>SZWC01000735.1:125549-136574 GCA_023375785.1 Penium margaritaceum
TCACACACACACACACACACACACACACACACAGAGCCACCCACACAGGTGGTGTCACAGCACAAGGGCTAGAGAATCGAGGAAAGTCTAAATGCCTAGCGTCGAATAGCAGAGAAGAAACAACAAAAGGGATCAGAGTCACCTAAGGAGAAGTGCGCCTTAAGGGCCATAATACGCCAGCCCCATGAGCGAGGCGCTCATGGGGAACTTGCAAAAAACATGCAACTTGTCAAACATTTCCCAAAAATAGCCTGAGAGCACAAGTTATGTCGTGCATATGAAGAAGAGGAAAAACAGGGGGGAAATCCTATCTATTCCAACATCGTTTTCTTGAGAAAACGCCTTGTCTATGCAATTCAAGAAAAAAGAAATCACATTATGCCTTCCTTGGTTGGTTCAAAACCATGCCCTATTGAAACGATTTGACCAGGATTGTCGCAACTCTTGCTCTTACCTTTGAGAGCTGCAATGTAGGAAGGGAATTTTGCGTTGGATCTCTTTTCATGAGGGAACCGGAGCAATGAATACGCAAGTTACGGAGAAAACGTGGCACACAAGCTACGTAAAAGTCAGGCCCTACATGAAAACGTCTGGCAGTTTCATAGAAATGTCATTTCAAAACTAGCAAAAGAGTTTGTGCCCATCCTTCTTGGGTGCACAAAACTGGCCCCTCCACAAATAGCACGGAAATGTGACTGAGAACCACTATAAGCATGCCAAAATGAAACCTACAAAAAGTAGAAAAAACGGCATCTTACTCATAGAAATTATATGTTCTTCATGCGGGATATGTAGGCGGTATAAACAAGAGGCCTACTCACATCTCACATGTACAAGACGATGTATTGCATGTTGTAGATTGTGACGTTGCCGACAAGACCAGTAATATCTAGAGCTAAAGCCCCTTCTTGGCATTTTTTGTTCTGTTGAAACCATGTTCGCGCCGATTGAGGTGCATTGATGTACTTTACAAAGAACGTCCACGTGTAAGAGTCTGAACATGAAAATGTATGCATCGTGTTCAAAAACAAGAACAGTCCAAGAAACAACCGCTGAAATCCTAGGGTCAGTCCATGCAAACATGGTGGCTTACCAAAGGGGGTAAACTTGCTTGGATTTATTTCCTTCACAGAGCACGCAATTGTGTGGTCATGCAGCCATTTTGTACATGTGGTTGTGACAATGATCAGCCATCTGTGGCTTCTTCTACTAGTTGTTTTTAGAGTTTAGCTATGGCCCTAAGGGACGCTTCACGCCCACAGCTCGCGGTTGCGGTTGCATCCACTAATGGTCCGACACCTACGGTACGTATGGACAACAGTTGCAACATCGTGCTTCAATCAGCTTTGGAATAGCGTTAAGATCCCAAATCAGGCAGCTGCTGTCACCAAACCAAACCAAAAAGAGATATCACTGTCATTCATAGAAGACACTACCCATTGCGGATGCGTTGCAAAGAAGTTGCTCATTGTTTTCTCTCTTCAAAGCCAAAGTAAACATTTGCCGCCGCAAGAAGCCATGGTCTATGCATGAAGCATCAAGAATTCACGCTCAAGATGTTCCCAGATGCCTGAGTGGGCGGCCGCCGCCCCTGCCGTTGCTACCGTTGCACGTAGCGGCATGAAGTGATAAGTGCTTGATCAAGTTGCACATGTTGCTGCTCTTAATCTTAAGCTTTTTTCTCCTATGCTCATGTTTTCCTGAACAAAAACAGCATTTGCGTCCAATTTTGGAGCAAGTGTCCGAGGCATTGGTACCCCTGACCTCATGGAAAAGTCAATGTCACCATCTTTGACTGTTCATGATGACTCTACTCATGATGCTCCTGCCACCCGTATCCCTAGTAGCCTTTTTGGTGAGGTTAGCGAGGTTCCTCAACCCGGAGCCGCTACTGTTCTGGCACCTATGCCTCGTGTCTCTATCCCATACGCAGATCGGGACCAAAAGGGAGTCCACCGCTTGTCCCTGCGAATAGCAGATGCACTCTTGGCCCCAAATCCCCTCCATAATCCGGAGACGGCTCTTGACTACTGAAGGTTGCTGACAGAAGCAAGAAGTGGCTTAATCAGAAAGTATGGTGGTCCGTACAGAGGCCCTACACCCCCTGCTCCTTACGGTCCTACCCCTGCTCCTGCATCTGCTCCAGCTTTTGCTCCCACCCCTGTTTCTTCCCTGCTCCTTCCTCTCCTCCTGCTCTGGAACCAGCTTCAACTCTTGCTTATGCTCCTGCTCCTGCCCCTATTCCCGCAATTGCTCCTGCTCCAGCTCCTGCCCCTGCTTCTGCTCCAGCTCTTGATCCAGCACTCGTCCCTCCTTCTGCCCCTGTGATTGCCCCTGCTCCTAATCCTGCTCCTACCCCTACTCCTGCTCATTCCATTTGCCCTGTGCCTGTTCGTGCGTGATTTCTTGCTCCTCTTATTGTTCCAGTGCCAGTTCCTTCAGAACCAGCTGCACTTGGTGCACTTGCTTGTGTTGCCGAAGGTACCGTATGGCCGCCTAAATTCAGATAATCATTTGCAAAGGATGGCTTTTTCTGTTTTCTTTTCAAACAACCGGGGCCAAATTTTCTCACACAGACTACAAGGCCTCAAGAAATTACGGGTCTCTCAAAGTCAGAAATGTTAAGGAGACTACGTCAAATGTGCATGCTAATGACCAAAATAAAGTGATTTGGGTATGTTTTGTTGGATTTTCCCTTTTTGAGAGTTTTGTGCGAGCTGGAATTGAGGCCTCTCATTTTCATCATTTATTTTGGAAGGATTTTTTACACACTGGCTACAAGGGGGAACCTAATTATGAAACAGGGTTGAGCCCAAGGGTAATGATTTTTTATCCAAATTTTTCCAAGGTAGGGTAACATAGCTGCTGCTCGTGCTCCTCCTCCAGATCCCACTACGGACCATGAGCGGCTGGTAGGCGCGCTGAACCGGTGGTGTTCCATAGTTAACAAGTGGTTGCACATGTTTGCCCCTGCTCTTGCTCCAGCCCTTGCTCCTACTCCTGCTCCTTCATCTCCTGCAGCCTCTGCCCTTGCCCCTGCCCCTGCCTTTGCCCTTGTCCCTGTCCTGCCCTTATCCATGTCCCTGTGCTTGCCCTTACCCCTGTGCCTGTCCCTGCTCCTGCCCCTCCTGCTCGTGCCCCTCTTGCTCAAGCCAGCCCTTCCAACTCTCGTTTCCGTGGCCGGGTCCCTTCACCTGCACCTGCACTGACTGTTGCTCTGGCCGCACCTGGTGCTTGTGCCGGCACTTTTTCCAGTCGGAAGAGGAAACTCGAGGAACGGTGAAACTGGCAGATCAAAAGGAAGACTTTTGTGGCTTGTATAGTGTAGAGTGAAGTTTTATTGATTTTTTTCTCAATTACACCTTCATTGTTTGGATATTACAGAATGTAATTTGTACACAAGGATTGTATTTCAATGTGATTACTAGAAATTTGTTCACATGTTGTCACTTTCAATTTTTTGCATGAGAATGATGTGTTTCTGCCTTAGGATGACCAGTGATGCCTATCATACATTATCTTTTGTAATGAGATGTGCAGCAATGGCCACACACTCAACCAAGCTTGTTAGGATGAAGACGTCGGAAAAAAAGCCAAGTTCTCTTGATGTCGAAGTCAAAGTCAGGAACGAGCCCCCCCATACCTTCTCCGGGGGATCCGTACATAGTACCCAAGCCAAGATTGTTGGTCTGTATTGGCTATGTCCAGGCATGGCAGTGCGATGGCGCCCTCTGGCCCTAATGGTGGGACTAAGTTCCCCGGTCCTCCTGTTCAGACCTTTGCAAGTCCGGATGCATAGTATGAGAGGTGCATCCGGAAGCGGCGACAGAAGAAGTCGGCAACTCCGGGTCCAAAAGTGCCGGCAGCACATCAAAGGAAAGGCCAGCAACTTGCACGCATGTAGAAGAACTACGAGTTAATACTCGTTGTGTGGGAAGATGTTGTACTTCTATGAGCTCGGATTGTGACAATTCAGATCCTTTTGTGTGGAGATTCCACTAGTACATTTTGTTGG
This sequence comes from Penium margaritaceum, assembly GCA_023375785.1. NCBI lineage: Eukaryota > Viridiplantae > Streptophyta > Zygnematophyceae > Desmidiales > Peniaceae > Penium > Penium margaritaceum. Next base: position 129,565 of record SZWC01000735.1, read on the forward strand.
AATTTCCTCGCGAAACTGACTTCGTGCATATCTGCGGCCAGAGAATTCTTTTCTCAAGAACGGTTCAGGTTCAGGCCACCAAACCACCTTGACTAACGGTTGTCTGGTCACTCGACCGTTTGGAACTCATCGTCAAGTCATCCTCTAATAAAATGACACCTGTCACCCGCGTTCGGCAAGCGGAAACAAGCCGTTGCTTAGCTCATTTGTCCTGTTCTGCCCCTTTTTTCATTTGAGGATGTTCATTCCTTCTAGTTAACCAGATCAGTTCTTCTGATCCTGTTCCCCTTTGGTTCCGTGCCTTTCCCACCGTGTCTTCTCTCTGCTCGCTCCTCGCCCACCTTGCCTTTGCTAGCCACTCCTAGCTTGCAGCTCTTCACTCCTAGCTTGTCGCTCTTCACTCCGTTACTCTCGCTCCTTTACTCAGCACTTGCCGACCATCACTCACCTCGCTCTCACCTTGTCTCATCAATTCCCGTCTACCTTGCATCTTTGGTGGCTCACCTTCCCGCAAGCTCTGCGACTAACTCCTTGGGATCGCTCTCGCTTCCATCACTTTGCTGTTGTACTCGTGCATGTTCCAATGCTTATGCGTGCTTCTGCTTCTGCCATCCCTTCTCACTGCATTCTTCTGACATGGTATCAGAGCACCAGGCAACATCACCTGGTGCCCCATGACCCAGTCATTGCTCTACCGCCGCCATCGTCTTACCTCTGTGATCTGCATTCCTCCGCCGCCGCAACCAACACTTTGCGTCTCTATGCCCCGCCAGCAGCTGACATCGACAGCACCGCTTAAAGTGCTCCTCACACTGAAGAAATGCCTCATCATTCTGAAAGGGCCTTGCGCCCATCTCGCGCTCGCGGCGGAGAATCGGTGACTCGTCATCAGCAACAACCGCAAGCAGCTCTTGAGCCCCCATCTGCTGTCATCTTCCTGGAAGTTTCCTGCTGCTCGCAACCTGTCGCGTCTCATTTTCCCAGCTTCCGCAAGTGTTTCTGTCTTCTTCATCTCTTTCCACATCATCATCTGCCCCTTCCGCCTCATCCACCTTAGTTCTCTTGCATTCATCGCCTCGAATCGCTCCCTCGCGCCACCTCTGCTCGTTGTCAGCAACGGCAGATCGCCTTCCGCCACCAGGATATCGGCCACCACCAGTCTTCTTGCCCATCGGTCTCGGGCCAACTGGGGAGCAAGCCGACACTCTCCTGATCCATGGACCGGCGTCATTGCCTACCTCACGACTTGCCCTATTGCAGCTGCTTTCCTCTAGCTATCAGGATATCGGACACCACCAGTCTTCTTGCCCGTCGGTCTCGGGCTTACTGGGGAACAAGCTGTCACTCTCCGGACAACAAAGGACCTGGGTTCCTCGCCCTGCACCCACTGCCGCTTCTGCCCTCTCTGTCATCCGCCCTCTGCTGCCACTCCTCCCACCGCATCATCAGTATCCTCATCAGCCTCCACATATCCTCCTCATCATCGCCGCTTCCTCAACGCCTCATCCTCTGTACGAGCCTCATCTGCCTTCTTCAAATCATCTTTCATCTGCTTCCGCTTCGTCATCATCAGCATTTCCTCGCAAAGCACGTAGCTTTGCCCCTGCGCCCACTCAGCCATCAGTCAATCCTCCGCTATCATCCGTTTCTTTGCTCTCCGCAACGCTCTCCGCTCGGCACAAGGATCCGCCTGGTCACATCGCCCATTCCGCGACGGCTTGCGCCCACGCTGAAACTCTCGCAACGCATGTGATTTTGGCCCTACGCCAACCTCCTCATCATCAGCTCTCGCCTCATTAGAAATCCTCAGCATCTAGTGCCGGCACAAGGATCTGCACAAGCTAGCTGCCCACTTTGCAGCAGCCTGCACCCACGCCGCAGCAAATTTCTTGCGGCACGTTGGCAATCGCATTCCCCTTGCCGCATCCTACTCCTCTATTTTGCAGCGCACGTGGTTTTGCCCCTTTCCCCACTTAGCCATCCAATCGCTCCTCCGCCATCATCCGCCTTCACCAGCTTGGCACACGGATCCGCCCGGTCGCATCGCCCGTTTTCGCGATGACCTGCGCCCACTCCAAAACTTCTACAGCACACGTGGTTTTGCCCCTGCGCCCACTCCACCATCAATCGCTCCTCCACCATCATCCACCCTCGTCTACTCAGCACGAGCGACCGCCCGGTCGTACCGCCTATTGTGCCGCGACCTGCACCCACACTAAAGTATACGTAGCACATGTGGTTCCGTCCCTGCGCTCATCCTATTGCAAGCATTTTCCGCTCCTTTATGTTGGACACTGCACCTACCCAGCTCCAAATCCGCTTCTGACCAGCATTCCCGGAACCGTCACACATGTCTTTCAGTGGTGCTGCAGTCACTCAAAGACCACGCCACCACTGGTGGAGACACGGCAAACCAATCAAGCAAGGAATTGTCAAACTGGCTCACAGAATCCCAATTCTCCATCGCAACGACGCAGGCAAAGCCAACTTTGACGATTGGCTTGCTGCAATGGAACTACATGCAGACGTGAGCTTTGACGACCTTGAACATTGGGACATCTTTAGCAAGGACCGAGGTTATTTCCACGTCGACCTCTCCACTCTCAACATGCATCAATACTGGGACATTTACTTCCTTGCCAAATATCAAGCTCTGGTCATCCTGTACCTCACCACCGATCGTCCATTTCACTATATCCTTTGTTCCTATGATCCCGACTCAGACGAAATCACTGGACTTATGGGCGACATACGCTGAGAATTCAAATGACACAGAGGACGCCGATGGAGAACAGACCAACCAGAGAGGATCGATGTGGAAGATCTCCCTGAGATCTCAGACGTCCCACCTCTTCATCTTCTGCCCAGACCACCAGCTCCACCCACATCCTCACCTCACTGATACATGAATAGAAGTGGATGTGTCACCTGAGCAGATCTCAGATTGCACAAGTGCACTTCGTCAGTTTCAAGGGGGTTGTTGGAGTTTCCTCGCAAAACTGACTTCATGCATATCTGCGGCCCAAGAATTTTTTTCTTAATAACGGTTCAGGTTCAGGCCACCAAACCACCTTGACTAACGGTTCTCTGGTCACTCGACCATTTGGAACTTACCTTCATGTCATCTCGTAATAAAGTGACACCTGTCACCCACGTTCGGCTAGCGGAAACAAGCCGTCGCTTAGCTCATTTTTCTTGTACTGTCCTTTTTTTATTTGAGGATGTTCATTCCCTCAAGTTAACCAAAAAAGTTCTTCCCATCCTATTCCACTTTGGTTCCGTGGCTTCGCCGCTGTGTCTTCGCTCTGCTCGCTCCTCGCCCACCTTGCCTCCGCCAACCACTCCCAGCTTGCAGCTCTTTGCTCCATCACTCTCGCTCCTTCGCTTAGCACTTGCCGACCATCACTCACCTCGCTCTCGCCTTGTCTCATCAATTCCCGTCTACCTGGCATCTTCAGTGGCTCACCTTCCCGCAAGCTCTGTGACTAACTCCTCGGGACCACTCTTGCTTCCATCACTATGCTGACATACTCGTGCATGTTCTGATGCTTTTGCCTACTTGTACTTCTACCATCCCTTCTCATTGCATTCTTCTGACACATTTAATTACTATTTCATCAGATTCGATGTTCTGTGTGTTCACCCGGCGGTCACAAAGTNCTTCCCGCAAGCTCTGTGACTAACTCCTCGGGACCACTCTTGCTTCCATCACTATGCTGACATACTCGTGCATGTTCTGATGCTTTTGCCTACTTGTACTTCTACCATCCCTTCTCATTGCATTCTTTTGACACATTTAATTACTATTTCATCAGATTCGATGTTCTGTGTGTTCACCCGGCGGTCACAAAGTATGTGTACATGTATTTGTGTGTACTCTCATTGTGATGCAACATGTACATGATACCAAAAAATCCATTGCAATTTTCCAATTTTGACCTTTTGTATTTGTTGAATGAGTACAAACAGTTGCTATAATGAGCAACATATGTAACATTTCTTTCCCCTCATCTTCTTTCCGCCCCTACTACCTCTATATGCCGGGTTGGGGACGACAGACTACTTTCCCTGAGTGGATGCTTCATCTAATGTCTTTTGCATAACTGTGCCCGCTTGTCGTGCAATGTAGGTGACATAAACTGTCGTAACTAGCAATGGAACATCACAACACCATTATACCATTTCTTGTACTACATAGGTAGAAATTGAGGCTCTGCCTTTGATCTATCGTTCTGGCGTTGCATTTATGACCAATCACCTGTGAATTGTACACTTGTTTTATAGTGTACATGCTGTGTGGACATCCTAGGAACATTCATAGAAGTTTCCCTTCACCAGTTGTCTATTTCCTAGAAACAACTTTGTTTCAAATATTTTGTTTAATGTAACAAAAACAGATGGTGGAAGATTAAGTGACCTAATATGTGCCTACTTTCCTACCTTGTCATTTTTGTTCAACCTTTGCTTACCTCTCACTGTCCAGTTGTCTTTGCGCACCATGAATCTAGTTGTCTGGGCCACGAGGGTCTTTTTTGATCGATGTCCCATACCGAATACACACTAGTGTACTCTCGTGAGAGAGTTTCCCGGAAGTCGCAAGACGTACACTAGTGTACGTCTCGCGACTTCCACCACATACACTCAATCTTACACTCACCATATAAAATCCGGGGGGGAGGGGATGGACCGAGCGATGTTGACAGATCAGTCTTCCCCCCCCCAATACGGGAAAGTGTATTAAGCGAGGGTATGAGGCGGTGTATTTGGGGGGGTACAAAAAAAACACACTAATGAACCCTTTTGAGAGAGTTTTCCAGACTTTGCAAGACATACACTAGTGTACTTCTCGCAAATTCCACCACATACACTCACTCATACACTCACCATATATAATCCAAGGGGGGGGATGGACCGAGCGATGTCAACGGATCAGTTTTCCCCCGCCCCCAATACGGGAAAGTGTGTGAGGCGAGTGTATGAAGCGGTGTATGTTGGGGGGTACGAAAAAAAACACTAATGAACTCTTGTAAGAGATTTTTCCAAAAGTCGTGAGACGTACACTAGTTTACGTCTTGTGACGTCCATCACATTCACTCCTTGATACACTCGCCATGTGCAATCCGGGAGGGGGAAGGGGACTGATCCGTCGATGAACACTTGTGAGAGAGTTTCCCAGAAGTCACGAGACGTACACTAGTGTACGTCTCGCAACTTCCACCACATACACTCACTCATACACTCACCATACACAATCTGGAGGGGGGGAGGGATGGACGGAGCGATGTCGGCACCCACCCGCAATACGGGAAAGTGTATGAGGCGAGTGTATGGGGCAATGTATGTGGGGGGGTACAAAAAAAATACACTAATGAACTCTTTTGAAAGAGTTTCCCAGAAGTCGTGAGGCGTACACTAGTGTACGTCTCGTGACTTCACCCACATGCACTCACTCATACATTCACCATATACAATCCAGGGGGAGGGGGGGATGGATCAAGCAATGTCGACGGATTAGTCTCCCCCCCCCCCCCCACCAATGCGGGAAAGTGTATTAGGCGAGTACGAGACGGTGTATGTGGGGGGGGGGAGTACAAAAAAAGTATATTAATGAACTCTTGTGAGATTGTTTCCCGAAATTTGCGAGACGTACACTAGCGTACATCTTGCGACTTCCACCACATACACTCCTTGATACACTTGCCATATGCAATCCTGGGGGGGGAGACTAATGCGTCGATGAACTCTTATGAGAGAGTTTCCCGGAAGTTCCGAGATGTACACTAGTGTACGTCTAGCGCCTTTCACCACATACACGCACTCATACACTCACCATATACAATGGGACGGAGGGGATGGATCGAGCGATGTCGACGGATCAGTCTCCCCCCCCAAAATATGACAAAGTGTATGAGGCAAGTGTATGAAACAGTGTATGTGGGGGGGTACAAAATAAACACACTAATAAACTCTTGTGAAAGAGTTTCTCGGAAGTCGCCAGTCGTACACTAATATACGTCTCGCGACTTCGACTACATACACTCCCTTATACACTCGCTATTTGCAATCCGGGGGGGGGGAGACTGATCCGTTCATGAATTCTTATGAGAGAGTTTCCCGGAAGTCGCGAGACAGACACTAGTGTACGTCTCGCAACCTCCACCACATACACTCACTCATACACTCACCATATACAATCCCGGGGGGGAGGGGGGGGGATGGATCGAGCGATGTTGACGGATCAGTCTCCCCCCCCCCAAATGGGAAGGTATATGAGGCGAGTGTAAGAGGTGGTGTATGTGGAGGGGTACGAAAAACAACACTAATGAACTCTTGTGAGAGATTTCCCCAGAAGTCGCGAGACGTACACTAGTGTATGTCTCGTGACTCCCACCACATACACTCACTCATACACTCACCATATACAATCCAGGGAGGGGATGGACCAAACAATGTCGACAGATCAGTCTCCCCCCCCCCCAATACGGGAAAGTGTATGAGGCGAGTGTATGAGTTGGTGTATGTGGGGGGGTACAAAAAACATACACTAATGATCTCTTGTGACAGTTTCCCGGAAGTCGCGAGACATCCACTAGTCTACTTCTCGCGACTTCCACCACATACACTCACTCATACACTCACCATATACAATCCAGGGAGGGGGGATGGACCGAGAGATGTCGACGGATCAGTCTCCTCGTTCCAATACGGGAATGTGTATAAGGCAAGTGTATGAGACGGTGTATGTGGAGGGGTACAAAAAAAATACACTAATAAACTATTGTGAGAGAATTTCCCGGAAGTTGCGAGACATACACTAGTGTACGTCTTGCGACTTCCACCACATACACTCACTCATACACTTGCCAAATGCAATCCGGGGGGAGGGTGCTGATCCAACGAGGAACTCTTTTGAGAGAGTTTTCTGGAAGTCGGGAGACGTACACTAGTATACGTCTCGTGACTTCCACCACATACACTCATTCATACACTCACCATATAAAATCCCGGGG
>SZWC01000735.1:167599-182379 GCA_023375785.1 Penium margaritaceum
GAGATGGGGAGAGAGATAGAGAGAGAGGGAGAGAGAGAGAGATAGAGATAGAGAGAGAGATATATACATATACATATATGTATGTATATATATATATATAGAGAGGGAGAGAGAGAGATAGACAGATAGAGAGAGAGAGAGAGAGAGGGAGAGAGAGAGAGAGAGATAGATAAAGAGAGAGAGAGAGAGAGAGAGAGAGAGAGAGGATTGGAGGGCGATGAGCAATCTTGAACATTTTCCTTCGTAACATGTGCCGCTGTCAAAAAGAATCCGTCTTCATTGATGCTGGTTTTTCTCTTGAGCAGGTATGTGTGGATGGCATTGTGCAAGATGTCCCTGATTTCCATGGCTACAGCACATACAAGGTGGCAGCACTTGACAGCTGCATGCGGATTGCAAGCGCGTTGTTTTCTGGAAATCTAATGGCAATGAAGGAGGCCAACGGTGGTTGGCTCTGCAAGAACAAAGATCTCTACAATTGCAAGGTTATATGCATAACCTGTTCTGGAGCAGGGTGTCATCCACCTTCTTCACTGCTCCTCGAGGCTGTTAAACATCATTCATCTTCTCCATTTCTCTGCTTAAAGGAAGCCATTGATTTCTGTATGCAAGGTGGTTCTGAATCTTCCTTGGTGCATACACTGCACCATTCACCAAAATGCCACTAGAATTTGGGTTATTACACGTTCATAGGATTCAGTGTTCTAGGCTTGCTTGCCAGATTATGGCAAAAGCAGCCTGAAACTGATCCAAAATAAAGCAGATAGTTTTCAACGTCATGATCACATCTAGAGGTCAACGGAGTAAAGCTGGTTTGTTTCTCATCAATCCCCTAGATGTTCTGTAGGAAGTTCCAGTTCACCCTTACATTAGTATGAGTTTGCAATGGAACGGTTCGAGGTTTTATTCTTGGGTGTGTTTTTTGTGGATATGACCCAGGTGCAGGAGACTCAGATGACATGCGTGAAATGGAATTTAGAATAAGTTTGTTCCTTGAGAAACTGAGTTGCAAGAGCAAAATTTGAAGGGATGGAGATAGTTGTGGTGCATGGATAAGGCAGTGGGTTGGTTGGATTCAGCGAGGATGAGGGTGATGGAGGGAATAAGGAAACAAGGTGTGATGGAAGGCAGGGAGGGAGGGAGGAAGAGGGGGGGATGAAAAGATGGAAAATTAGAGGGAGGGAGGTTGGGTGTGTGAGTTGAACAGAGAAATAGAGGGAGAGAAGGAAAGAAGGAGGAAGGGACAGAGAAGGGAATGGGATGAAGGATGGATAGATGGAGAGGAACAGTGAGGGATGTATGAGGTAGGTGATGCAAAATAATTGGACGGTGGGAGAAAGTGAGAAAGGAGTAGAAGGTTGGAAAGTGCAAGGGGAGTTGCAATTCAAGTAGTGGAAGGTTGGAAGGGAACAGGAATTTGAGGGCACAAGATCTTGATAGGCTTCTAGCCTTGTAGAAAAAGTCTTGGCTTGTCCACTACGGTACAGGTTTACAGGCCACAAAGGCGTTAGAGGCTCCTCCTAGCCAATCTTGCAGAGTTTCCAGGCTCACTTTGTCAATGAAAGGGGGTATGCAGCAGAACCTGGGCCTAAGGACAGATTTAGCAGAGGCGGATGTTGTAATACGCTCGAGAAACTAGCCCTTTTTCTCTTATGGAGAACATTGCTGCCCTTTCTTACTGGTGCCATAGCTGACTTAGTTGGCCATGTTGCTCCTTCCCTCCTTTGATTCGTAGGCCTCCCGACCTCGACTAACTTCTTGTAATGGTCAGACTTCAATGTGTCATTCACCATGTGAGAAATGATCCCGGCCATTGTATCATTTCTTGAAGGTGATGTAAGGGAAACAACGCACAACAATGCACCTTGATGACACATTACTGCTAGTTCAACATTGGAGACCATCAAGAAGACGGCATTCCAAATGCGCTATGGGCACTTTGAGTTCACGGTCCTGTTGTTCGGACTCACAAATGCCCCGACGATGTTCATGACAATGAACAACACTTTCTGCCCGTACCTCGATGATTTTGTTGTGGTATACCTCGACAACATTCTGGTTTACAGCCGCACCCCAGAGAAGCACAATGGATGTCTCCAAAAAGTTCTCTAAGTTTTACAAAGAGATGAATTCTTCAGAAAACTCTTGAAGTGCGACTTCAGTCGCTGTTTGATCGATTCTTTGGGTCACGTCAACAACGGCGGACAAATCATCATGGATCCAAAAAAATTGGCAGCAGTCGCTGATTGGCACACACCGACCAACGTCCGAGACTTTCAAGTTTTCCTCGATGTCTCCAATCATACCGGCATTTCTTACAGGAGAATGCTTGAGTGTCAGCGCCTCTCTCCGACCTCACTTAAAACAAATGAGTGGCGGTGGGGGGACAGCAAACAAGAAGCATTCACCACTTTACGGGATGCTCTAACATCGGTGCCAGATCTACGATTAGCTGATCCAACGATCGACCAAATCCTGGCTACGGACGCCTCTGACCAAGCCATTGGTGCGGTTCTCCTATAGGATCATAGCCATGGAGAGCAATTGGTTATGTACATGTCGTGAAAGTTGTGCAGACCGGAACTCAACTATGATGTACATGGGAAAGAAATGTTGGCGGTCATATACGCATTGAAGACGTGGCAGTACTATCTTGAAAGTCGCCAATGCGTCGTACGCACCAAACATCACGTGCTAAAACATCTGAAGACACAACCGAACCTCAGTCGGCGTCAAACCTATGGAGTTTCTTGATTCCAGGTGCGACTACGATATTGAGTACCGGCAAGGAAAAAATAACCCAGCAGATGCACTCAGCTGCCGACCAGACTTGATGGCTAAGACAGTGAAACTGCAACTACTGCGCGATCCGTATCTCAAGCCGTTGTTCACACGTGTGTATGACCAGCATGGTGGATGCGACAAGGTCAAGTTCTGGCACAACGCACCCTATTGGCGACGACGATGTACTCGCCAGGTGGTCGTACTACCAAATGGAGAACTCCATTGCATGCTACTTAAATAGTGCCATGGCACTGGTCCGGGTGGACATTTTGGAGAGGACAAGACGGTGAAGAAGCTAGCCAAACAATAATAGTGGGACAAGATGCAAACCGACGTGGCCAACTTCTGCAAATCTTGTAACGCGTGTCAGCCAAAGAAATCCCGTTGCCCAGGGCCACCTAGACTTCTGCAGCCGCTACCCATTGCGATGGAACCGTGGACCAACATTTCCGTGGACTTCATTATTGAAGTACTGGTCATGCCCAAGGGTTATGATGCAATCCTCGTGGTTGTTGACATATTCTCCAAAATGTCCCACTTCATCCTGACGACGACCACTGTCCATCGTCAAAGGCACAGCACAGTTATTTCTAAACGACATCCTACAACTACACGGTGTGCCAAAGACCATCACAAGCGATAGAGACGATCGATTCACCAGCCGTATCTGGTGCAAACTGATGACTCGCTACGGCACTCAAATTGAGCTTTCCACAGTGTTCCACCCTTGAACCAAAGGCCAAACCGAGCGGACCAATCAGACGCTCGAACAACTTCTCCAAACATTATGTGAGCCACACGGGACGGATTGGCAGCCAAACCACTGACCGTCGAGCTCGCATATAATTCAGCAACATCCATGGCAACGAGTAAAATTCTGTTCGAAGTGGTATATGGAGAACTTCCCACCACACCAGCCGGACTTCACAACCAGAGCAACATTCCCATAGTCGACATCCAACGCCACAATTTCTCCACCATCTCGGACAAAACATGGCAGGTGCTCACAAAGACACAAGCCGCAATGAAGAGAGTAGCCAACCGACATCGCAGTGACGACATGTTTGCCACTGGCGGCAAAGTCTTAATCAGTTCGGCAAACATCAAATCCCGCGAAGCCGATTATTCAAAAGGCACCAACCTATATGGTTGGTGCCTTTTACGATCGAGTGCATGCAAATCCCCATGGTTACGTACCAGACATACACGAGTCCCTGGACTTTGAGAGTGAGCATTTCTACCACTACAAAAATAGCCCACCGCGTGTCGAGACATCAATTTTTGCCTTGAAAATCGAGGACAATCCGGCCACTTTCCCTCACCCTCTAGCATTCCTTGTCACACAATCTGAAAACTTTCACCACTTTCAAGAAACATCGACAGAAGTATGGCAATCGTTCGGTCGACTTCTCAACGCATCAAGACTTATCGAGATTTACAGAGATGCATCTCGAATAGTCACCGTCAATCTTCGAAGCCCCCCGATTCATCGGTGGAGCTTCTCAATCCAACCACTCATAACGCAGCTCCACACGCATCGCTCCATGATCGACCCAACGACCCCGACTACGTCTCATTTGTAATTCGACACTTGAATATTTGTCTTCAGTTGTTCCAACACTTGTCATCAAACAACACTTAATGTTACATACAAATTACTCAAGTATCCCAAATTCTACATCCGTGTTCCTGCCTCGCAACACATACCTTCTCACCATCCATGCTCCGTTTAGCAGAACACTGTTGACCGTTCTAGAAAGTGGTCAAAGCTCTCGGAAAATTTTGGAACGGAACACCAGAGGCCGGAGAAGTCGGCCAAAAAAACCTCAGCATAAAGGCGGAAAAATCCTGAAGTCACCGCTCGGTGGGCCTTAGGGACTCGTGTACGTCAAGAATGTAACATTGTACATGCACTATTTATTACATACCAGACGTACACGAGTCCCTAATCTTCCATGTGGGAATTTCTGTCAGTACACATATAGCCCACCGCATGTCGAGACCTCGATTCTTTGCTCCAACGGTCGAGGGCAAGTTGGCCAAATACCCTCGCCCTTCGAGGAACCTTCTTGAATCTTCTGACAAGAAGGTTGAAGAAGTGTTACGACCTTTTGGTCGACTTCTTGACGCATCGAGTCATACCTAGATTTACAAAGATGCATCTTGCATCTTAGCCATCAATCCTTGAAGCCCCCCAACTTCTCAATTCCGACCACTCACGACACGCCTCCACACACGTTGCTTGACGATAGACCCAATGACCCTGACAATGCCTTATGTGTAACACGACACTTGTGTATATATGTTCAATCATTTCAACACTTCTCATCGAAGTACACTTACCACTAGCTATAAGTAACTCAATTGTCCCAAATTCTCAATTGTGGTCTACCTCACAATTTCTACCTGTTCACCATCTACTCTCCGTTCGACGTAACACTTGGTATCAGAGTGCAGGGATACTCGAGAGGCATCCAAATACTTTACCCATCCAGAGGAAAACCTTGCACAACCCATCAATGCATCTCACACATCAAGACTTTGCAGACTTTGCGACTACAACATGAAGCGCATGAGCGCTCTCGACGACTAGCAGCGGGTCTTCGACGACAACTTTGATGATGGAAGAGCACAATGTGCCTATGCACACAAACCCTGAAGTGGCAGAAAATGCTTGCGTGGCAAGCTATGCAACAGCTGGATCAGCCCCTACTGCTCCAACAACCGATTTGGTCGCGGATCCAACGGCTGTAAACCAACCACCCGTACCGACAGCCTTGACGACGACAGCCCGAACGACAGGCGGCACCAGATGATAGGCGCGCATCAACAAGGAATTGGCGAACCGTATCTCTACGCTCAAGGGGATCAACAGCCATATGCTCCAACAACTTAACATCACGATGGAGGCTATTTGCAACACAAGTGCACGAGAGGCGGTGCTCGTCAAGAGATATACCCAACTCTTGAGCGAACCCAAGATTTGGCCGGGCCCTCCCAAACCGTTCCATCCTACGAATTCAAAGGGACCAACGGCTCAGATGTAGCTAATGAGCTTGGATGTGTACTTAACCGCTACTAGGATCAACAAAGATAAAAGAAAAGATTTACCTCGGGGCCGCGCTTTTGCATGGCACGACATCCAGTTGGTGGTCTGATCTAAAGGCAATCCAACGTCAGCAGGAGACCGGCAGGGCCTCATCAGCGGCCAACGGCGCGCTTCTCATGTCACCGATTGCAAGAGTTCTACCCTTGGAGTAAATCAACCCATAATGGCAAGATGCATAGACGCCACAAACCGACGGGAAACATTGACGCGTGCAATGTTTGCACGATTTGGACAACTAAAGGAAAATTCTGACACTCGGTACAAGCTCCAGCGTCTCTGTCTAAAGTCTAGCATGGCAAAGTACACGCAAAGATTTTGTGAGATCATCACTTGTGTAGACATCGTCCTCCACGAGCTCTACGACTGACCTTAGCAGAAAAGATCAAAAGCGCCAACTACAATGCTCAGATCCATGAATCCTACGGCCGGCAACCTCCCAACCACAACTGTTGTGAAAACAGGAAAAGCCAGTCGGGGGACTCCTCGAGTCCGATGGAAGTGGATGCTGGCAACCAGAGAGATACGCGCACCTATTCCACTTGTGACAATGTTGGGCACATCGCTTGCACCTGCCAAAGAAAGCAGTACGCCACAAAGAGGAGGAAGCCGCAAAAAAACGAGTCAAGAAACGGCAAAGTGCACTAGTGAAAATAGCGACTCTTGTCTGTGAGGAGCGATCTGTGTCGTACAATGGACCATCTGAACGGCCTATGATATTGCAGAGGATTTAACCAATCACAAAATTCAATGAGGGGTGCGACGATGACCAACCGGCGTTACTACTCAAAGTGCAACCCCAGAGTTGGAAGAGTCGCATAACGGTACAAGCACTATTGGATGGACGAGCTTCTCAGAGTTTTGTGAGCAATGACATGGTTTGCAATCTGGGTTTAAACACTGAACTAGGGATGTTTGAAAGGAAAGTCGTTGATAGAACACTTTAAATACGGAGACTCCAAGAACCACCATGACTATAGGTGGAGGATCTACGCGATGCAACGGTCTGGAGGTCATGTCCAATGAGCAACCACAAAATCGTTCTTGGACAATATTTCTTTTGACAAACCAATCTCTAGGTCGATTGGAATAACGACGACGTCTACGTGGAAATCAACAATGCCAAGCAACAACTTCCGCGTGTAGGACGGAAGACGATAGTGGAAGCAGCAAATGTGGAAGCAATAAACAAAGCCATAATAGCCAAAAGGTGACAACTTATGCAGCCTATACCGCTGAACCTGGCCAAACACTACATACGGCAAGGAGCTTCTGCGTGGCTCGTGCATCTTGAGCCAATGGAGGAAGCGGAAGTGGTAGCAGTTGACTCATCAGCCTCATCAGCCTCATCGGCCTCATCGGCATCAACAAAGTTCGCGATGGTACCCGAAGAGTTCGCGCCACAAATCAAAGAGTTTGCGGACGTCTTCCCCGACGAACTCCCAAAAACCCTACCACCTAAACATGATATCAACCACTTCATCGAGATGAAACCAGGCAGCCAACCCACAGTTCGAGGGGCCAATTGGATGAACGATCACGAAGTAACGGAGCTCAAAAAGCAGCTTGATCAGGGGTGCATCCGCCCATGCATGTCAACGTACGTTACACCTGAACAGTTTGTGAAAAAGAAAACAAGTGAAATGCAGATTTGTGTGGAAAACAGGGCGTTGAACGATGCTACCATTGAGGACCGCTATCCTCTCCCACGAGCCGATGAACTTTTTGACCAACTCCAAGGGGCTCAAATTTTCACCAGAATCGACCTACGTAGCAGTTAACACATATCCGCATGGCAAATGCCAACATTGAAAAGACGACGTTCCAAACTCGATACGGATGTTTGGGGCTCACAGTAATGCTGTTCAGACTTACAAATGCTCCGGCCACGTTCATGGCTGCAATGAACAACATTTTTTGCCCGTACTTTGACAATTTTGGCGTGGTGCACCTCGACAACATCCTGGTGTATAGCCATACCCTGAAGGAGTCCGATGGACATCTCTGAACAATTCTCAAACTTTTACAAAGAGATATTTTTTAAAAAGCTCTTGACGTGCGACTTCAGTCGCGGTTCAATCGCGTTTTTGGGTCACGTCATCAGCGGTTGACAGATCACCATGGATCCAAAAAAAATGGCAGCAGTCGCTCTTTGGCTGATGCCAACCAAGGTTCGAGATGTTCAAGTTTTTCTCGGCTTCTAAAACTACAATCAGTGCTTTGTGCAAGATTAGGCTCGAGTGACGGCTCCTCTTTCTGACCTCACTCAAAAAGAAAATGAGTGGCGGTGGGGAGATAGCAAACAAGAAGCATTCACTATTTTGCGGAACGTTGTGACCTTGACGCCGGCCCTACAATTAGCCGATCCAACACTCGACTACGTCAGGACTACGGACGCCTCATATTGAGCCATCAGCGTGGTACTCCTACAAAACCATGGCAACGGAAAACAACCGGTCGCATACATGTCACAAAAAGTGCGAGGAAGGGAACTCAACTACTCTGAAAACGAGGAAGAGATGGTGGTGGTTGAACGTGCATTTTAGACATGGCGGTGCTATCTTAAATGCCGCAGGTGCATCGTGCGCACCGACCATCATGCGTTGAATTGTTTGAAGATGCTGCCAAACCTCAGTCAACGTCAAACCCAATGAATGGAGTTCCTTGAATCCAGGTTCGACTACGATATTGAATATTGGCCAGGCAAAACCAACCTAGCATACGTGCTCAGCCACCGACCAGATCTGATGGTTGAGACACCTATGCTACAGCTACAGCGAGACCCGTATCTCAAGCATTTGTTCACACAAGGCTACGACCAACATGGCGGATACGACAAGGTAAAATTATAAAACAACACACCCTATGGGCAGCGACGGTTCACTTGCCAGGTGGTCGTTCCCCTGAACGATGAACTCCATCGCATACTACTCAAAGAGTGCCACGACACCGATCCAGATGGACATTTTGGAGAAGACAAGACGGTGAAGAAGCTGGCAAAATACGACTAGTGGGACAAGATGCAATCCTACATGAATAACTTTTGCAAATCCTAAGAAACGTGTCTGCGACAAACAATCCGTCGCACATGGCCACCCGGACTTCCGTAGCCGCTCCCCATTCCGACAGGATCCGTGGACGGACATCTCCATGGACTTCGTGACGTGACTACCAGTCCCACCCAAAGGATATGAAGCAATCCTTGTAGTTTTTGAAAGGTTTTCCATTATGTTTCACTTTATTCCGACAATGAGCACCGTCGTCGCCAAAGGGCCAGCACGGCTATTTCTAAACAACATCATACAGCTCCACGGCGTGCCAAGAACCATCACCAGCGACAAGGACGGTCGATTCACAAGCCGTATCTAGCGGGAAGTGATGACTCGCAACGACAATTCAATCAAACTTTCAACGACAATCCATCCACAAAACAAACGGTCAGACCCAACAGACCAATCACACGCTCGAACAACTTCTCCGAACATTTTGCAAACCTCATGGAATAGATTGGGAACAGGAAATCCCAGCCATTGAAATCGCATACGATTAGGCAATCTCCACCGCAATAGGAAAATCTCCGTTTGAAGTGGTGTATGGTACACTTCCTGCCATACGAGCAGGCCTTTATAGCCAAAGCAGCATCCCCGCATTGGACATCCATCACCACAACGTCTCTACCATCTGGGATGAAACATGGAAGACACTTGCGAGGACACAAGCGGCAATGAAACGAGCAACAGCCTGACATCGGAGCAAGGATGTTTTTGCCGTTGGCGACAAAGTTCTTCTCAGCTCGGTCAACATCAAACTCAACGGAGCCGACTGTTTGAAGCTCAAACCCCGATGGTTGGGACAGTTTGAGATAGAGCACATGCAAACGCCTCTGGTTGTAGGACTCAAATGCCACGACGCTACGCAAGTTCATCTGGTGTTCCATATCAGCAGACTCAAGGGCTACCAAGACCCCGGCGGAGATGTCACTCCCCCTCCTCTTGTGCGAGTGGACGAGGACGCCGAGTACGTCATTGAGGACATCCTTGGATGTATTGTTGTTTTGCCGACGTGGCAAAACAACAATGTATCTTGTCAACTGGCATGGTTACAATGCTGCGCGTAACAGTTGGGAACCTTACGAGAACCTCAAAGACGTTGATCACCTGATCAACGGATCTTACTACAGCCATCGGGCCACATTTCTGCGCGCGCCGGGACGTCGCGGCTAAAAGGGGAGAAGTGTTCCGTACTGGACGTACATGAGTCCCTACTCTTCCGAGTGGGCATTTCTGTCATTACACAAATAGCCCACCGCACGTCAAGACCTCGATTTTTTGCTTCGACGGTCGAGTGCATTTTGACCAATTTCCCTTGCCCTTCGATGAACCTTCTCACATCTTTTGACAATTTTGACCACTTTCCAAGATCCACCACAAAAGTGTCATGACCTTTTGGTTGACTTCTCGACGTATCAAGACATGTCTAGATTAATTAAGATGCATCTCACATCTTCACCGTTGATCCTTGAAGCCCCCTGATTTCTCGACGGAGCTTCTTGAATCCGCTTTCTCACGAACCGACTCCACACGCGTCGCTCGATGATCCACACAACGACCCTGACTATGCCTCATTTGTAACTCGACACTTGTATGTGTATGTTTGATTGTTTCGACACTTTTCATTGAAATACACTTACCACTTATTACAAACTGCTCAAGTGTCCCAAATTCCCCAGCGTGGTCTGCCTCGCAACTTCCACCTTTTCACCATCTACGCCCAGTTCGGCACAACACTATTTGACTATCTGATTTTAAGTGCTACCTCAGGTTGATCATTGAGATTTTTTCTCCGTTCTGGAAGGTGTGACCGGCGTCCATCCAGCTCACCTCAATAAGGGTCCGTTTGGATACCTCCGCATTGGCCCCGCTGTCCTCCAAACGTCTATGGCGTTGAACCGACGACTTTGATTTTCATTTTGATTCTATAGATGGGCGCGGGAGGCGGCACGGCGAACGGATTGGCGAGCGCTCGCAACTAATTACGATTGCGCCTTTGTGGTTTTCCTTAATCAAACGTTGAGTCAAACCTCTTGTTGATTCTTCATGGTTTGTAGGCCAACTACGCCAATGTCTGGGTAACGTCTTATTTGTGTTTTTTGCTAGAATCAAAAGAAGTTTCCGTGATGAGGACGTTAACGCTAAACACGCGAACAGAAATCCGTTTCAGTTGAAATGTAATCGAATCAACGATAAGAAGCCCACGAAGACATCGAATTCAACATTACGACATTTCAAGGAATTTCGCTACATCGGACGCACCTTCCGTTGAACCACGCATTGATGCGCGTGGCTGCTACCGTCTACTCGTGAAATCAGGAAATGTCGCCGTCTTCTCCGGACGACAACAACCCACGAAAGTTGCGGAGGAGGGACTTCGATACCGCAGTTTCAAAACCGACCCCGCTCTTCCCAAAATCAACAAAGAATCACAAATCGAGCGCGAACCTACTCAAACACTAGAATTAAAATCAAAATCAAAGGCGTCGGTTCAATGCCTATGATTCTGCGAGGCAAGCGTTACACGGGCCTTGCTCGAGCGTCCACTGGGCAGCCACGGGACGTACTACTTCCGCATTCGGATCAGACTACACTTTCTCCCACAACCCTTCAAAGTCATCTGCCCAATCTGTAATCTACACTTAGAAACAATCACACATGGCTTCAGCCAATGCCCAAAAGTCAAACACATCATACAAAAACTAAATCTCTCTTTACAACTGATATGTGGACTTGAGACAAGGACATCCTTTCTTTTCCAACATAGTCACCAAAATTTCAAATGGCGGCAACTGCTACAAGCGATAACCTTCAGAGAAATCTGGACATACAGGAGCAACGTATCTTTAACCTTAACACAAAACCTACGTAACCACACGGCAATGCCATGCCATAAAACACTAGCAGCCTATACACTATAGCTCAATCTGCACTTGTCATCGCTATCAAAACTAACCAAAAAAGCCCTTTCTCATTAATCACTTGCTCAACTTTCGAGCTCCATTCACCTATGCAAAGTCCATTAGGAAATACACCCACCACACCTCATCCTACACCCTCTATTTTGCTCCATCTGGTTTCACAATACTAACCACCAGGGGGGACGAGTATCTAAGGGGACTGTGTAAAAGCAGCCACTGAACTCCCAACCGCAGGGTTACGACCCGTGGTGAAGATACTCTTAGGGGCGAGGTTTAGTGGGTGTGAGTCCCACATAACCCATGAAGACATAAGTCTCATGGGTACCTGAACTGGTGTGACTATGTCACATGGGGCACAGTCTTTTGCCTGAAAGCCCCCGTATGAGAGGGGAGGAATCCCGCAAAGGTGCAGCATAGGTTCCCTCACCTCTAAGGCTGTCTAAGCCACACACACGAAAAAAAAACAAGAGGCAGGTGTTGCACGCAAAGCGTGCGTAGGGTTACATAGTATCCAAGCAAAATTATTCATAGTAGCATCTCTTGAGAGGCTAAATAACTGCCCGTAATCCGGACCACATAATGGAAGGTTTGCCGTGAGACTTTACCTCGTCTGTGGAAGCAAAACCTGGTCGTTAATGGATTGCCAAACCATCACCCGCATTCGTTCAAACTAATTATTTTGTTTGCCCATGCGTGCTCTTAAACATTGTGTATGGTTTGGGCAAACGTTTCCTTAAATACCTCAAACAGTGTTGGATTTCTTCCAGGTTGTGTGGATGTAAAAGCTTAAAAAAAAACCAAAAACTGAACAAATGCGCTTGACGATACAAATTTATGTATAACAATTCACCGACATATTGAAGAAGAACCTCAAAAGGCATTTCTTCTCGTTTTCTTTCTCATGAATTTGGTTTACTCTCATGATTAATTTATTCTAATGAGATAAATTTTCTCCTTTATCATGAACATTCTAGTTTCACACATTTATGATGAACTTCACGAAAAAAACACCTTTGACAAATTTGAATGATTTTTTAATGTTGCATTATGTTCTGAAAAATAACATGACATCATTATAGGTTGAATTGAATCTATTTACCTTCTTGTATGACGGTGGTTGATTTTTTTTAATAGCATTTGACCCGTTTGAAGCCGGGTTCGTGAGTCACAAGAGTTATTCATGACGACCAGTTCCGTGAAGGATAAATAAACCAGATAATCGTGGTTTCCTCCCTTTTCTTGTGAGTGGTGATGTGTTGCCGAGGGCTATTAGCGTTGGAGCTTATCTGATTCCTCATCGATTGGAGACTCAAACCTGGCAAAGATATTCGAAGTTACAGGCCGACCTGAACGGTTGGACAGCAGCTTTGACGCCCAAGCGATTCTGGGCGTCCTTGTTTTCTAAAACATCAAACTGTTTGTTTATCCTTTCACCGACGGCGCTCGGACCTGAACATTAAAGGTGGTGCGATTGAAGGATCTGTTTCTACTTGTGCTTTCTAAGGTCAAACGCCGGTGCTAACATGTGTTGCAGTTTAATTCTAAGTTTAATACTCCCGAAACACATGGTCCCTCGAAAGCTCGCCGTTGGGGCGGCGTACGAGGTGAAAGTTTCCCGTCAGGTCGGAGTCTGGCGACGACGCGATTTACCGGCGTAGTAATCCTACAGTCATCGCTGACCGTCACATCATTTATGAGTAAAAAGTCAGTGTAGGCGCTTGCCGTTCCCTCATGTCTACATCGTCGCGGAATATAGTGGCGACTGGTCAGGTCATCGCCTCGGACAAGTTTGCCCTTCCGTGAAACGGAACAGGACGAGGCCAAGGTTGGACCCAACCCAATGTACTGTCCTTACCCTGTTGCTCTCGCGTCGGATTCCTCACTATCCGGGGTATGTCCGGACATCTAGGTCGATGTCCGTGATTTTTTTTGTTCCGGGTCGACCTGAGCACGACGTCCGCGGACGTGGGGGGGCATACAGTCCTACAAATGTTTGTACCCTGATTGGTCGATACGTCAAAAAAATGACCGATCCACCAATCACGATTTTCTTGCGGCACAAACACACAAAAGTAAGAAAACAAAGGGTTACTATGTAACCCAAAAACTTCCGCGGTCGCACAAGCAACCCAGAGCCCTGGACTGGGTGTCGTGCAGGTTTCGAGGACAGCCGAGCCAATGCGGAGGTAAACAAACCCACCCTAAACCGTCCCCTGCCCGTGGCAGCCAACCGACTTCACATCATCTCAGGGTAGATGTCCGGGATCGGCTATCTGCATGTCCGCGGTCGCAGTGACCTTTTTGCGGGCCGGGGGAGCCTCTCTCTCCCGCGAGTGACAGGCAGGATGAGTGAGATCTCTCGATAGGGAGATCGCTAGAAAGGGAGATCGCTAGATAGGGAGATAAGGAGCTAGGGAGGTCCGGGAGGTAGGGAGATAGGGAGGCACGGCCCGCACTTGTTTCCACTGTGGCAGATTGCGGCAGGCACGGTGGCGTGGCGTGGGTGGTGGCGGGCGCGGGCCATGGGCTACGTGCCGGCCCGCGTGAGGCGAAGGAGAAATGCGGCGGCGTGCTTGCTCTTCACGTCTACGCTGCTCCCCCTGTGAGTCTCGTGGCGTTTCATGGCGTTGCATTGCGCTGCATCGCATCGCATTGCATTGCATTGCATCGCATCCCATTTCTCGGCACTGAGGTGGGTTGTGCTTAATGTCTTTGCAGTGCACGAAACTTGTCTGGTGGTGGTCGTGCACTACGTTGCGCTGTGTTGCGCTGCATCGCATTCCATATTCGCATGTGGAGTTACATCTCTTTGCCCTGTCTCGTCATTTCTTGCATTTTGTTTGCGTTGGGTTTTCGTGTCGCGTCATGTCGTGTCGTGCCGTGCCGTGCCGTGTCGTGTCGTTGCGTGTCGTGTCGTGT
>SZWC01000735.1:200935-239938 GCA_023375785.1 Penium margaritaceum
CCCCTTCCCCCTGCCTCCCCCTTGTTCCCCTGTCTTCGTCAATCAAAACAGATGGACATACGTCTACAAGACCAGGATTTCATGCCAGGATTGGAGTGGGTTTTGAGCCACATATCTATTTCTGAGGTGCAAAAAGGGTTGGCGAAATGTCCGCCACATGTGGGAAGCGATTTTGTCGGCGATTTTCGAGAGAAAATTTAGTCCATGACCTAGCTACCGCAGCTCCTGTCCCAATCCCAGCCGTCTCTCTCTACACTCCCTCCTCCCACATCCTCCCCCCCTGTCTCCCATGTGCCCGTGTTCCCACTTACGCTGATACTCCTCCTCCGGCATGTTTCGCTCTCCTGCCAGCTCATGTTGCTTCCCCCACTGCTTCGCCTCACCTACTCCCACGGAGTCCTACCCCAAGTCACTCCCAGAACACTATGCCCCCGCTGTCCTTCCACGCCACATCCTCGACCTGACTGCAACTTCGTTGTCCCAACCCTTCCCCTTCCACACCATGCATTCGTCGAACGTCCATCCCAGGTCCTCAAGCTCCATGACGTTGCCTTCGGCATCTGGATCAGTGACTACGCGCGCGCCCACCCAGACTCCCATGTGCACTACGTGCACAGCACCGACATGCGCCCAGTGCGCTGCCAGCGCGGCTTCCTCTCCCTTGGCGCCCAGCCGCCGCTGGCGCTCCGCTGCTCATGGCGCAAGCTGCGCCTCAGCTTCTTCACCGCCACCGACCTATCCAACGGTTGTTGCACGTGCCGCCAAAACTCTTGCTCGTAGCCTGTTGTTGGTGGAAGTCTATCACGTACAAATTCATAGTCACCCGTATACATCAATTAGAATGCTATTCAAGTTAAGGATGGCCATCATTATGGGCTGTTTCCACTATCCGATTTGAGCTCTGGAGCAGTTTCTGTGGCTGTTACTCCTGGGAATTCCCAGTCCTGAATTTCGCAGATGTCATATTGACCTGCCACAATGGATCAATTCTGATACCAATGATTGTCTCATTCTCAGCATACCGTAGTGTCTTTTACACTCGCCTATTGTTTAGAACTGAATTAAGTGACAGCTAAATTTGACTAAAATTTTTAGCCCTGGGGTTTTGGACTTGTTTGTCCGAAGGTCCCTGGCATTTTTTTAGTGACTTATTTGGTTGAACTTATCATTCATGTCCTTGGTCTGTCCCTACGATTCGCTTGTTGGATCTTCAACTTTCGAATGTTGAGGGCAAAGTCCCGCGTCGCAATTCGCTTGGCAGGTAGATCCCGCTTGCAATCCCCCGTGGACTGCACGTCTGCGTGGAGTCCACAAGGGATTGCGAGCAGAACGTGCAAATTTCACGTTTCGCTCGCAGTCCCAAGGAGACTCCGCTCTGAACGTGAAACGGTGTGTAGAGAAATAGCTTTTTCGTGATTTTGAGAGTGATTTGTCCAAGGCAACATTAATTATTTAGGTGCTTGAATGGATGAAGCAAAATAATTATTTTAGTCGAACGTAAAAGACACTACGGTATCTCCAGATGCTTCCGGCTTTGTTCGTTGTCTGAATCTTCCGCTTTCACTTTGACCAAGTTCCATGACCTCCGACCACAACTCTTGTGGAATTACGTATTGCGTAGCAGATGGTTGTGCAAGAGAGTTGTGCAGGTCACAATGTGCCACATCGGGTTCACTTGGTCAATACCACAACAAGAATTTACTCAAAACAATCTCTGTTTGGTGAAAAGAAGGCAACTCCGAGTTCCTTAAGGTTTACGTTTCACACTTATTTAGGTACTTCCTTTGGTCGTAAAGGCCACTTGCTCGCTGAACCTTCACATCAGAGGGAACGAGAAAACAACTCTGATGCGAGCAGTCCCCATCTGTTTGCGTAACCTACGGTTACCACGGTCGTATCCATGCTCCTGGAGATCCCTCATGCGGAGCCAGTTGCTAGAGGAGAAGCGTGGGGTGGCCAGCCACCAGCCGCTGTAAGACAACTGTCACGGCGTTTTGGGTGCTTGCTGGTACCTTCTTCAGTTTTTCTGCAACCTCCTGGGTTTTCTGTTGGTGTATGGACTTTGAGCTGTATGAGTATCAGACAATTTTGTGCAATGAGTGCTTCTTAATTTGCACTGATGGTGTTTAAGCAGCTACTCAGCTTCTTCTGTGACAGTCCTCCCGCATTCTTGCCACCTAGTTCGCCAAGCACATGGTGGTCTGTGCTAGTATTTCAAGAGACCCCTCAAAACACCGTTAGGAAGCTTCCTAGCCTTGTTGCTATTGACGTGGCGACACTGTCCACTCAACTGGCATACAAGTAAGCAGGTGCAAGAAAAGGCAAGGGTTAGGCGAGGAAGACGCGCAAAGTCTCGTAAGCTTCAATAGCGCACTCATGCAAATAAAAATGACAACTCACAAGTACACAACGCAAATGCTCGCCGCGGCACACAATGGCTGACGGAGGCAACAATTTCCGTTTGTCCTAAAATTGGCCCAAACCCACTGTTTGGGCCATAACTCTGCGCACAGACATCCAAATGCAACAACTTCTAAAGCTAGAGATGCAGAATCTCAAGCCGGATGCTACGACTTGTCACGGACATAGAGCCAGCAACAATAGGTGGACACACAATGCAAACCGTGCTTAGGAGCCAATCCACCGAGAAAAATCTAACTGGAGAACACTTCAGCAAGCATCTGGGATGTCGTAATAGCTGTCTCGAAGCTTCTGATGGGTGGTCATAGTAAACTTGACAGACATGCGGGGATGGCTCACATGACAACGCTCCCCCATGACCCGATGGTACGTATGTCCATACAAATGCACGACTGATACAAGTGCGTAGCAAGATGCTCAATGGTTCATACACACCACACTCTCCGTCACCCTCATGCAAGGGGCGAAGCCCAGCAAATCGAATGGCCAACATCAACTTTCCGCTCAAAAGTGCCTTGGTCAGGAAGTGAGCCCGCTGCATGTCTGTGCTAACCCTCATAAAGAGACATCACTAGTCACTCCACAAGATCACGCACAAAATGATGCTCGACAGGAAAGTTGCTTCGTGCATGCATGAAAAATGCCAGAGTTCTTTGCAATGGCAAGAGCGCTTTGGTTGTCAAAGTACACAACGACACAAGGCATAGAGTGACGCCACTCACGAAATAGGCACTGCGGCCACACCGCCTCAGCAACCCCAATCCCCAACGCAACGTACTCTACATTTGATGAGCTACGTGCAATGCAACCTTACTTGCCGTTGTGCGAGAACACAATGGTGCCACCCTCGAGGAACGTGTAACCTGTCCGACTGCGCCCATCAAGACTCAAGGCCGAGTCACAGTCTGTGGAGGGTCAATGACCACCGAACACCGCCAACAAAAGTGGAGTCCAAAGTACGACGTGGAAACCACATACCACACCACTTGCAAAACCGCTTGGAGGACCCTTTCCTAAGTACACTGTAAAAACTGTGGAAGGAGGATGCTAGCGAAGGCGATTTCTGGTCGTTTGGTTGTAGCCCAATCCATAAATGAGCCAATGAGGTGCAAGTACAAGGTCACGTCCACTATCTCCCCTAGCTATGGTGGATCATCTACCGGGAAGGATCTACCTTTAGGACATCCTTCCCGTCAGGTGTGTTAGGGATAGACGGTGTGCAAATTGCGCCAAGGAGTTCAGCAAACCGCTCAAGCGTAACGTGCCTCATGGAGCAAGAGTATCTCACAATGAAGATTCCGCACGATCTCCCACCTCAAAAACACAGCTGTAAGACGAAATGTCCTTCATCCCATAGGCAGCCTGAAGGAGTGCCTTGGACTCATTCACGTCTTATATCAAAGGAGAGGCAATCAGGAGGTCATCCACATAGACCAGAATGACGTTAAAACTATCAATTGTCCGTAAAAAAAATAGGTCGGCGTGATTCTGCACATAGCCCGCACGTCTCAATGTGCCAGTGATCTTGAGATTCCCGCACCAAGGTGACTGCTTCAAGCCATACAAGGCCTTGCGCAAGCGCCAAACCTTGTCACCGACCTCAAAGCCTAGTGGGTGGACCATGTAGATTCCTCTAGATTTCCATGGACGAATGTGTTGTTCACATCCATGAGGTGTAGCTCCTAATTCTGGTGAGAAACAACTCCAAACAAGGTAGGAGCGGTAGTCATATAGCCAATAGGAGCACGACAAGATTTGCTGTAATATCGTTAGCCACTGTGAACTCAAGAGAGACCAGCTCGCGGCTTACAGGCATGCTACATGCACCTATAATTTCCCTATTCACTCAGTCGAAGGGCCTCGTGCCAGGCTCGCTACTCCGAACTCTGTGAGTCAGGCATCTAGTTGCCAAATTAGCCCTCTCTTGCGCCCTAGAGGCCATCGGTCGAAGACGGCTACCGGGTTTGCAAGAATAGCCCGATGACGTGCTCACCTCGGGCTGCATAGCAGATGGCTGGGTCACAGCTCCAGGGACCGTGGACTCACCAGGTAGGGGAGATGACGAAAGAGAATCATGGATAGGTGTGAGTGGACATACTATCACCGGTGTAGGACCATGTGTGCTAGAGGAAATGGACAGAGCGCTGGACCACATGTGCCAGAGGGAACAAATGCTGACATGTGACCAGGTGTGCTAGAGGGGCCTGAGGTTGGGACAATATTGGGTGTGCTATAGGAGACTGACGCTAGTACAAGATCAGGTGTGCCAAAAGGGACTGACAAGGGCATGGGATCAGGTGTGCTAGAGGGGCCTGACACCGGCAGGAGATTAGCTATGCTAGAGGGGTCCCGCGTTGGCACATGATCAAATATGCCAGAGGGGACTGACGTTGGCATGGGATTAGGTGTGCCGCAAGGGCCTGAAACTGACTCAGGATGGAGTGTGCCAGAGTGAATCGACCATGCTACTAGACCCACAGCCATGATGGCTGGATCATCAGCAACCGGAGACCAGACCACAGGTGAGAATGCCGGACAGACACATCCGCAGGATGAGACTCTCTCATCCGCTAGGAAGCAACACTGGTGCAAATGTCGCTCATGACCAGTGACACAATGTTGGATAGGTCGTGGTATGTGGGAGCTTGAAAGAAGAGAGCATCGCGGGACTCAACAATGAAATGGTGAGTGGGGTCCCAAAAGTGCCATCCTTTGATCGCGGGGAAATGCGAAAAAGTACACACATGCGACTTCAAAGTGAGACCTTGGACCTCCGTTGATCATCTGTATACCAGCCGTAGGTTAGAGAACTCCAGATGCAAGGGAGACAGAGATCGACACGATGGTCAAACCATAGTTCATACGGCTTGTCTTTGTCAGGAAGAGGGCCATGTGGCAAGTGGTTCTAGACCCACGTCTTGTACGAGAAGCCCTGGAAGACAAAGGTATTGGATTTGGAGGAGAGGGGTAGCCTTGGAGCAGTGAGCATGTGGGACTGAAAGGACATCAGTTATACTGAATAATGGTTGTTGAATCACTCCAAATGATGGAGTACATATAGAGCTAGAGCTTGGGCAAGTCATCCCTCTCACAAGCCACAACAGTTAGCCATGGAAGCTAAGGCTCACACACTAGAGTCCATAAACTCACATGAGAGAGGAAACGAGCCTAGCAGTCAGGCTGAATGATCACACACGACATAGAGAGCTAGAAAACACTCTCATGGCACACTCCTAGTGGTCACAAAACCCACAATCCCATGAAGAATGGCCATGTGTCCATGGCTAGCACACAAGGATCTCACCTCACCTAAAAAGTAAGTAAAGGTACCTGTTTTGTAATCAGTATACTCTGACAAGGCAATCCAAAAATCAAGGACCTTTTTGGATATTTGTCCCATCAAGTTTTGACGCTGGAGCTCTTGCCTTTTTCTTTTCTCAAGCTAAGGCATGGAGCCGATGTCCATGGTCAACCAGACCCTGGCGGTCGATTAACCTGGAAACTTTGAAAATGTATATCTTCCAATTCAAATATTGCATTAGCCTGAACTTTAAATCGTAGAAATTTTGCCACCTGATCTTACCAATGAAGAATTCGGATTGACAATCGGAGCAAGAATGTGGTAGATTCATGGAACTTTCTCTTGTGGACCCGATACTAAGACAAATAGGCCAAGTCCAATAATAACCCACTTTATCGCAGTTAGAGTGAGCTGATTCTACATGCCTTTGTGCGGAAGTGCTGATTCTCACGGGTCAATGACTCGGTGCAGAAATCAGCAATCTGCTTGCTGGTTGGAGTGAACTCCAGACGGATAGCACCCTCCAGCACCATGTGCTTGATGAAGTGATAGGCGATGTCAATGTGCTTGGCACGTGCATGGTGCCCAGGATTCGTGGTGAGTGCGATTGTGTTCTGGTTATCAACACGCATAGGAACTAGAAGTGTTGCGCTCGCACTCGTCTCCACCATAAGACGTTGGAGCCAAATTGCGTCCATTGCTCAAAAGTTGAGAGACACATACCGAGCTTCCATGCTTGAGGTGGCCACAACCACCTTTCATTTACTGCACCGGCTTATGGTGTCCCCATTCATGAGAAACACATGTATAGAGATGGACTTGCGGTCCTCAGGACCTCAAGCCCAATCTGCGTTTTTGTAGCCGATGATGCTCTTCTTGGTACCGTTGTAGGTGATGCCAACGTTGATGGTACCAATAAGGTAGTAGAATGTCCGCGTCCCCGCCTTCTGATGCTCAAGTCCAGGGTCGGCCATTTGCTAGCTCACAGTGCTCACAACCTGTGCAAGGTACGGCCTAGTTGCCACCATCAGGTACATGAGACTACCGACGACGTGGTGGGACTTCTGTAGCTTAGCTTCATCTGCTTCTCCACTCAAGCTCACAAGGTACTGTCACGTCTCAAGCGACATGCCAATGGGATTTACCTCTGCCATGCTGAACCGTTGCAGGACGCCCTTGATGTAGCGACTCTACTGGAGCGAGAGAGCGTGATTTGCAGTCACGCGTGATCTGGATGGCAAGGAAGTATGATTTATCGACGAGATCAGACATCTGATAGTGCTTGTGCATCGCAGACATGCTGTTGGAAAAGAAGAGCATGTCATCCACATAGACAATGATGCTGGGGATCTCATACCTATGCTGCCAGCGATAGACGCTGTAGTCACACTCGCTGCGCTTAAACCCCATGTACTATAACGCAGCATCCAACTTCGAATTCCAAGCACGCGACCCTTGCTTGAGTCCGATCAGCGACTTCTAAAGCTTGCAAAACAAGTGCTCTTGGCCATCCACAACGAACCCCTCTGGCTGCTCCACATGGATCTCATCCTCCAAGTCACCATTCAAGAATACTATTTTGACATCCATGTGGTGGATCTCAAAGTCCTTTGCTGCTCCATAAGAGAGGAGTGTGTGTACTAAGTTAAACTTTGCAACATGGACAAAGGTTTCAGTGTAGTCAATGCCCTCCTCTTGTGAGTAGCCCTTGGCAACCAGCCTCGCCTTGTACTTTTCTAGGTTGCCATTTGCTCCCCGCTTCTTCTTGAACACCCACTTACACTTCATCACCTTGCGTCCAGGTGGGCACTAAGTCAGCTCCTACGTACTATTGTCAAACTACAAATTAAACCTCCATGTGCACAGCTTACACCTGATCTACTACATTTTGTGCAGCCATGGCCTCCTTATACGACGTTCACTCATCTAAGTCTGCTACAAGTGCGACATTCATGTGGCCGGGTTCTTGCAGCATCCAAAAATGGCTGCGCTCACCAGGCTTGTAGCGCACCCTAAGAGGGTATGTACGACCTAGTGTTGGGGCATTAGCTGGCGGCCGGCACGGCACTACTGGCACAACTACTGCTAGAGGTGGTGCTACATCTCCTTCTTCCTCTACTTCTACTGATGAGGTTGTTGTATTTATACATGAGACATGGGAGAGTAGAGTGGTTCTCCCACTTTCATAGTAGAGGAAGAGTAAGGAGAGACTGGGTCAGGAAGAGTGTTTTCTATCACTGCCTTGTCAGCTACTAGTTTTGCTCCCTCTTCACAAACAATGTTGGTGCCGATGACGTTGCTTTCATTGAAGACGACATCCTTGAAGATGATGATATGACCTACCTCCCTCTTGTATAGGCTATATGCCCTGCTTACCACATCATGGCCGATCATCAGCATCTACACACTCTTCGCATCCCATTTCTGTCACTTTTCCTTGGGCAAGTGCATGTGCGCCAAGATGCCAAATGCACGGAGGTGACCCCCACTCAGCTTTTTGGCAAACCAAACCTCATACGACGTCATCTGCTCCATTGCCTTGGTTGGACTATGGATGATGATGTACACCGTAATACTCACTGCTTTGGCCCAAGTCGTAGGTGAGCCAAGTTGCATGCAACATGGAGCGGGCCGACTCAACGATGGTCCTCTTCGCGTGCTCCGCTACACTGTTCTACTACAGCAAGTATGGTGTGGTAGTGCCTTGATACGAGCTGGTGCAAGGTAGTTTTGGAACTCCTTGCTCAGGTACTCTACACCGCGGTCGCTACACAGCACTTTGATTTTCTTGCCAGTCTGCTTCTCCACCATTGCTTTGAACTCCTTGAACCTGTCAAAGCACTGGTGCTTGGAAGCAAAGAAGTACACAAATACAAAAAAGGCTGAAATAAACAATGAAGGTCAGGTTATACCTAGAGCCTCCAAAGCTTTGGGTTTGCATCGGGCAACATAAGTCCATGTGGACCAACTCTAACACCTACTTTGCATGCTTCCATGCTCCAGAGAACGCCTCACGGTCCTGCTTCCCTTCCAAACAGATGATGCACAACTATTTCTCAAAGTTGGAGATGGTAGACGAGTCACCATCTACTTTGCTTGAAGCTACTGCAAGGCGCGCATGCTGATGTGGCCGTAGCACGCATGCTAGAACTCACCATCTGTTGCCTGCACCACTTTTGCAAGACTTCGCTCACACAGAACCTTGGTTGCCCCAAGCAGGCGGTACATGTCACCTTCCTTCACCAACCAGGCCAACTCCTCTCCGGTGTCCTTGTCGAGGATCTAGCCATAGTCATCGTTGAAGACGACGCGCAGTCCTGTGCTAGTGAGAGAGGAGACGGATAGGACATTGAACGCAGCATCAGGTACATACAGAATGCCATAGAACACTCCCACTTCAACACTATACGGGGTCTCCAACCACATCTCCACAATCCCAATCCCCTTAGCATACACTCATCGATAATCACCCAAAGCAATAGGTCGGGGGGAATAGAGAGCAGCTGCATGAACCACTCCTTGTGATGCGTCAGGCTCTTGGTGCATCTTGAGTTCTTGTGCCACACTAGATGCACCTTCTCCACCTACGACATGTCAGAATTCACCATGAAAAGGTGGTCGCGCACCTCCCTTGCCACGTTCATGTTGCCAAAGTCGCGTACACCAATCTAGTTTTTTTGCTGCTGCTTCTGACACAGCTGTGACTGTCACTGATGCTAATGAGGAGAGTGTTGCATTTGTTGTTGCTACGATGACTGCTGCTGCTACTGCTCCTTCTGGTCCCTCTTGAAGTTGAAGCACTCCTTCTTGTAGTGCCCCTCTTTTTGGCACTAGTGGTCCTTGCCTTTCTTCTTTCCTCTCTCTTGCTGCTGCTGCTTCTGGGTGGGTGACCTCATGGCCACAAAAGATGCTTCATTGCTACTACCACTGTTACGCTTTGCTGCATTACCACGTACTTGAAGTCGAGGTTGAGAGTCAGGTGGCACTCCAATGTCTCTCGCACCGTGTCATAGCTTGTTGGGAGCCCTCTCAACAAGAGGAGGATGAACCGTATCTCTTCCACAAGGTTCCTGGCCACTTTCATTTTCTGAGCCAGATCTTTTGCCCTTTCCATGTACGCCTCCATCACTTCACCACCTTGCATTTTGAATGCCATCATCTTCTCCTCCAAAAGCATAAGGAATGCAGGATCCTTGCTCTCATACTTCTTACTCAATGTGTCCCATCCCTCCTTTGTAGTAGCCTTATCACTCACGTATTGAAGATGCGGGTTGGAGATGGTGTTGACAAGCAGCCTATAAGCAAACCTGTCCTTCTTCTCCCACACCTCATATGTCGTTGCTGCAAATGCAGATGAACTTGCATCCACTGCACCTTTCTGCAAATATTTTCCCGGCACCACCTGCACTGCAGTGATGCCTTTTGCCTGTGGTACCGGAGTCGGCTCGTTGCCGCTTACCACCTCCCACAAGCCCCTCTCCTCCAAAAGGAAACAGGTACGGATCTTCCAAAACGTGAAGTTTGCGCATCCTTCCAACCTCTCCAAGGGCTGGGCTGTTGTCACGATGACTGCTACTGCAATTTTGAGCCTTGGTGAAGTCCAACGCTGCCCTTGAGTGGCAGCCCTAGACCTGCTTCTGCTGTTGCCAGAAATCTGCATGACAGAAAATGGACTGTAGAGGCCAACAGAGTGAGAATTTGAAGTCAAAACCCACCACTGGAAAATTCAGGTCAAAACTTTTCAGACGGACTCATAAAACAGGGTATCAATGATGGGTTTTCAAAGATATCCCTTTTTGGAAACAGGGTATACTGGTGCTCCTACTCCAGCTCAGACCAGCCAACTTGTAAATGTCGTTTCTCCCAAATGTATTGATGGAATGTAGATGTTTTTGCCTCAATGGAAAGCTTAGGAAAAACATTTTAATTTTCATGTTCTACTTTTGAAGTTTGAGCAACGAACAACAATGTTATGGTCATGAGAAGGCAACTGTCTTACTGAGAGAGAAGAGGGTAGCTCTGGCCAAACTTGTTTTGAGCAAACTCTGCATCCAACAGTTGGATCTTCGCGATCTTATGCTCGTTCAAAAGCTTGTCTTGCAAACTTCAAAGACCACAGATTCATCATTAAATTTGGTCTAGGTTTGACTCTAAACCGTCACTCTCAAAGTCACATCCTCAGCTGGCTAAAACTTCCAGAATCTGGCTCTGATATCAAGTGTTTGATCTAGAGGTGATAGGTAGCCTTGGGGCAGCGATCATGTGGGACTGAAAGGGCATGAGTTGTGCTAAAAAATGTTTGTTGAATCACTCAAAATCATGGAGTGCATATAGAGCTAGAGCTTGGGCAATCCAGCCTTCTCACAAGCCACACTCCTTAGCCATGGAGGCTAAGGCTCGCACACTGGAGTCCATAATCTCACACAAGAGAGGAACCAACCTAGAAATCAGGCTGACCAATCACACACGACCCAGAGAGCTAGAAATACTCTGATGGCTTACTCCTAGTGGTCACATAACCCACAATCCCATGAAGAATCACCATGTGTCAATGGCTAGCACACCAAGATCTCACCTCACCTAAAAGGTCGGGAGAGGTACCTTTTTCGTAGTCAGCACACTCTGAAAAGGCAATCCAGGAATCAATGACCTTTTTGGATGTTTTTCCCATCAGTTCTTGACCCTGGACATCTTGTCTTTTCATTTTCTCAGTCTAAAGCATGGAGTCGTTGCCCATGGTCACCCAGACACTGGCGGTCGATGACCTCGGAATCTTGGAAAAATTCATATCTCCTGATCTGAGCGTTGGATCGGCATGAAACTTGGACTGTAGCCATCCTGCTACCTGATGTTTCCAATGGTGAAGTTGGAATGATAAAATGAGTAGGAATGTGGTGTTTTCGTGGAACTTTCTCCTGTGGACCTAGAACTGAGCCGGATAGCCCAAGTCCAACAGAAGTACTGTGGAAGATGGCACTCAGACTGCATGGCACACATGGCATCCTCCATGGTACAGTTCCCATCTATCGGACACAATGTTCTGTTGTGGTATAGCTGGGGCTGAGAGTTGGTGATAAACATGGTGCTCAACAACCAACGTGTCCATCCCGCTTACAAACTTTCCACCATCATCCGAAGGGAACACGTGAAAGATGTGACAAGACTATCGCTCAGCCATGACCAGCCAGAGACGAACCGCCACGGAATCATTGCTCTTGTCGTATAGGCTGTAGAAAAATCGAGTTTTCGTGAAGTCCTCAATGAGAGAGCGAACATATTGACCCCAATTTCAGAAGGACTTGAACATGGGGTACCAAGGAGATCCGAGTGGACAGACTCTAGCGAACGAAGTGCCCGGGAATGCGATGTAGGGTTAGTGCAACGATGCATCTTACCCTGGGCGCAGAAAATGGAATCGGTCTTGGGCGGCTTATTGAAGGAAGCTACATCAAGACCAAGGGCTGGCTCAGTCCGAACGATATTGGACACAGTGTACGAGCTCACATGATAGCGGCGGCGATGTAACAAGCGCGAGTGCTTAGGAGAGAGCACGCCAGTCACGAACTTGTACGAAGAAAAGAACAAGGAAGGAGGCATGGATGGAAGGTGGCGAGCGGCATGGTACAGGTCATCGAAGACAGAAGCACTGAGAAGAACAGAATGAGGATCATGGGTAGAAAAACCAGAAGAGTCAGCAGAGATCTCAATAAAGAGACCCATTTGAGTGCAGGCACAAATAGTCAGCACACTGAGCTCCAAAGTAGGAACATAGAGAACGTCAGAGATGTAAAAGGGTCCAGACAGACCATCAGAGCATGATATCCCACCGCCCTGGACTAGCAAGGGCTGACCAGATCCCATGCCAACAAACCGAATAGACTCAAGAGGATCAAGGACAACAAAGTCATGGGGACGACAAGTCACGTGGTGAGTGTCACCGGTGTCAACAATCCAGGTACCACTCGCCTCACGACCTGTCACCGATACTAAGTAACGGGCCTTAGAACACTCCGCAATTGCCTGACGCTTCGTAGGGACGACTGAATCACAACAGACAGCACAAATCTGGGACTCGTCCACCCACTCTGTTTCAAAGTCATCATGGGTAGTAGACGCTCCCTCACACGCATCATCATGGGTCATCAACACAACAATGCAATCATATTGCGGACCACATGGCTGTGTCAATACATTCACATTTCTCGGAGAGCGGAGCGCCAATAGGTGATGAAGCTCCGTAATGATGCAGGCGCAGTGGTCTTTAGGAGAGGGGTGGGGGGTCAACTGCCATCGTGGTCCCGCTGCCGGTCTAGGTGGTGCTAGAGGCAGGTTTCCGCTAGGTATGCGCAGCCTGAAGGCCTCGCATGATTCGCATCGAGTCAAAGGGTTGCGCACACTCAAAGTAGCGATGTGTGTTCCCATAGTTTTAGCAGTAGAATGAACGTCCATGGCCATCACTGGACTGCTGCGTATGCTGCTACGACTACTGCTCCTTCCTACGGATTAGCTTGCCCTGCTTCTCCTACACAATGGTGGCCATGCACAGGAGGAGGGCAAGAGAGAGGAGGCTGAAAACGAGGCACTGAGGAGAGGGGTTGTCGGTGAGGCGATCGTCACGGCAACCAGTGGATCCACTTGATACGCCTAGGCAGCCTCACATGCAGCTTTTTGCTGAAGATAGTACTGTTGGACCCAAGGGAGCAGCTCCAAGGAGTCCGCCAGTTTGGGGAGAATCGCCTTGTCAAAGTAGGTGAACATGTTGACGGAACTCCATGTGGACCCCGACCATGATGGTGTGCAGAGCCCATTGCTAGCTGATGGTGTCGAGGCGAGTGTACATCTATATGGCTCGCCGCCATTTTCGCATGGGTCTCGGCTGCCAGTAGGGTCAGGACCAACTCTTAGTTGCGACGGGAGGCCACTCCAGTGCCCGTACCAGGGGTCCCAAGGAACAGGGAGAAGTTAAAAACGACGTCCCGAGGCACGGCGTGGAGCAAGCCGCGCATGGAATCTTGCTCCAACCTGAACCTGGCTAAGGTGGGCTTTCATTTGCAGCCTCGCGTAGTATGGCCGGACGCCCTCCGCATCAGCCCGTACCTGGAAGAGGTTCCCCCAAGTGTTGAATCCAACATCGCTATCGTAGTGTGATAGTGGGATCTCGAAGTCCATTAGTCACTACTTTGTGGGGAGGGCAACCTCAAGGGCATGCTCAAGTGCATGAGGAATCAGAAGCCCAGTGAAAGACACGCCAAAGAGCGACGCGTCAAGAATGAAGGCGCAAGAAACCCAGAATCCTGAGTGGGAGTTGTCCGCTGACCAACTGGAGATAACTCATCCCCTCAACAACCTCTCACCATCAGAGAACAAAATTCAGGCTATCGGTCACTTCTTGGCTTCATAACTGCTATTCTTTACCAATGATGTCGTCAGTGCTGCTGTCTTCTCCAGCTTGCATCTTCTGCTGCATGCGCTGCTTCACACCCTGCTGCTGCACGTCCTCCTATGGTGCTCCGGCTGCGGATGACAAAGGCTGTAATATCTTTGTAGCATAGTGAGAATCTCCTTAAGGGTGGATACCTGTGCCGTATGTTGCTGCTGGATATCCTCCTGCGCCTACAACAGGGAGCCGATGGCCTGAGAGCAAGGACTAGTAGGCCCCTTTCTGCTTATTGTCTCTAGGTGCCATGTGGGCCACTCAATAAGGCGAAACTCAATAGTGGTCGGATTGAAAATCGAACTGTATTTCTTCAGGGCTTGAGATGTATATAAAGGTTTAAATCCGGGTCACAATTTTGGTCAAGTCAGTAACGATGTCATCATCCACAATGATGACATGAGCATGAAAGTCTTCCAAGTCAAGTAAAACTTCCGAAAGATGATACGCCAGAGGAAAGTGAACGCAATGGTGGTTTTGTGAAAAAAAAACTTTTAAAAGGTCAAGATTGTCACTAATTTTGTCGCTGCCTGAAACATAGAAGAATTCTAGATCTTACAACATGTTCTCATTTTTCATATTCTACCAGGCACGAAACAAAGCGCGAGTGGATACGATGCAAAGGTTATGATCAGAGGTTTCCAACAAGCCTACACATCAAAGACGATGGCCATTTGGGTTCTTCACCCTCTCACAGGTTCGAGGTGGTTGTAAGTGCAACCTGATTGAAACTTCCTAGAAGCTTTACCAGCCGCATAAGGACATCACATGGCCCAAATCTGCTGGAAAAGGTTGGACGAACGTCTGCTGCACTCCTGTTGGTGGCCGTGGTGATGCGGTTGTACCTTTCTTTGCAAGAGTGTCTCTGCTGCTGCAATCTCCTACAACGGGTCATCGTGGGTTGGTGGGTCTATTCTAGGACCGTGGCTGTAGTAATGGCTCTCACAGCTGCAGCCACTGCTGCATTTGCGCTGCTCACAACAGGGATATCTCTCACTATGAAAAAATGCTAGGAAGCTTCCTTGCCTTGCTGCTCTTGACTTGTGACACTGTCCAGTGAGCTGGCGGACTAGCAAGAAAGCAGTTGTAAGAAACAGGAAGGGTCGGGCTAGGGAGGCGGGCAAAGTCTCATAAGCTCCAATAGCTTATTAGTAAAGGTAGAAATGACAAGTGACAAGTACACAGCACAAATACATACCGTGGAGCACAACGGGTGACGCATGTAACATTGTCAGTTTTCTTAAAACCGGCCTAAAACCATTGTTTTGAACATGACTCTGCGCACTGGGATCCAAACGCAACACCCTCTGAACTAGAAATACAGAATCTCGGGCCAGACACTATGGTTTGTCACTCGCACAGGTCGGACGCCAATCTGTGGACATACAATGAAAATCATCCTCAAGAGCCAATCCACCAAGAAAACCATAGCGATTACACAAAAACTGTAGAGCACCCCAGCAAGCATTCGAAACATTGTACCACCTTTCTGGGAGCTGCTGGTTCGTGGGATCACCACCTGTCGGTGCTCCAACACCAGTTCGGTCCGCATCAGAGATGTGCACGAGCATGGAAATGGCCGAGTGGTCACAATAAGCTGTAAGGACAGACGGGAACAGCTCACATCACAGCAATCTCATGATGATTGGACATGTATTATCTGTGACATTTCGTGCATTCTCCTTGTGGTCAAGACCAAGGTGATGTGTACCTCTGATATGAGTACCTCTGGATGCTTTGCACAAGTTGATCGCATCTTTTGAGGCTTTGGTTATGCCCTGCATGGTTTACATATGACTAAGACCTGGAAGCTTTGTGACATGCTCCGACATTTTGGGAGGTAAAACTTGCATAGTTTTAGTTTTCCCGATGGTGCTTGCATGCTGCCATGGAATTTCAACGTGTTTTAGGCATATTATGTAGTTTGTTTACTGTTGATATTGGGGCACTCGATGACCTGTTCCAATGCCTCAAGAAACCTGTCTTCTTTGGTGTCACGTTCTTTTGTGTTCATATTCCCCATCCGTGCATTTTGGTGTGATGGAGTCTGTCAGGCTAAGCGCTTGTCCCCAATACATAAGTACACTATGGGCCTCATCTTACTCTCCCCGTTGTTTCTTAATGTGTGCATTCCAGACTGAGGAAAAAGTCTGCGTTGTACTTCTCCCACTCACCACCGTTAGCTTTTACCTCTTCTAGAATGGGCCTGCATGCTCTAAAATGATTCGTACACGGGGGATACGTCTAGCGTAGGGGGGTCGTGTGAGTTTCAATGCAGCTGAATGAGTCTGAAATGCAACAAGGAAGCACCACGTGGGGCCACGTAGCAAGCAACGTGCGAGGAGCACCAAGATTGAATGCAGCAGGATTGAGAAGAAAAAAGGCAAAAGGCAAAAGGCTTTGACTTCTTAGTGCTGGCCGGGTGTTGCCTCGAGTGTTCTTTGGGTAGCAGAGGCAGCAACATCCCTACAAGGCAGCGGCACCAAATGACAGCCAACGACTGCGTCCACGGAGTTACTAAGAGACAATTATGAAGAACATGTGCAAGTCAGCAGCTTGCAACATCAGCAGTTTGCAGTTCTTTCTTGCATAAGTAGCTTGCAGCAGCGGTGTGTAGTAGTGTCTTTGGATGAGGTATGGTTAATCGAGGGCATTTAATTCACTGATTTTTCACTTTGTGCCCTAAGTGCGCTCTCTTAGAAGGAAGCACTTTACACCCATATGTACACTCCTTTCTTTGTGTATGGGATGAGTGCATTTTTATCCTATATGGCTAAAGAACTCTCTTCTTAGAAGGGACCTCAGTGCATGGGGCTAGTGTACGTGGCAAGTGTGCTCAGTCATCATGCAAAAGTTCGCTAAGAGCACACTCAGTGCGCTAATTTGTCACATGTGTCTCGGACGATCTTGTTTTTTGTCCTATATGGCCCGACTATTCTCTTCTTAGAGAGGACCTCAGTGTGTGGGGCTAGTGTATGTGGCGAGTGCGCTCAGTCACCATACAAAATTTCACTAAGATAACACTCATTGCGCTACTTTTTCTCATGTGTTTCTGCTTTCTGTCTGTACAAAAAAATCCAAGCATTCATATGTACTATATTCTTGTCTTATTTGGATTGTACATGTTCATGACATGAGAGGTTGTAGTGCACTCGGAGACTGGGTGTGGAGATTGCCTTTAATATCCATATGGTGTTAGACTTTAAGATCTATCTTTAGTCTTTGACTTATTCCAAGGCTTGGCATTTTTGTGAAGTTTATCCTACATTTTTATTTTATAGTTTCCTTTTGCACTCCTCTTTAGGGCCAATAGATTTTTTGGTGCATTAGAACATTCATGAAATCGTGATAAGATTTAATTCAGCTGTGTTTAAACATCTTATCAGCTTAAGCATTTTTTTCACGCCCATTGTAGCCTCTCACAACAAGGATTCATATCGGACGTAGTGAAGTTTCTATCATACCATTTTTGTTTTAATGTATACCCATAGCTTGCGTTTCCACTTTCTTCAACTCGCTATCTGAGTCGTTCGGTCGTCCGCTGTAAGCTCGCTTGACCGTTGGTCGATCGCATCGGGCATCTTTCCATCGCGGACGTGACCGGCGCCACGTTCGAACACTGATGGTCGTCTATTCGCCACCGATGACCGTCTCTTTTGAACTTTCATGATACCTTTGTTGTTCCTTCTAGTAGCAAGCCTTCTTCATTGCTCTTCCTTGCAAGGTGGTCTTTGGAGGTACATCAGTGTACGAGGATAGTGCATGTGGCGAGTGCACTCGAAATGAGTGAGAAAGTGCACTTATCATGCACTTAGTGTGCTGTCGCTTCTTTAGAAAATCGGTCTATTGCGATAACGATGATCAATTCAACCATAAAGTTTTTCGATATCATTGCGATGATCATGGGTTGCAAACCTAGATCATTGAGATGTTCCGATCCGTATGAGAACCGATTCGTTGATGGTTGGTTGGCGGAATACGTGCTGAGCGTGTCCGACGTTTGTAAAGCAAGCTAGTTTCGAGAGGTCTGCTTTTGCGTTAGTTTCGCTCCGGTTGACATCTTATTTGATTGAACGATTGTCTATGAATGTTTAGAGGAGTCATTTTACTGGACGATTCTCCTCCTCGCTACGACAGCTGGCATCTTTGAGGTAATATCTTTCACATACATCGACTGCCAGTATATTCGCAATCTGTCTCACAAATAGACAAGAATCATTCTGAGAGGTCGGACCGGTTGGAGTATCAGGAATTACCACCAACACCGATAAGCAGAATTTAAGGGTTTAGAAATACCTTTCGACATGAAAAACAATGTTGTTCATATGCAGTGTGGGAACATATCTTGAAACAAGTCGAAACCGGTCCTACATATGGTTGCCAGTTCAGGATTTACATCTCGCTCGAAGACGCGACAAGACGCGTTCTGCCGCCATATTTCGAGACACCCGTCTGACAGAGATGACTTCAAACCTTTTAGGTTTGCACGACAATAACATCGCAAACTGTCGCGGACAAGTGCTCTAACGAATCACACACTGAGTGTGTGATCAGTGCACTTCGTCACACATATTGAACACACTCACCCATACACACTATTCCTTCCACTAGGGGGTCCTACAGACAGGAGAGCTCAGTCATCGACCTTCCAACGTGAACGACATCGAATCGAGAAATCTCTCTCTGCAGTGACTGACGGCCGTCAACTTTCACAAAAAAATGTTACAACACGACAACACGGCCTCTCGTGGGCCGTTCGGTCGGACAGTTCCATAAGAAAATGAGCTTCAATAAACAGATTCCGTGAAAAAAATGTACGAAATTCATTACAAACATCTCTGATGCACAAACAGGACAATCATAAGTCATCATCCCATCAGGACAGTACATTCTCGTTTTTTGCACAAGGAGCTAAAAACAACAAAGAAAAGGAAACTATTCAAAGGGGACAACAATAACATAGAAAGATTGATAGAGTGAGAGGGAAAGAGGGAGAGATAGAGAGAGAGAGAGAGAGAGAGGGAGAGAGAGAGAGAGAGAGAGAGAGAGAGAGAGAGTAAGGAGATATAGATATGAAAACGTGAGAGTACATTATTGGGCCGCACTTATTGTAGAGTGCATGCTTTTGGTGC
Source organism: Penium margaritaceum (assembly GCA_023375785.1). Lineage (NCBI taxonomy): Eukaryota > Viridiplantae > Streptophyta > Zygnematophyceae > Desmidiales > Peniaceae > Penium > Penium margaritaceum. The sequence continues at coordinate 220,224 of SZWC01000735.1, forward strand.
ATGGTGTTTAAGCGCACTAAGAGAGCACATCAGAGATTGAGTGCGTGATTTTTCCACCATTCGAAATAAATGCTTTGGATAGCAGCTTGCTGATTACAGCAAACAGCATACGTCATGCACCATGTGGCTGCTGCATCAACATTGCTAGTCTGCAGCATGTACTTGCAGCAGCGAGCAGCTACAGTAGCATAGCACACCAACATCAGTAAAGCATAGTGACCACCAGATTCTACACAACCAGCATTGCCAACGTTCATCCCAGCTGTGTGAAACAGCAACATACAATTGCAACAGTGTGCAATCAGCCAGAGCAGCAGTAGTCGTACTATGCAGCGCAGCAACAGCTGTGCTACACAGTTGTACTGCAGATGCGTCATGAACAATTGCATGCATTCAAAATTGTTGCAGCATTAAGTCACGGCAACATCAGTGTGAGACTTTAACAGCACGTGTGACAGCAATAGTAGCGTGATGCAAGCTCCTCCAACATCACTGCCCAACTCTGTCATTGCAGCAGCACGGAAGCCAGTTGCGCTGGCAGCTGACGCCGTTTGCCAATTGCTGGCGTCTCCACCTGTCACCGCATGCGCCAGCGAGTTTGCAGGCAAATACCAGACACTCAAATTACCTGCCATTGGCACCATGGTATTAGCACCATGCCGTTGGCACCATGGTATAGAAACTGGAATCACGGGTGCTTGGGACGTCACTACCTCAGCACCAAAGAAGCCGGGGAGCTGAATCCGGCACCCCAAGTCTGTAAATCAGTGCGGAGGGTACATTTCAGGGTGTTTCCTCCATAGATTGAAGTGGGAGTTGAGAGAAAGTTGAAAATCTTTGCTATGCAGAAGGAAGTTTGACATGAGGGCTGAAGCAAAGTCATCTTCAATAACTTTGAGTTTTTCATGCGTTCATTTTCAGTTTTTTTTTAGAGAAAGCAAGGTAAAAATAAGCCATATATGTCTTTGGAAGGCTGTTACAAAGGTCCTCCACCTCGGCTGTTAGCCGAGGTGGAGGACCTTGGGTATGCCCAACGTTCATGTCATGTGAGATGAAATAGGGTAGCACAAAAGAGAAACCAGGTAGCATTGAAGACTTTGGGCTTTAGGGAGCCCAAAAGTAGTTCGGGAATCGTGAGGGATGTTTGAGGGAAGAGAGTGTTGAATAAGGTCTCCATCCTTTTTTGAAGGGAACATAATCGGGGGGAAAGAAAGAAACAATATTCTATTGTTTCCTCTTCTGCACATAAGGAGCAGGCGCTCCTTACGTTGCAGTGGAAGCGAGTGCGACTGGCGACTGTTATTGAGCGGAAGAGGATTTTGGTCTGCACATCTCTGGGGCAGAGATCCACATGGATAAAATAATTTCTTGGGCAAATAGAGCGCCAGTTGAATTGGGTGTTGGGAAATTTGCCGTTCCAGTTTGCCTCATAAGATGGGTTAGTATGATGTTGGCTAAGGAGGCGATGATACACTTTGGTCAAGGGTAGAAGTCGATGAGAGAATCTGTAGGTTGGGATTGCAGGGCGATTTGGTAGGCCTATTATTTGGTCCTCCAAAGAGGTGAAAACTGGGGTGAGGACTTTACCTCGAGTTTGGGATGCTATGGCCCATGGGTGGGCACGAAGAGTGAAATGAATGGGGTCTGCCTCGAGCGGTACGGCGGACGAGAGTGAAGGGTGGGGGAAGTGAAATAGTAATTTGATTGGTAGCCTGGTAAGATCTGTCATGGTGAATTATGGAGTGTGGGAATGAGGAAATGAAGATCCTAGGGTCAAGGTATGTATCCAAGAAAGGGGTGTGGAATCCATAAGACCTGAAAGGGTGCTTTGTTGGGAGACGGACCAAGGTGGATTTGGGTACGTGACGAGGTCTCCAAGGGTGATTCCCTTAGTAAGGAGCCATCGTTCCTATCTTTGTATTCCAAATGGTTGTCACGTGTCTTCTAGGATGAAACTGTCAAAGGCAACATACATCTTAGAGAGTTCTTCGAAGACCGCTCGTGGGGGCTGAATTGTTGGGTCTGTCGCAATAAAGTTCTTGAATGCCGTAATCCACTTGGAGTAAATGGTAGGGAGTTTGAGTCGTAATATGGAAGGATGGTACAAGAAGAAGTGATCCTGTTTGGGGAGGTCTCATGAAAAGAAAAGAGCATGTTTCCATTGCACTTCTCCAAGTTGAAGGAAGGAGTAAATCCATTTGGCGGTTTGTGCCTCAATCAGAACAGTGGGCCACTGAACACCTTGTCTGTCTTTGGAGGTGGGGTAGACTGCAGATTCCAACGAGTATAGCCTCAGTCCACGGCTATCACAATCTCTTGGCGTATTGGAGGAGAGGAATTTTAAGAGAAGAGTGTTGATTTTTTGGAGGTGGTCTGGTCTTGGGGGTCATACGTAAAGGAATTTAGGATTCAGGTATGGATTGATTGCTATAGCTTTGGTCTGGATGGGAGCTCTTACTTTCTGCCACAATGAGATCAATGCTTCGATTCAACGCAATATTGGATTCCATGTGTGATCCAAGTTAAGAGCTAGGAGGAAGAAGTGGACCAGGATGCGAATAGGGGAAGTTGTAGATGGGAATGGGGAGTTAGTAGGGATTAGTGTGTGGGTACCGATGGGGATAATGTTTGTTTTGCAGTAGTTTGAGCAAATTTATGTGTATCTAGCGCATGTTCAAAGACAACAGGCAGCAGTATGGATTGCACGATCGAAAGGGAGGATGAGAGTCGTATCATCTGCGTAGCCAACGATGGATTTACAAAGGTGTGGGGCAACAGGTATTTTGTGGAGGTGGTGACGGAGGAAGTCCGTAATGGGTTCCATTACGCTGATAAAGAATAGAGGTGCTATAGGGAAGCCTTGTAGCACCCCAGAGTGAAGAGTGATGGGAGAGGTGAGATGTCCATCTACAAGGAATTGTGTCCGAGTATGATAGTGCAGCAGGGTGATCCATCAAGTAAAGGATTCTGAAAAGCCAAGGTGTTGCAGAGCTGCATACAAGTATTCCCGGTAGAGGGAATTATATGCCTTTTCAAAATCTGCAACTGACTAGTAAAGAGGGGAAGAGGTACGGGTAGCCCAGTGGTGGAGATCGCATAGCTGTGAGAGAGCATGTTGGATGTTTTGTTCCCGGACGAATACAATCTGGTCTTGGTGGATGATGTACGGGAGCGCTTTTGCCATCCAGTTTGCGGGATGCTTGGCCAAGATTTTGTATTCCACATTCAGGAGTGAGATCGACCCGTAGTGTGCAGTATCATAGGGGTCACCCTATTTAGGAATAAGGGCGGTTATGAAGGAGGCAAAGTTTCCCACTTAGAAGGGGTTTGCCGAATGCTGGTTATAGAATGGGAGACGTTGGGAGGCAATATAGGGGAGGTCTTATAGAGTTCTCTAGGGAGGTCGTCAGGTCCTGGGGTTTTGTGAAGTGCCTGTGAGAATACTGCACTGCTATCTCGCTCCGATTGAGCGGCGGCGTGATTTTGGCGAGGATGTGGGATGGGATATGTTTCCAGTATTGTGGAAGTAGAATAGGGGAAAATTTTTCAATGTGTTCTGGATAGCAGTAAATGCATTCGAAGAAGGTTTGTGTCATGTGAGATAATGCTTCGGGTGTGGATTGAAGGGAACCGTCTGTATCTTGCAAGGCGAGTATGTTGACATGGTGTGCCCCTTGCCATGAGTGCCGTTGATCGAAATCCCTGGTTCGACCACTGAGGAGTAGTCAAAAACCTAATCTGACTTTTTATTTGGATTTCTTAGATTTTTCCATGCAGGATCAAGCTTTGAATTGCTCAATTTGAGTGAGTATTCAGAAAGTTAGCCTAGCCCAAAAATCGGGTGTTGGGCGGGTGGAATCTGGTACCCGCCATGGGTGGCAGGATAATCCACAGCCAGTGATCTGAGCTCGTTCCTAATGAGCTCCAAATGCACCAGTGACATGAATGAGGCAACCATAAGGACCTCCTTGACCAGGGTGAACTTCTCCTTGACTTCTGGGCGAGGAAAGAAGCTTTGACGGGTTATCGTCGAAGCGCCTCCCGTTGCCTAAAGTGCAAGGCAAGGTGGGCGGTTCCACCAAGGGTTACTTCAACGACCGTAGCTGGTGCTCTACTGCTTCGTTTTGGGCCTGCTTGGATGCGCTGGAAAGCTTAGATCACAGGCTATGAATATCTGATATAACCTTATGATGATAAAGAACAAAAATGTGTTTCGATTCAGATATATTGAATGCCCACTCACATCCGTGATCCTTGTGCTCCACACTCTTCATCATTGGTGCCCTTTGACTGCCTCAAACCTTGGTAGCATGAACCAGTGAGAGCTAGGCATCCTCAAGGGTGCCTCCATACCCACTAGTACCAACAAAGGGTTATGGGCCCATGTGCTTAGAAGGGCCCTAGTTCCTCAACCTTCACGCTACCACCGTGTGCCATGGCAACGACTGAGCAAGAGAGCATCGGCGCCGTCTCCAAGTTTGATGGGAATGGTTTCCCTTTGTGGCGGTGGCAGTTTGAGGTCTACCTCGATGAAAATGGCCTACTTGAGCTGGACAAAGGTAAAGAGACTGCCTCTCCGGATACCGCGACGCCGGAGGAAGTGGTCAAGTATAAGAAGCGCAAGAAGAAGGCGCTGGCTTTGTTGGTGTTAGCGCTAGCACCGCCATATCGTGCACTAATTCAAGGATGCACGGAGGCCGCAGAGGCCTGGAAGAAGCTCTGCACCAACTCTTCGTCGGCAAGAGGCTCGTCACCCTCCGAGCCAACAAAGGCGACGACATCATGGAAATCCTACAACAGATCGAGTCCCTCATTGCTGAGTGCGTAACCACCGGATGGAAGGTCGACCCTCAGCTGCAAGCCATGATCCTCATCCTGGCCTTGCCGGACAGTTGGAGTCCCATGATGACCGTCGTAGGTGGCTGGTCCGCCGATGAGCTGAAGTACCTGAAGGTGGCTGAGTACTTCCGCAATGAATGGATGCAGCGTGGTGGGAGAGAGAGTGGGGCAACATCAAGTTTTGCCTATGCCGTCCGCCCTTAAGGTGGATGGGGAGGCAAGAAGGGAAAGGGTGCTAAGCAGGACACCAAGAGAGGTGAAAACAAGGGGTAGTACTACGACTATGGCAAACAGGGCCCCTGCGTACGCAATTGCCCCAACAAGAAGTCGGACCAGCCCGGGAAGGGCGGGAAGAAGGACACCCAAGCCATGATGGCCAGGGAGTCTATCGACTTGATAGATCCAGAAGTCACAGTGATCGACTCCGGATCAGGCTACCACGCGCAATGCAACAAGGCGACATTTGTCACTTCCGGTGCCACCGAGCGGCGCATGACAGTGGCCAACGGCAAAACAGAGTTGGCCGCAGGCAAAGGCATTGTTCGCATGGAGTCCGTGATTAACGGGAAAATCATTCTGTGCACCATCTATGACGTGCTCCACATGTCCAACTTTGGGGCAAACCTGCTGTCAGTGTGCCGCCTTACCGACAAGGAGCTCGAGGTACTCTTCAACAAGAAAGAGGCCATCATCTGGAAGGAGGGGGATGGTAAGGTGATTGCACGTGGCAAGAGGGAGGAGGACCTGTACCTCCTCCGTACCAAGGTTCTTGCCGATGCAGGGAGGACTGACACCGTCAACCTCATGACGAAGGATGAAGGAAACCTAGACCTATGGCACCACCATCTATGTCACATTTCTCCCTCTACTGTGAGGGAAATGGCTAAAAAGGAAGCGGTGCAGGGTCTTGAGGGCAAGAGCCTTGACGCAGCCAAGAATGCCGTGTGCAAACCGTACGTGGTCGGAGAGGCGACACGGCAGCCGTTTCGTTGGCAAAGGGACGCATGCATCGGCAAAGCTGGAGGTGGTCCACACTAACGTGTACAGACTATTCGAGAGCTCCATCGGGGCACCTTGCTACTTCGTGACCTTCATCGATGATCACAGGCGCAAGCTCTACCTCTACATCATCAAGAGGAAGAGTAATATCTTGAAATGTATGTAGGAGTTTGTGGCAGCAGTGGAGCGGCAAACAGGGTTGAAGGTGAAGGCGTCCTGGAGCGACAACGGCGGCGAGTACAAGGGCTGCTCGGCATGGATGAAGAGCAAGGGGATCTCATGGCAGAAAACTAGGCCACACTCTCCTCAGCAGAACGGCATTTCCAAGAGGGCAAACCGCACCATCATTAACATGGTCTGGTCTATGTTGAGCGATGCTGGCCTTGCGCAACTGTACTAGGGCGAGGCGGCACGGACAGCGGCGTACATTATGAACCTGAGGTTGACAAAGCCGCTAAAATACACGTAGTCCAAGGTGTGGAAGACGTCACAAGAAGCATGAAGCAGGAGGAAGCCAACTGTGGCACACCTCCGTACGTTTGGTTGTGTTGCACATGCTGTTGTGCAGACACGGGAGGGGTGGGGCAAGCTGGATCCGCGGACTCGCCAGTGCATCTTCGTCGGGTACAAGAGTGGGAGCAAGGCGTACCGGCTCTTTGACCCATGGAGGCAACAGATTGTGAAGAGTCAAGACGTCTCGTTCAACGAGGACAGCCGTTGGTTGGATAAGGACGCCAGTCTCTCCAAGCAGGGGGAGTGGCTACCTCTCCTCAAGGGGGAGGCGCCGGAGGACACAAAAGAAGGTGACGTCCGAGCGGCTCCAACCGGTTTCATATCTCTGTTCCTACTCCTGCTTGATAAGCCTCCATTGATGCCTTGCCTTGCTTGGTTCAGGCCATGGGACGTCAACAGCCCACGCATCTTGTGTAGACACACTTGTAGTGGTCCGTCCCTAAGACATTGTTCCGGTGTGAGATGGCAATGTGGAAGTACAACCTGTATAACAACAGCCAAACAAAAATATAGCTTACATGTAACCTATATGCAACTATGATTGCGGTTCAAAGTGTCATGTCATGCAGGTTTGTGACACTCTCAATGTAATGCGCTGTTGACTCTGACAACGGATGTTAGCGTCAAAGCCACGTTTCACGGCATAGACGAGGGTGTTTGAGGGGAACCTCTCAATTATACACATCAACCGGTTCGAAAACATTCCAACCACGTGTATTCCACCTCCTCCCCCCAAAAGGATACGATTATTTCTCTGCGGTGCTACACATTAAAAGATCCGTGACATCCACGCAGGTCGGTTTGTCCGTTTGAAGATTGTATCACTGGGTCACTTGTCGTCTACTTCTCAGGTGGAATTTCCATCTGTCAGTAGCCCACCATGATTCGGGCAATAACTGACAGGACCGTTCACCAAAAGTGCTTTCAACTGTGTGGGCCAGTGTGGATATACTGTTCCTTTAATAAAAACATGTGGAAATTTCATTGCAATAGTGTGATCAGTAGACATGGCAACCTTATTCCACGAGCCACTGGTATACAAGACATAAAGTTGCCAACGGGTGGATATGGGCTGATTGAAGAGCGGTCTGTGGATATGGGGAATCTATCGAGAATCGGTGAAAGTGCCAATTCCCCCCTGTTTTGTCACTTGTGACCCTCCGTCGGAACAATAAGCACTGTTCCCCTTTCCTTTTGAACAACAAGCCATATTCTCCAATCCGTCGGAAACATAAGCCCCATCCGTCCCTTTCCGGCAACAAAAGCCCCATTCATCCACCCGTTCTCACCATGCTCGAACAGGAATGTATGCAAATGCTCGAGCATGGTGAAATCGGGCATGCAGTCCTTAATCGCGGCCTCCATCCCGGCCGTTGCAATGGAGGGCCACGATACCATTGAGGGGTGGGGGGGGGCGGTTGGGATTCGCGTGAAAAAAATGCCGGTCGGAACTTTGTCAACCACCGGCAATCCCCCCCCCCTCCGTAGCCCAACAGCCCCCCCCCCCCCCCCCCCNCCCGGCCGTTGCAATGGAGGGCCACGATACCATTGAGGGGTGGGGGGGGGCGGTTGGGATTCGCGTGAAAAAAATGCCGGTCGGAACTTTGTCAACCACCGGCAATCCCCCCCCCCTCCGTAGCCCAACAGCCCACCCACCCGCCCGCTCATCAAGGCCCTCACAATTGAGGGCTACGATCCAATGGGTGGCAAGAAGCGTTCGGGGAGAGGGGGGGGCTTCGAGCGCCAGTGATTCTGGCCAACGTCCATTGGCCGGAATCCCCAACGCTTGAAGATTGGGGAGTTCAAACTTCCCCACTTGTTCTTGTATTTCAATTTGTTTGACATTTTACCCATGTTTAACATAAAACCCGTACACAAACGCACCCTCTAATTATACACCGGATTTTCGGGTTTTATTTTTACGTGGGGACCTGCTGGGCTTTGCACAAAACGTACACGAGTCCCTAAAATTTCTGAGTGTGCATTTCTGTCATTACAAAAAATAGCCCACCGCGTCTCAAGACTCTGATTTTCACTCCAACGTTCGAGGGAAATTTGGCAAAATTCCCACGCCCTCCAAGGATCCTTCCCGCACATTCCGAAAACTTCAACCACTTTTGAGAATAATCGAAGAATTGCCACGTACTCCAGCGTGGTGGAGTACATGCAAAGATTCCAAGAAATCATCACTGCTGCAAGCATCTGTTGAAGATTGCCCCTCTACATGTCCAAGTGTGGCGCCAGGAGGCGCTGACAAGCCGCCAGAGAGAGGAAATTCCTCGTCAACGGATCTGGCGACTTGATCATTGCTCCGATCCTGAAATGGAGGATTTCTCCTAAAAGTGGATGAGTTGCTGAATCCGGTGGAAGTTGTTTCACTGGAATCAGACTAGTAACGAGAGAGATATGGACTTCCAAAGTTGGGGTGTGCGCGGTGGCTCTGGAAGCCGGCCGCGGTTCAACTTCCGGTGAACAATTGACCGGAACGAGTAACAAAATGCCATATGGGCATTTTGCTCCAAAAGATCTGCCGAGGCATCCGGTGGATGATCCTCGGATTTCAGGAGTGCAGTTTGTTACTGAGGGACTTAGCCAAAATCCTGGCTAGGAGTCCGAAACTCAGTAGTACAGTTTGTTACTCCGGGACTTCCGACTGCAGGTCCACCAACAGGTTTTGAACTGCATCAATCCCCATCACCAAACACGATGATTAACTCATCCAAACAGACCCCAAAGGCACGAGGGGCTCCTCTGCTACACGTAGGGACATCTGCACCTCCGGAATGACGCTTTGATGGGTCCTTGATGTGTGAGGGCGCCTCAGCGGGCGACGTGGTGTGCGCTGCCGACTGAGCGGTTGATTTGCGGTGCTGTGCTTTGACTGATGTAGCGGGAGCTACTGTGATCCGAATCGAGCACGGTTTGGTGCATTGGAGAGCTCATGACTAGCCCTACAAATGTTCATATCATTTCCATGTACATGGCCATGAACCACTCAAGACCCGTCGGATCATGTTGGAACCGCACCCCGGTTTGTGACAAAGGGTTATCGGCCCACAGCCCTAACCGGTCTACAAATCGCTCACAGCTTTTGCGGCGGACGGGACTGTCGTCAGGGACGACTTTGCCATCAAGATCTGAGGTCCCTAAATTAAAGACTGCGCAAATGGCCCACAAGAAGACGTAGCCAATCCAGAATTATGCAGGTGGCCCTGGCTACGGGCTATGGAGGTGGCACTTTGAGCTGCACCTCGCGCATAAGGGGGTGCTGGAGGTCATGAAGGGAACGGAAGTCCTCAACGAAGCGACGGCGACGGAAGCACATAAGGAGGCCTTTGCAAAGAAGAACAAGGAGGCGCTCATGCTGCTCGTGTCCGGGACGGCCAAGTCGCAGTGGGGCTACTTCCAGGGCTACAAGCTCGCAGCCGAAGCTTGGCAAAAGCTTTGTGCCATCCATCAATCCAAGTTGTTGGAAAACAAAATCTTTACAATGAAGCAACTCCTGAGAGTGAGAATAGATGAGGGAGATGATGTCATCACTGTCATGCAGCAGACCGAGTCGCTTGCCTCACAGTGCAATGACTTGGGGTGGAAGATCGACACGCACCTGCAGGCGATGGCCCTCCTCATGGCCCTTCATGACAGTTGGAGCCCTCTCAATATATTCTTGGGAGGATGGGCAGAGGACAAGCTCACCTATGGTGCGGTCGTAGAGTACATCCGCAACGAGGTGCAACGACGGAGCTGCGGGGAGTCCTTGTCGTCCTCATCGGCCCTCGTCACCAAAACGCGTTGTGGCGGAAGCGGGGTCAAGGGAGGTGGCGGACATGGCGGCGGCAAGAAGGGTGCCAAGAAGGGTGCGTGCCGTAAATACGGCAAGGAGGGCCACTGGGCCCGTAAGTGCACCGAGGAGGCAAAGTCCGGTGGCAAAGAATTCAAATGCAAGAAGGTGCTCCTCAACGGCACTCAAAATCACTACCTCAAGAAGGCCAACCGGCGATGCCTTGACTCCGCAGCAGAGGAGCATACCCAGGTCGAGAAGGTCGGGTTCATCAACTACTCCAAGTCCAGTAAATCCATGGTGGTCGCGAACGACAAGGTCGAGCCGGCGGCTGGCCGAGGAGATATGGACGTGGAGGTGGTGGTTGGTGGAAAGTGGGTGAAGCGCGTCATGAAGGACGTGCAACACGTACCCGGCTTGGCTGAAATTCTAAGTGTTAGTCGTCCAATTGACAAGGGGTATGAGGCGCTCTTCAAGAGAAGAGGGACAGTCGTGCGGAAGGACGGTGGCGGAGAGCCCATGCTGGAGGTGAAGCGCGAGGGAGGCCTTTATATCGTGGAGACCAAGGTGATCCTCGCGGCGACAGATTCAGCAGACTTGCAGGAGCGTACCGTCAACCTGGCCAAAGGAGGGGGAGCTGATCTGGAGCTCTGGCACCGACGTCTGGGGCATTCCTCACTCATGGTTGTAAAGGAGATGGCAAAGCGTGAGCTGGTACGCGGCCTTGTCATTGACGGTGCGGAAGAGGCGACAGATCCAGCAAAGAAAAAAAATTGCAAGCCTTGCATTTTGGGCAAGGCGCGGCACAAACCGTTCAACGAGAACGTGAATCGCACCTTGGACCTGCTGTAGGGCGTGCACAGCGACGTGTGCGGACCATTCAAGATGGAATCAAAGAGTGGCGTGCTTTACTTTGTCACCTTCATTGATGACTACAGCAGAGAAACCCTACGTGTACTTCATGAAACGGAAAGGCGAGGTCCTCGACCGACTGAAGGAGTATGTCGCTGCGGTGGAGAGGCAGACTGACGGAAAGGTCAGAGTGCTACGTAGTGAAAACGGCGGAGAGTATGTGGGGTGTTGTGGGTGGATGAAACAGCAAGGCATAAAATGGCCAAAAACTACGCCGTATTTGTCTCAGTCAAATGGTATGGCAAAGCGGGCAAACCAGACGCCGCTGAACATGGTAAGGACCATGTTCGTGGATGCGGAATTGCCGCGAAGCTTGTGGGAGAAAGTTGTGCGTACGGAGAGCTACACCATCAACCTCACTCCTACAGTGGTGCTAAATGGGAAGAGCGGCTAGAAGACGCCGTAGGAGGTTTGGAGCGAGGGCAAGCCAAGTGTGGCACACCTGAAAGTGTTCAGGTGCAAGGCGCATCCGATGGTGCAGGCTGGGCAGAAGCGCGACAACAAGCTGGAGCCGCGGGTAAATTCGTATCTCTTCCTTGGTTATAAGAGCGTGCATAAAGTGTACGGGCCCTATGACATGCGCAAGGAGGAGGTAATCCGCAGCCGAGACGTCGAGTTCGACGAGCAGAAAAGCTACATCAGCACCAACAACACGGGCGTGGTGGACTCTCCAAAGACGGGGGAGTGGTTCCAGCTCCTTGACTACGAGAAGGAGCCGGCAGACGCCAAAGTTGAGGATGCGCCATCAGAGCGCGAGGGTACACCAGCGATGGCAGCCAATGCCAAGGACTCTGATGACGATCAAACTGATGAGGAGATCCACTGGAAGGATCCGGCGGATGAGGCACCTAGGGTGCCGAGGCGCCCACTCCCGGCAAAGTGTGCATTGAGCGTCTGTGGAAAATCCACCAAACGTGCCAGGGGACGACGTTTTGCCAGAGCGAGAGAGATCCTTGGGGAGCCGTCCGGTTGATGATTCACCAAAGCGTGCTGAGTCGGAGGGATCACTCCAGAGCAACGATGCGCCACCAAAGTTACCGCGCTCCAGCCGAAGGCAGTGAAAAAGCGGGAAAGTGCTTCGATGCAAGCACTGGTCGATGGATGGGCATGACGCGGTGCATGCTGGCTGCATCAACGAAGCCGACTACTGTGCAAGAGGCACTTGCACAGCCTGATGGGGATCAATGGGATACAGCCATCAAATCAAAGCTGACGTCCATCACGGAAAATGATACGTGAGAGCGGGCTACCAGGCCGAAAGATGCCAAGGTCATCGGCTCAAAGTGGGTCTTTAAGACCAAGTTCACAAAGGAAGGTGTGGTTGACAAATAGAAGGCGCGGCTGGTGGCGAAGGGATACGCACAGCGTAAGGGCAAACACTACAATGAGACGTTTGGTCCCGTCGCCAAGTTCACAAGAATCCGGGCGATCCTTCCGGTGGCGGCCACAAAGGATATGCAGCTCCACCAAATGGACGTAAAGACGGCCTTCCTCAACGGCATCATAGACAAAGAGATCTACATGGAGGTGCCACAGGGGGTGGAGGCATTAGAGGGCAAGGTGTGTAAGTTGCGAAAGTCCTTGTACGGGCTAAAACAATTGCCTAGATGCTGGTACCAATAGATGGACAGCTTCATGGCACAACTCGGCGTCAAACGCTATGAGACACATCACAGCGTGTACATGCAACACGACAAACAGCTCCATCAGATCGTCACACACTCTATGTGGTCAACCTGATTTTGTGCCCGACGGATCTGCTGAGCCTACAGCGGTTGAAAGAGCAGCTGAGCAGCAGATTCCAGATGTCGTACATGGGGGAGCTGGAGTACTACCTTGGGGTGAGCATTACGCGGAACCAGAGGGCGCGCACGCTTGAGTTGGGACAAGCCAAATATGTGGCCGAGGTGGTGAGGCGGTACAGCATGGAGGACTGCAACTAAGTTCGCAGTCCGGTCTCCATGACTTCTGAACTAAGTGCAACAATGGTGCCGCAAAAAAAGGAAGAGCGGGAGGATATGGCAAGGGTGCCCTACCAATCGGCAGTGGGCACCCTCATGTACGCCATAGTGGAGACTCGACCGGACCTGGCCTATGCGGTGGGCCAAGTGAGCAGGTACGTGGCCGATCCAGGGCCACTACACAAGCTGTCGGTGAAGCACATCCTCCGCTACCGGCAGGCGACACGGCATGCGCGTCTGAGGTTCGACGGCAAGGGACGGGCCAACCCTTTGCGTCTAGTATGCTACACGGACACAGACTACGCTGGCGATGTGGACAAGCGGAAGTCCATACCCGGCTACGTGTTCTTCCTCGCTGGTGTAGCGGTCTTGTGGTGCAACAGAAAGCAAGACTGTGTCGCCACCTCCACAATGGAAGCAGAGTACATCGCGCTGGCCGAGGCGGTCAAGGAGGCGGTGTGGCTCCGCAGGTTGCTGGGGGAGATGGGCGTGCCACAGAAGGAGCCTACGGTGGTGCAAGAGGACAACATCGGCTCAATCTCGCTGACCAACAACCCGACGCAGCATAGGAGGATGAAGCACATCAACGTGCTTTATCACTATGCACAGGACATGGTTGAAAAGGGGCAGGTGGTGCTGCAGCACTGCAGCATGTACAACATGCTTGCGGATTGCCTCACCAAAGCGCAACCCGTTGACCGGCACGCATTGAGCGTGGCCGGACTTGGGATGACCAGTTATGATGGGCTGGAGGGCATAGCAGAAGATGAGTGAGAGCAAGGAGGAGCAGCGGGCATGGTAGGTGAAAGGAGGAGAATGTTGAAGAGTGCCCCTCTACATGCCCAAATGCGGCGCCCGGAGGCGCCGACGAGCCGCCAAAGAGAGGAAATTCCTCGTCGACGGATCTAGCAACTTGATGATTGCTCGGATCCTAAAATGGAGGATTGCCCCTAGAATTTGACCAGTCACTGAATCCGATGGAAGTTGTTTCACTGGAATCCGACCAGTAACAAGGGTGATATGGGCTTCCAAATTTGGGGTGTGCGCGGCGGCTCTACGAGCCGGCTGCGGTTCGACTTCCTATGAATAATTGACCGGAACGAGTAACAAAATGCCATCTGGGGATTTTGCTCCGGATGATCTGCCAAGGCGTCAGGTGAATGATCCGCTGGATTTCAGGAGTGCAGTTTGTTATTGAGGGACTTCGCCAACATCGTGGCTCGGAGTCCGAAACTCAGTAGTACAGTTTGCTACTCGGGGACTTGAGCAGCTGATTTGGGGTGTTGCGCTTTGACTGACGTAGGAGGAGCTGCGATGATCCAAAACGCGCACGGTTTGGTGCGTTGGAGAGCTCATGACTAGACCTACAAATGTTCAGATCATGTCCATGTTAAAAAAATTACAAAATCACGTTCTTCCCTTCGCAAAAGTGACTGTCTTACATTTTGTCTTCAACTGCCAGAAACATAGCATGAGGCGACCAAAAAGCTCACGCTTAGACTCAGAACACCCGCACAAAACATAGTCGTGAAACACTCAAGACCCGTTGGGCCACGTTGGAACCGTACCCCGGTTTCTGACAGCATCACCCCCAAAAAAACTCTGCTTTCAATACAAAAATGGCCTGAAACGAGACATCTGACAAGCGATCCCATTTTCGACATCCAAAACGACTTACCACAAATGATCGCAGCCATAGAAAGGATTGACAGCACCGACTACAACTCTCAGATCCAGGAATCCTATGGCTGGTGCCCTTCCAACAATAACTATCGTGGAAGCAGAAAACTCCAGTCGGGGAACTCCTCAAATTTTATGAAAGTGGACGCTTTCAACCAAAGAGAAATGTGCACCTACTAGAACTTTGGAAACATCGGGCAAATCACTCCAAGTTACTGAAGCAAGTAGCAGGCCAAAATGGGCGAGAAGTCGCGGAAAGACAAGTTGAGAAACAGCAAAGGGCAAGAGTGGAAGGTGCAACTCTTGTCTGAGAGGAGCAATCTGCACTGAATGATCACCCATTTCATATGCTCACGAGGTCATAGATGTTTTTTGAGATCACCAACTTTGACGAGGGGTACAAGGACGACCAACCAGAGATACTGCACAAAACTCTAATTTCGAGGTTGCAAGAGTCACAGAACGGTACCAGCACTATTGGATGGAGGAGCCTCTCATAGTTTTGTGAGCAATCACACGGTTTGAAAGGTGGGTTTGCAGAATGAACCAGGGACGTTTGGAGGAAAAATCATCGATGGGAGATTACTAATACAAAAGGCTTAAAAAACCACTACGACTACAAGTGGGAGACTTCTGGGATGTAACGCTCTGGAGGTCATGTCCAATGAGTTATTGCAAAATCATTCTCTGACGCAATTTACTATGCCAGCACAATCTGCAGATTGATTGGACCAGTGGGGATGTCTACATGGAAATCAACGGCGCAAAGCGACGGTTTCCGCGCATGGGGTGGAAGATGACAGTGAAGGCAGTAGAGGTGGAATAAGTAGAGGAAATTGCAGTGAACAAGAAGTGACAACGTGTGCAGCCGATACGACAAGGTGCTTGTGCGAGGCCCTGCATCTTGAGCTAATGGAGGAAGCGGATATGGCAGGAGCTGACTCATGGGCCTCATCACCCTAACCGACCTCATCGATATCAACCAAGTTTGTGATGGTTCCCAAGGAGGTTGCACCTCTCATCCAAGAGTTTGCGGACATCTTCTCCAACGAACTCTCAAAAACCTTGCCACCTCAACGCGACATCAACCATCGCCTCAAACTGAAACCGGGCTGCTGACCCACAGTTCAAGGAGCCTATCGGATGAGCAACCATGACCTTATTGAGTTGAAAAAGAAACTGGGCAAGATGCTCGATCAAGGGTTCATCCGCCCATCCACGTCACCATATGTTGCACCAGTACTATTTTTGAAAATGAAAGCTGGCAAACTGCCGATGTGCATGGACTACAAGGCATTGAATGATGCTACCATTAAGAACTGCTACCCTCTTCCTTGTGCCGACGAAGTTTTTGACCAACTCCGTGGGGCTCAAATTCTCACAAGAGTTTACGTACGCACCGGTTATCACCAGATCCGTGTGGCAGATGCCGACATCAAGACAATAGCGTTCCGGACCCGCTAGGGGCATTTCAACTTCACGGTCATGCAGTTTGGACTCGCGAAGGCCCCAGTGACCTTCATGGCAGTGATGAACAATGTTTTCTGGCAGTGCTATCTTGAATGCCGTCGATGCATTGTACGCACCAACCATCATGCACTAAAATACTTGAAGACACAGTGGAACCTCGGTCAACCTCAAACCCGATGGATGGAGTTTCTTGAATCTGGGTTCGACTTCAATATTGCGTATCAGCCGGACAAAATCAACGGAGCAGATGCGCTTGGCTATTAATCAGACTAAATCATTGAGGCAGCGACACTTCAACTTCAGCGAGATCCGAGTCTCAAGAAGTTATTCACACGTGGCTACAACCAGCATGGCAGATTTGACAAGTGAAAGCTCTGGCACGACGTACCCTATTAGCAACGGCAATTCACTCACCAGGTGTTCGTACATCCAAACGACGAGCTCCGCCGCATGCTACTCAAGGAGTGCCACGACACCGGTCCAGGCGGAAATCTCATAGATGACAAGATGCTGACGAAGCTAGCAAAGCACTACTGCTAGGACAAGATGCAAAACAGTGTGGCCAGCTTTTGCAAATCTTGTGACACGTGTCAGCAACAAGAATCCCGTCCCACGCGGCCACCCACAATTCTCCAGTCGCTGCCCATTCGAACGGAACCGTTGACCCACATCTCCATGGACTTCATCACTCGATTACCAGTCATACCCAAGGGATATGATTCAATCCTTGTGGTTATCGACAGGTTTCCAATATTTATCACTTTATCCCCACGACGACCACCGTCACCACCAAAGGCACAGCACGGCTGTTTCTAAACAACATCACATAGCTACATAGCATGCACGGAACCATCAGGAGCGACAGAGAGGGTCAATGTACCAGCCGTTTTTGGCACAGAGTGATGACTCACCATGGCAGTCGGATCCAGTTTTCCACGGTATTCCACCCTCAAACCGACCGCCAAACCGAGCGGACCAACCAGGCGCTGGAACAACTTCCCTAAACATTATGCGAGTCACACATAACAGTTTAGGCAGCCAAAACGCCAACTGCCAAAGTCGCATGTAACACAGCGACGTCCACCGCTACGGGTTAAACTCTGTTCAAAGTGGAGTATGGCAAACTTCTTGCCACATTAGCTGGACTCCATAGCCAGAGCAACATTCCTGCGATTGACATCCAACGCCGTGATTTCTCCACCATCTGAGATGAAACATGACAAACCCTTTCGAGGACACAAGCAGCGAAGAAGCGAGCAACCGACCGACATCACAGCGATGACTTGTTTGGCTCTGGCAACAAGGTTTTCCTCAATTCAGCAAACATCAGACTCTAGGGAGCCGATTATTCAAAGCTCAAATCCTGATGATTGAGACCGTTTGAGATCAAGCGCATGAAAACCCCCTTAGTTGCACGACTCGAAATCCCCATCACTATGCAAGATCACCCGGTGTTTGACATAAGCAAAATCAAGCACTACCGGAACCCCGGTGAGAACTCCCTGGCAGGGATGTGCCTCCCCCTTCTCCTATACAAGTGGACGAGGACACAGAGTACGTCGTCGAGGACATCCTCCGCCATCGTCGACGTGGCAAACCGATAGAGTATGTTGTCAAATAGCACGGCTACGGCACAACGCAAAGCAATTGGGAATCCTACGAAAATCTCAATGACGTCGATGATCTGATCAACGGGTGTTACCACCGTCATCAAGCTACATCTCTATGCGTGCCGAGAAGTCGCGACTAAAACGGGGAAATTTTTATGTACCAGACATACACGAGTCCTTAAACCTTTTGAGTGGGTATCTGTGTAATTACACAAATGGTCCACCGCGCGTCGAGACTCTAATTCTCACTCTGAAGGTTGAGGGGAATCTGGCCAACTGCCCTCAGCCTCCGACGATCCTTCTTGCACATTCTGACAACTTCGACCACTTTCAAGAATCATCGACAGAAGTGTCACGGCCTTCCAGCTGACTTCCTGTCGCATCGAGCTATATCAAGATTTATGTAGATGCATCTCGCATCTTTGCCATCAACCTTCAAAGCCCCCGATTCCTCGGTGGACTTCTCAATCGAACCACTCATGACGCAACCTCACACGCGACTCTCGAAGATCGACCCAGTGTCTCTGAATACATCTCATTTTTATCTCGACACTTGTATATATATGTTTGGTCATTTTGACACTTTTCATCTAAGTACACATACCGCTAATCATAAATCGCTAATGTGTCCGAGATTCTCAAACCAACTTCTATCTCGTAACTCACACTTGTTCACCATCTATGCTCCGTTCCGCATGACACCGGGGGAGCGGGGCCCAGCAATTTCCCTTTCAACGCATGGGGGGTCTCACACCCCCCATGCAAACTCCCCACAAACCACTTGCAAAAAATAGAAGACCTCGTTGCAATTTTTTTTTTGGGGCCAAAGGTGATGACATCAGCGACATGCTGTCTTTAGACAAACGAGAGGGGTATATTGTTCATTTTCTAGAGCTGAAAACTCACGTACATGTAGAAGGGGAAAATCAAGCGTATTTTTGTGATACAGGGGCAAATCAGGCTTATTCTTTCCGCAATAGAGACAAATGAGGCTTATTGTTCTGAGGTAGGCCGGAATCAGGCTTAGTCTCCAAAACTAGGGGTATAATGTCACTGTGCCCATCGAGAATTCTATTGATAGATGTTCACTAGTGATAATGCTCATTGCCCCCTGTTTTTTCACCCATGACCCTCATTCACCCCTCCGTCGGAACAATAAGCCCCATCTGTGCCTTTGTCGGAACAATAAGCTCCATCCCCCCCTATGTCGGAACAATAAGTCTCATCCGCCCCTGCCTGTAAACAATAAGCCCCATCCTCCCCTGAACAGAAACAAAAAGCCCCATTCGTCCACACGTTTTCACCATGCTCAAACAAGGATGCATGTCTCTGCTCAAGCATGATGAAATCAGGCATGCAGTACTGGATCGTGGCCATCCATCATGGCCTTCGCGATGGAGGGCCGCGATCCAATTGAGAGGTGCGGGGGGGGGGGGGGGGGGGGGGGACTCAAGAATGCCGGCCGGTACTTCGTCAACCGCCACTGCCAGCCCCCCTCCCCCCCCCTCCCGCGGCCCCCCTTGCAGCCCACCAGCCCAACCACCCGCATGCCGATCGAGGCCCTTGTGATTGAGGGCTGTGACGGAACAGGTGACACGAGGGCTATGTTGGCCTGAGGGTGAGTGTGCACCCTGGAGGGTCCCTAGCAGTGGCTGGTTCACACCACCAACTGTTTTTGGAGAGACTGAAACTGTGGAGCCAACTGGTTCCAAGGATGGCAAAATCTGGTCAGAGAGTGAGGCAATAGTTTTGACCTCAATTGGATGGAAGTTAACACTTGATCAAGGCTCACAAGCAGTGGCATTTTATAGCCACTGATCTAAGCTTTCCAGAACACCAAAGCATGCCAGATTTGGAGCTTCCTAGCAGATTCTATGGCTTCTAGAGTGCTCCTTGGTAGGCTGTCCTTTTCCCACCTAGGAAGGCATCCCTTCCCTCCTCTAGAAGCTT
>SZWC01000735.1:244400-261062 GCA_023375785.1 Penium margaritaceum
ATGCAATGTGAGTGTGCGTGCAGGTCTGTCTCTGATGATGGTCATGCCCAAAACATTGCTAGCCTCTCCTAGATCTGTCATGTTGTATTGCTCAGTGAGAAGGGCCTATGTGCGTGTGATGAGAGAGACCGATGGAGACAAGAGCAGTAGATCATCGACATAGACCAGAAACACGACGGGTACTCCATCATCCTAGAGCAGGAAGCAGGAGGGATCACACACACTCTGAGTGAATCCCCCAGTTGCAAGAGTACGGCTGATCTCTTTGTTCCAGCACCGTGGTGCTTGCTTTAGTCCATAGAGGGCTTTAAGCAGCAACCAGATGCGATCTGTTCCATCCTCAAAAGCTTCAAGTTTTTGACGTACAGTTCCTCCTCTAGAGGGCCGTTCAGAAACGTGTTCTTGACATCCATTTGATGTATTTCCCATTCTTCGTGGGCAGCCCCACCCAGCAGTACTCTGCTGGTGCCTTTCTTGCCCACTGGGGCATAACTGTCAGTGAAATCTTGGCCTGGAATTTGATGAAACCCCTTTGCCACCAGCCTAGCTTTGTACATTTCGATTAGGCCAACCAGGTTCCTTTTCAGCTTGAAGACCCACTTCACATCAATGGCCTTGCAGCTAGGCGGAAGGGGAACAAGCTCAAACACCTTATGCTCTAGAAGAGCGTTGATTTCAGCGGCCATGGCCTTCTCCCACTCAGGTGCATCAGCACGCACCCTTGCCTCAGACAGGGTCAGGGGCTCCACCTGTTGGTGCTGAGTGGAGTTAGGACCGGCCATGTGATAGACCTGTCGGTAGTTCACACATGGGATGTCCCTCAGAGCGCGTTTCGCTGGTCCTGGTGCAGGTGTGACAGGTTTTCCCAAACCCTCTGTGGTGGCATCACCTCGCAGCCCAGGGGGTGACTGAGGCGCACTTGACTCTGTGCTCGCCAGGTCCGTGGGTGTTAGGAGTTCTCTGGGCACAGATTTTTCCTCATCCTGCTCCTGTTCCATAGTGTGTGTGGAGACTGTGACTGGCTGTGGGATGAGCACTGGTACACTCACATAGTGGGGGTAGTGCTCGAGGTTAGTGAGGTTGGGCACGTGCCGCAAGGTGCGGAATTGCTTGTACAACAGGTGCTCCAGGAAGGAAGCATCTCGACTCTCAAGGAAGCTGTGACTCATGGGATCCGAGAATCTCCATGCCTTTAATGCATGTGACACGCCTACGAAGACGCACCACCGACCTCTAGGGCTCAATTTGTGGTCGCATTGAGGCTTAGCAAACCAGACGCAGGCCATGGTGCCCCAGACGCGGGCGGGACGTAGGTCTACTTTTTCCTTGAACCAACATTCCCAGGGTGTAACTGACCGGTGCAGTAGACCTTGTGGAACCCTATTCCACACCCAGGTGATGTACTTCACTGCTTCCTCCCAGAACACAAAGGACAACCTTGATTCACTCAGAAGTGTACGTAAAGCATCACCAAGTGTTCTGTGCCATCTCTCGTCTACACCATTTTGCTGTGGGTTGTATGGTGTTGTGGTTTGGT
The DNA here is from genome assembly GCA_023375785.1 of Penium margaritaceum. NCBI lineage: Eukaryota > Viridiplantae > Streptophyta > Zygnematophyceae > Desmidiales > Peniaceae > Penium > Penium margaritaceum. Next base: position 245,938 of record SZWC01000735.1, read on the forward strand.
GTTCTATTCCTTGCGCCTTGAGGGTTGCAGTCTGTGGACCCATGAACTTATCCTCCTCTGTCAGTCCTTAGCTTCAACAGCTTGCACTTTATCTGGTGTTCTGCAAGGGGTATCCACTCTGTGATGGTCTGAAGGGTGTCTGACTTAGACTTGAGCAGAAACGCACGGCAAAAACGACTGAAGTCGTCTGTCAGTGTCATGATATACTGAGACCCATACTGGACTATGGGTACGGGCATCGGTCTTGTCAGATCTGCATGAACCAGTTCCAGAGGTGCCGTGTTGTCCCTTTCCGACTTGAGAAACGTCTGTCTATGGGCTTTTCCCTCATGGAACGCCGGACATATGTCTGCCTTGAGACCATGAGGGCAGTCCTCCTGCGTGATACCTTGTGCTGAGGAGTGCTTTTCCATGTCTGTGATGAGATCAGTGTGGATGTGTGCCAGCCGTCTATGCAGAAGGTCTGTATGCTTGGCATCTTTCATGGTGACAACATGAACCTGTGGGCGGTGCGAGTGAGTGGGAACCAAAGGAAAGAAGGTCAAGGGATACAGCATGTCAGCATGCAAGGGCCTATCCACCAACAAATCCCAAGTCAAATCATAAAGCATGCATCTTTGCTGCTGCATCACAGTGGACATATTGGCTTGGCGATCCAGCTGCCCACCGGACAACAAGTTCACTCACAACTTGGGCACATACAAAGCACCAGTCAGCCAAATCACTCCCCCAGGTGCCTGCAATGCCACCGTCCCCACACCCTCCATTGCTAGGACTTCCCTAGAGCCGGTCTTCACTCCATCAACATCATACACAGCATACAAGGACGCAAACAACGGCATGTGCGGGGACATGTGATGCGATGCGGCAGTGTCATATAGCCATTCATGCATAGGGAGGATGTGCAATGTGGTAACGTGCGTATGTCCAAGCCGCTGACCTGACGCCTGTGTCGCAGCGGTCGGCTCGGGGGGCTGGAGTGCCATGGGTGTAGTCCGGCCAACAAGAGGTGCTGGAGCTGGCTGCTGTGCGTCTGCCATCTCTGAGTAAACATGCTGTGCCCACGCAGGTGCTAGAACCGGTGTAGCAGAGTACTGCGCCACATAGAATGGCCCTTGGTACTGCGGTGGTAGACCCTGGTAGAATAGCGGTGCTGGCCCATGAGACACTAGGAATGGCGGTGGCAGCTGTAGGGACGGTGATGCAAATATGGCTGCTCCAAACGGGGCCGGTGCGTGTGGTCCCAAGGGGCCCGGCCTCGACCAAGCAGGTGGTTGTAGCTGCTGAGCGAGGTGAGAGCGATAAAACGGCTGTGGTTGATATGGCTCGTGCTGTGCAGGCGGAGTCATGATGCGCTGCAGCTATGGGCATGCCCGCAATAGTTGCAGGTGCGTCCTCTAGCACCTGGACCACGAACTTGCCCTCCGCTTGATTGTCCTCCTCGGCCCCCTCCACCTCGTCCAGCTCCATCGCTGGAGCTTGTCGGTGGGCCTGCCGCTGCATGGTGAACAAAGGCGTTGGCCGTGGGAGTCTCAGCGTCTCGTGCCTCCCCACGCAGGATATCTTCGTAGTGACATGATTCCTCGAAAACCTCCGCCAGGTCTGTGGTCTCGATGTCAGTGACGCGCAGTCTCCTTAGCAGTGTCCTCCAAAACTCCCTACAGGCCTCGCCAAGATGAAGAAGGACCGGGTCAAACCACTCCAGCACTGAGCAGGGTGCGCCAAGTCCAAGAATCCGGTGACAGATGTCCATTGCTGCATCCCAGTATTCTGCGAAGGGCGCTCCTGGCTTGGAGTACAACCGGTGCAACTTGTCACACAGTGTGATGACCAAGGCCATCCCCCGTTCCTCCTGACGGGTGGAGAGATGTTGCAACACCTCAAAGGGTCGAGGGGCACCGCTGCGTGGGTTTGCAGGATCCTTGCCCTTTCCGCCAAAGCAGAGATGACGAATGGCGTAGGCTTGGTCGTCGGACAATGCCTGCACGAGGGTGTTGAAGGCGCGCAAAAGTACGCGCTCATCTGCATCGTCTACCACTGGTGACAGATAAACTTCCTCGAAGCCGTACTCGACACCCACGCAAGGAAGATGTCCTTCCAGGCTAGGAAATCTCCCATGCCGAACGGGGGAGGGGAAAGGTCCTTTTGCTTCATGACCTTGGATAGCTCCTCCCATGTTACTGTGGTAGCAGGTTGATTGGAGGGCTGGCTGCCATTGAGGTTTGAGCCTCCCCCTTGGTTTGCGCCACCGAGTGGAGCGGAGCCCACATTGCTCATGGCTTCCGCCCTTCCTCTCCTCAACCTTCGACAAAGAGGGAAGGTGGTCCCTAGTGCTGTACCACTGCTAGAATTTTGCTGCTGCTGCCGCCACTGCTGTTGCTGCTGCTGCTACCCGGACCACGGGCGTCTCACGTGATGTGTCAGCTTGGCGGGCACCGCCCCCAAGTCGACGCGATCTGCGCCTCTCTGGCTCAGCCCCGACAGCGCAGGGTCTGGCGAGCCCTGCGCGACCTACTTCGTCGGCCCTGGCCTGCTAGAGCGGCGGCAAACAGAGCCGTTGCCGTTCAGGGCCGTTTGTGGAGTCGTCCGTGGATTTCAAAGATTGTGCTGCCTAGCAAGAACCACGCCCGGCGAACTATGCTCTGATACCATCAGGAGAACGATACAAATCCAATGCAACTTTTTTCGTTCGAAACGGTGCTAGTTTGAGGGAGATATGATTGGGTTAGTGACAACCATGGATGAGCCGTCGCACTAACTACAAGTGCTAGGAGTCAACGAGAGGAGCTCTACGGGGTGGGACTCGCTGATGGAGCCCACCCATCGGCAGGCGAGCAAGGCCCGCCGGCGCTCCAATTTCAAGCGCCTGGAAATTCCGCGCTCGACACTAATTCCGGCTCTTAGCTGGTTCAATGTTTCTGCACATACTATGTCAGTCAAAAGTACCCAACCTCGATTTCGAGGTCTCATCTAGGTTTGTGAGCTCAGACATGAGGCATGCGGAAACAAAGAGAAAGACAAGGCTAGACTAGGTCACCAATGACTAAGCTATCAGTAGCTATGGATGCAAAGGGTGGAGCTGGGGCGTTGCTGTCGAACATATGCATAGGGAGGATTAACGCTGGTAGTAATTGTAGAAGCCGAGAAAAATTGAATGTCTCAAACGTTGGTCAGCGTTGGCCAATCAGCAACTGCTGCCACTTTTTTTTTATCCATGGTGATCCGTCTGCCATTGATGACACGACCCAAAAACTGGATCAAAGTAGCACTTCAAGATTTTTTCAAAAAAATATCTCTTTGTAAAACTTTGAGAACCTTTCGAATATGTCCATCGTGCTCCTCCAGGGTGCGGCTGTACACCACGATGTCGTCGAGGTACACTACTACAAAGTCGTCGAGGTACACGTGGATAATGTTGTTCATTGCCGCCATGAATGTCGTCAAGGCATTCGTAAGTCTTTGTCATCGTGAAATCAAAATGCCAGTAGCGAGTTCAGAACGCCATCTTCTCGATGTCGGCATCTGCTACGGGAATCTGGTGATGACCGCTACGTAGGTCAATTTTGGTGAAAATTTGAGCCCCTCGAAGTTGGTCAAAAAGTTCATGAGCACGAGGGAGGGGATAGCGGTTCTTAATGGTAGTGTCCTTCAACGCCCGATAGTCCACGCACATCCACATTTTTCTAGTTTTCTGTTTTGTGAACGCTAGAGGTGCGGATGAACCCCTGATCAAGCATCTCGTTGAGGTGCTTTTTCAATTCATTCAGATCATGATTGCTCATCTGATAGGCCCCTCGAGCTATGGGTCAGCTGCCCGGTTTCAGCTCAATGTGATGTTCGATGTCCGGTTGAGGTTGTAGGGTTTTTGGGAGTTTGTCAAGGAAGACGTTCACAAACTCTTGGATGAGTGGTACGAATTCGTCGGGTACCATCGCAAACTTTGTTGATGCCGTCGAGGCCGGTGAGGCTAATGAGTCAATTGCTTCCACTTCCGCTTCCTCCATTGGCTTGAGATGTACAAGCCAGGCACAAGCCCCTTGACATATGCAGGTGTTAGGCACAATGAGCGGTATTGCCTGCACAGGTTGTCGTGTTTCGACTACTGCGGCTTCCTCTGATTCTTCCACCTTTGTTACTGCTGTTGTTTTCTTCCGTCCCACTCGCGAAAGTTGTTTTTTGGCACTGTTAACTTCTACGTAGACGTCACCGCTAGTCCAATCAACATGTGGGTTGTGTCGATACAAAAAACATTGACCGAAAGGGATTTTGTGGTCACTGATTGGACAGGACCTCCAGACTGTTACATCCCATAGATCTTCCACTTATAATCATAGTGGTTCTAGGAGTCTCCATATTTGCTATTTCCCATCAACGGTTTTTCCTTCAAACACCCCTTGTTCGGTCCGCAAACCCAGCTTGCAAACCATGTCATTTCTCACAAAACTGTGTGACACTCCTCCATTTAATAGTGCCAGTACCGTTCTGCGACTCTTTCATCCTTGAGGTTGAACTTTTCGTAGTATTACCGGTTGGTCGTCCTTGTACCCCTCATCGAACTTTGCAATCTGTGAAACCCTCTCTAAAGTCGTAGGCCATTCAGTTGAGAGATCATTCAGCGCAGATCGCTCCTCCCGGACAAGAGTTGTGCCCTTCACTCTAGTCCTTTGCCATTTCGCGTCTTATTCTTGTGCGACTTATCCCCCTTTTTGGCCTACTGCTTGCTCCGACAGTTGTGAGCGATGCGCCCGACTTTTCTGTAGTTGTAGCAGGTTTGCGTATCTATCTAGTTGAAGGAGTCCACTTCTATCACAGCTCACCAGTCCCTTGACGGGCTTTATCGTTTCCACAGTAATTGTGGTTGGGAGGTTGCGAGCCATTGGATTGCTTGATTTGAGCGTTGCACTCGGCAATGTCCATCCTTTCTGCTGCTACGATAATCTGCGGTAAATCATTTTGGATTCCAAAGATGGCGATGGCTTGTTCGATGTCTTGTTTGAGGCCGTTGTTGTAGTGAAAACAGTGCTCATTGGGGGCAATGTCTGCACCAGTGATGATCTCGTAGAATCTCTGCGTATACTCTGTAATGCTAAACTGCTAAAGGAGACGGTGGAGCTTAAACTGAGCGTCCGACTTCTCATTCATTCATCCAAAATGTGCAAGTATTTCGCGTGAAGATTCATTCCAGTTTGTTGGTGGCATCAATGCGTCTTGCCATTGTGAGTTGATCTACTCCAAGGGTAGAACGCTTGTGGTCAGCAAGAAGAGACGGGCGCCATTGGCTGCCAATGAGGTTCCGCCAATCTCTTGCTCCCGTTTGATTGCGTTTAGATCAGACCGCCAACTTAGTGACGTGCCACGCAAAGAACAACCGCGAGGTCAATTTTCTTCCAATCTTCGTTGACCCACGATGCGATAAAGTACACCTCTCGACTCGTCAGTCACATCCCAACCGTTGGTCCCTATGAGCTTGTTGGATTGAACGGTTCAGAAGGAGCCGGGCAAATTTTCAGTTCACTCGAGAATTGGGTATTTCTCTTGATGAGCAATGCCTCTCGTGCACTTGTGTTGCAAAGAGCCTCCATCGCGATGTTGAATAGTTGAAGCAGATGGCTGTTGATTCCCTCAAGTGCGGAGATACATCTTGCCAGTTCCTTGTTGATCTGCGTGCGTCGTCCGGTGCCACCTCTCCTCCTCGTTGTCGTTGTCAAGGTTGTCGATAGGGACGGCTGGTTCACCACGGTTGGATCCGCGACCGTATTGGTCGTCAGGGGTTGATCGTGCTTCCGTACAGCCTGCCATGCCAGCATTCGATGCCACTTCACGGTTCGCATGCATAGGGACGTTCAGCTCCTCCATCACCAAAGTCGTCACCGAAGATCTGTTGCTGGTCACCAAATGCGCTCGCTTGCTTCACGTTGTACTTGCAAAGCCTGCGAAGGATTGACGTGCAAAATGTGCAAACAGCTTGTGCGCGGTAGTCCTCTAGATGGGTAAAGTGGTCGGATGCCTCTCCAACACCGTTGTGCTCAGATGCCAATTGTTGTGCCGAACAAAGCGTGCATGGTGAACAGGTAAAATTTGCGGGGCATAACACAATTTAGAATTTGGGACACTTGAGCAATTCATGATCATCGGTAAGTGTACTTTGATGAAAAGTATCGAAATAATGGAACATATTCATACAAGTGTGGAGTTATGAATGAGGCATAGCATCGTCAAGGTTGATTCGATCGTCGAGCGACGCAGCTGGAGTCACGTCGTGAGTGGTCAGATTTGAGAAGGTCGGCCGAGGAACGGGGGGCTTCCAAGATCGACGGTGAAGATGCGAGATGCATCCTCATAAATTGAGACATGTCTCGATGCGTCGAGAAGTCAATCAAAAGGTCATGATACATCTGTTGTTGTCACTCAAAAGTGAGTTGAAGTTTTTGCAAGATACAAAAAGGTTTGTTCAAGGGCGAGGACAGTTGGCCAAATTGCCCTCGTCTGTTGGGGTTAAAAAACGGGGTCTCATTGTTCTGTGGGCTATTTTTGTAATGAAAGAAATGCCCACGCGTAAAGCTTAGGGACTCGTGTATGTACGGTGTGTAACACGAGAGAGGTATATTGTTTCTTTTCTACACCTTAAATCCGTTTCTGCGTAGAAGGGGCAAATCACACTTATAGTTGCAAAGGCAGGAGCAGATGAAGCTTATTGTTGTGGTGCACAGGCGGATAAGGCCTTTTTTTTTACGTTAAAGCGAATGGGGCATGTTTTTTTGACATAAGGGCGGATGCAGCTTATTGTTCCGAGCAAGGGGTGAATCAAGCTTTGCTCGAAACGAGGGGTACATGGTCATTCTACTCTATTGTCACACCCCCGTTCTTAAGACCATTAGGATAGAGCATGTACACACCCACCATGTCCAAATTTTAAGCTAGCGTGCCCCCAACTACTAAGTTAGGAACAACATGCCCATTACGGACCCATTCACAGCTGTCATATCCAAAGGTCCGGAAAAAAAAAAAAGAAAGAAACGGTGTATCCTAAATGAAAGCTATGTCGCTGCTACATGAATTATAGCGTCGAAATGCTTACGTCATCATGATCCTCGAACAATGACAAACCCCTCTTTTGAGGGGTGTGTGATTGTTCGAGGAAGGGGCTTGTGTGGGGTTTGCGTAAGGGGTGTGAGAAACCCCATGCGTTGAAAGGGAATCTGGTGGACCCTCCTACCGCTGGGCCCAATAGTTGCGTATGATAAAAAATAGAGCCCTCAACCCCGAATGTAAAGAGGGGTTGGATTGGAAAATGTTTTTTTCTTCAAAACAGGAGTGGTTTTGTGCCATGAAGAAAGAGTCCAAATTTTGAAATGGGTTTTTTTCTTCCGCTTGATCGCGATGCAACCATGATCCTTTTTTTGGGTTACATAGTAACCCTTTGTTTTCTGACTTTTGTGTGTTTGTGCCGCAAGAAATTGTGATTGGTCGATCAGTCATTTTTCTGACGTATCCACCAATCAGGTGCTATGATTTGTAAGACTGCATGGCCCCCCTCCCCTGCCCCATCCGAGGACGCCCTGCAAGGGTCGACCGAGTACAAAAAAATCACAGACATCCACCTAGATGTCCGGACTGACCCCGGATAGTACGGAATCACCGGTCCAACAACAGAGAAACACGGTAAGGACTGTATGTTTGGGTCAAACATTGGCCTCGTCCTGTTCTGTTTCATGGAGCTGGTCTTCATGACAAACTCTTGTGACTCATGAACCCGGTTTCAAACAGGGTTAGAATGCAATTGAAAGAAAAGAAATTCAACCACCATCATACACGAAGGTAAATAGATTACATTCTACCTCTAATTACGTCATATTAGTTTTCATAACATAATGAAAACATTCAAAGCTCATCCAAATTTGTCAAAAGTTTTTTTTTGTGAAGTTCATCATGAATATGTGAAACTAGAATGTTCACGATAGAAGAGCAAATTGATCTCATTGAAATGAATTCATCATGAGATAAAACAAAATTCATGAAAAGAAACGAGAAGAAATGCCTTTTGACATTCTTCTTCAATATGTTGGTGAATTGTGAATCATACGGCTATATCGTCAAGCGCATTCGTTCAATTTTTGGTTTTTTATAGCTTTCACATCCACACAAGCTGGAATAAATTCAGCATAGCTTGAGGTAATTTAGGAAACATTCTCCCAAACCATACACAATGTTTAAGAGCATGCATGGACAAACAAGCGAACAGTCCCGTGTTCCCCACACACCGGGCTGGGTGTGACAGCTGGAGCAGGCAAGACTGGACTTGACACTGAGGCAGGAGTACCAGCCGACGTAGGAACGAGAGTGGGCGAGGCTGGATCAGATACAGAAATAGGGGTGCGAGCAGACGCAGATGCTGGTGCAGAAGGAGGCGTGGGAACAGAGTTACCTGTGGGGTGTGAAACAGGCTGTACAGGCGAGATCTCTGGACCAACGGCAATGATCGCCGGGTCATCAAGAGCCGGAGACCGAGAGGGGGCTCGAGCAGACACATCAGCCTGATGAGAGGTGCTCGCTGGCGAGGAAGTCTCCCCCATCCGCTGAGAACCCTCACAGGAAGGAACATGGGTGGCGGAGAGTGATGTGATCTATTCTTCTGGTCGTGTCTTTGTCACTGGTCTTCTATCTCCGGAACACCAGAGGTTACTTCATCGCTGTCTGTGTCACGTGGACTCCAACACCGTGTTGAAGCTTATTTGGAAACAACTCGCTCTCGGTCTTGACGTGGCTTCTTTCGAGAAGCCACCCAAAACAGACTGTCTTTTTTGCGCTCAGAGCAAGATGCATCGGTGCACCTACCCTGACTCTCGTTCCCGAGCACTTCGTAGAGAAAATGTGTGGAAGGAACATGGGTGGTGGAGAGTGCTGTGATCTTCCCATCTTCCCCTGGGTGGCTGCTGCAACGCCCTGTGTCTGCGTGGGTGTAGAGAGGGTCGAAGAGGAAGAGCAAGATAAGGAAGTGATGGAGGAGGAAGAGGGAGATTGTAGGAGGGAAAATGGTGGTGATGCGATGGCTGCTGCAGCGAGGGAAGTCTCCTGATAGGCTACGGCTGCCTCGCGGGCTGAGGTCACCTGAAGGAAGAGCTGATGCGCCCAAGGAAGCAGCTGCAGAGTGGCTGAGAAGGGCTCGAGGACAACGTCGCTGTACCGTGTGAAGATGTCGGTGTACTCGAGGCGAACTCCGAGCATAATCGAACAAAGTGCCCACAACAGTGTGCCTCCTGAGGTCCCCAAGCGCGTGTAGATGTGCATGGCGCATCGCCAGTAATCCGCTGCAGGATCTGCAGGCCCGTGACGGAGCAAATGGAAAGCACGAATGTGTGAACCGAGGGGCGCCCGGCGTGACGGTCACACGCCGAGCCCTTAGGATAGACCTCCCACCCTCGATCCCTTGGTGTGTGGGCCAAACCTTGAGATGTCGCACGACCCTCTCCTAGCAGCAAGGCCGCTGCTAATGACCGAGGTTCCCGCCGTGCGACTCTCCCGGCGGCGTTTGTACCAAGGTGCGCTGCGGAAGACTTGTAGGATCGAATGGACGTATGCAAGGCAATGCTTGGAGCACAAGGAGAGTTGGGCAAGGAATAAATCCTTTAGACTTGATAGATCAGTACAAGGAAATGTACATAGTCTCTCGGTAAGATTGGCATGCCTAGATCAATCCCTAGGCTTCCTTATGTACCAGCCCCTATGGGGCAGCCAAAATCTACTCGGCACTCCGAAGCCCTTCATCAAGCCGCACTCATACAAATAACACATGCACCATGTAGTAAGCGCTGAGAGATTTCCAAAACACCAAAGAACGCCTCAATCCGTGAAGAAACGACTAAGTTGTGGCCGTTTGAATACTCCACGCGTGACGGCCGCTGGCAGCACCGCCAGCGGGGGTCACGGCCGCCCGAAGCGCCTTTGCTTGCGAATGCAGCTCCAGCCGCCATCCCGAAGCGCCCATGGACCCCAATGAACCTTGCCTCATTGGCTAAACGTCCATCCAGGGGCACTTCGGCTGCAGTGGGCGAAAAAGTCGCTCCGCCGTGCTCGGGGTCGAACCGGTACGTCTCCTGTTTTCTGGAGGTGCGCCTCCCACCTTTGCACGGCCGTATCTTTCTCGTCCTTGCACCAAATGACCCGGTTCTTGTGTCGATTTCGCACGGTTTTTCAAGTAGAATATAATGGGAGCATCAAAGCATGTATCTGACCTCAGCATGATGACGTAATCACCGCCTCGACCGGCGGCTCCCATAACAGAATGTGTGATGCACGAGTGGCGTGCGTCTCTGCGGTCAGAAGGGATAAGGTCAGATCCCAACCTCCACGGGGATCAGCGTCGGTGCCTGTGTCGGCCTCCCCAAGGAAGAGGCAGAAGTCGATGACCGTCTTGCGTGGCATGGCGTAGAGGAGTCCGCGCATGGCCCGGGATGCTGTCAGGACCTGTGCTAGGTCTGTAGGCTGGTACGAGCTGTGGTAGTAAGGCCACACTCCATCAGAAGTAGCGCACACCTAAAACATGATCTCCCAGCAGTCAAAGCCATCCTCACTGATGTACCGTGGAGGTGGTGCCTCAAAATCATTGGGATGCCGCTCTATGGGGAGAGCAACCACAGGCTGAGTAGGACGAGAGACAGGAAAGACTCCAGGAAGAGGATGATCACTGGGGTAGTCAGGTGACGATTCTATCGGGGAAAACGAAGTAGATCGTGTGCCTGTCTGTAGCTGACGAAGGCGCTCTTGAAGAACTCAAATCTCCTGAGTCGGGGAATCATCCATAATGCCTGGCATGAGTGACTCATCATCCAAGAGGTCAGCAAGTGGTGGGACAGGTCGAGCTCCTGACACGGGTGCTTGAGCCGACTGCTGGGTAGAGACCGCGACGCCGGTAGCTCCCTCAGAAGCCCGCTGAGGAGTCGTGGACTGAGCACACAGAAGCTCAGTCAGCGTGCGAATAGCGTCATTCTGCTCTCTCTGGAGGCGACGCATCTCATCCTGCTGGCTTCGCAGGTCCTCAATGGCCCGCGAGCGTGGACTCAGTACACCAGACGAAGAGGAGGAGGGGTCGCCTGGTCCCTACTCCTTGTTGTCGGACAGGCTCATGTCGCCGCTCAGTATGGGGTGACAGGTCAAGTTTGTCATATTTCAAAACCGTCAGCAATTCTTGAGGAGTTGAGACGCTGGCAACGTTTGACTGTCCGGCAAAAAATTTGGCTAATTATAGTGCTGACGTCAGCAAGTGGTTGCTGACATCAGCACGACCTGATGACGTCAGCAAGCAAAATTGCTGACGTCAGCTCGCCTCCCCCTTTTTTTGTTTTTTTTTCTTTCTCACGACTCTTTGCGAGCGTGCAGCCATTACACCGCGGTTGCGCAGAAGCTACGTGGAAGCTGAGCAGCAGCTTCCGCTCAGCTACTGCTGCAGTTGTGCTGTCAGCTGCAGCAGCAGCTGTGTAGCTGCAGCAGCAGCTGTGTAGCTGCGTATGCAGCAGTGGCAGCAGCAGCTGTGCTGCTGCTCCTGCTGCGTGCTGCGGCTGCTGCTCACTGTCGCCGCCGCGGGCTGCTGCTATTGCCACTGCTGCGCTACTGTTGCTGCTGCTGCCGCTGCAGCCCTGCTGTTGCCGCTACGGCTACCGCTGCTGCTGTTGTCGCCGTTGCTACTGCGCAGCTGGTGCCACCGCTGCTGCTGCTGCGCTGCTGCCGCTACTACTGCTGCGCTGATGCTGCCGCCGCTGCTGCTGCGCTGCTGTTGCCGCCGCTACTGCTGCGCTGCTGCTACCGTCGCTGCTACTGCGCTGCTGCTGCCGCCGCTGCTGCTGCGCTGCTGCCGCTACTACTGCTGCGCTGATGCTGCCGCCGCTGCTGCTGCGCTGCTGTTGCCGCCGCTACTGCTGCGCTGCTGCTACCGTCGCTGCTACTGCGCTGCTGCTGCCGCCGCTGCTGCTGCTACCACTACGACTATGGATGGCGGCTGCGCTCACTACAGCCGCCACACACCGCTGTTGCTGCTGCTACACTGCTACTGTTGTCTCTGCTGCTGCTGCTGGCACGATGGCAACAGCGCTGCTGCGATCTCACGTGGTGGGTGAGGAGTGCGTCGACGGCGACCGGCTGTCTCCGGCAGGCCCCAAGGAATCTGTTGCAGCGGTGACTGTCACTGCTGCAGCTCTGCAACGTCGCTGCTATGCAGCTTAGTGAGAATTGTCTCACTACTCTGATACAAAGAGAAAATACGTGGAAGCTTCCTAGCAACACAGCCGCTGACTAGGCGTCAGTGCCTGGTCACACGGTGACGACAGTCACAGGTCATGCACACAACGGCAAGGGTTTGGCTAGTAGACACAAGACAAAGTGTCAGAATGCTTCAATAGCATATGCAGAGAGGGATAGCAAATGACAGGTCCAAGGCAAAAATACATGCCGCGGCGCACGGCGGGTGTCGCACGCCGCAATCGTAGAGCTGTCCTAAAACCGGCCCAAGACCACTGTTTTGGCCGTAACTCTACACACACATGTCAGAATGCTACGCCGGCTAAACCTATACGTGCAGGATCAAAAGACGGACGCTACGACTAGTCACATGCATGCATCTATCATGAGACGCTGGACATACAATGCAAAAACATGCAAATAGGGCTCATGTCTAGTCCGCCGAAAGACGCTTGCAAGCTGGAGAAAGGACAGCAGAGAGTCTGGGCAGCATCTGGGGCTCTGGAACGGTAGTCGGCCAGCTCGAAGCCGGCAGTCCGCCGCCAGTCGTCGCATCGGTATCGCCAAGGCCCGCCTCAGGGATCTCCACAAGTATGGACACGACTGAGTGGTCACAGTAAGCTGTACACGAACGTCACAGATCGCAACACTAATTACGTCATATTAGTTTTCATAACATAATCAAAACATTCTAAGCTCATTTAAATTTGTCAAAAGTTTTTTTTGTGTGAAGTTCATCATGAATATGTGAAACTAGAATGTTCACGATAGAAGAGCAAATTGATCTCATTGAAATGAATTCATCATGAGATAAAGCAAAATTCATAAAAAGAAACGAGAAGAAATGTCTTTTGAGGTTTTGCTTCAATATGTTGGTGAATTGTAAAACATATAGCTATATCGTCAAGCACATTTGTTCAAGTTTTGGTTTTTTTATAGCTTTCACATCCACACAAGATGGAATAAATCCAGCATATCTTGAGGTAATTCAGGAAAAGTTCTCCCAAACCATACACAATGTTTAAGAGCACGCATTGACAAACAAAAAAAATAGTTTGAACGAATGCGGGTGACATTTTGGCAACCCATTTACAACAAGATTATGATTCCACGGACGAGGTAAAGTCTCATGGAAAACCTTCCATTATGTGGTACGGATTGCAGGAAATTATTTAGCCTCTTGAGAGATGCTAATATGAATACTTTTGCTCGGTTATTAAGTTACCCTTTGCACGCTTTGCGTGCAACTCCTGCCTCTTGTTTTTCTTTTTGTTTTTTGACGCGCAAAAAAACCTCAAAAAACCCTCAATCTTAATAAGGGTTATTTTGTGTTGAAAGAAAAACAAAGGGTCATCGCTGCATTGCGATCTCGCGAGGGAATGACGGTCGCGATAGAGGGACGGTCACACGATCCTCGTCACCATGGCCGATCAGTGAAGTATATCGCTGATTCAGCATGGCGAGTGAGGGCTGGATACTTCGTTCCCTTTTTCTTAAGAGATCGGTAAGCCAAATTGAAATTTGGACTCTCTGTCATAGAAGCTTAATAGTGAGCTCGGTGTGGGTATCCTAGGAAATTGGCCCAGACTATTATCGCCCTTCGTTTCTAGAGAATTTAATGTCTGCCAGAGCTGAGGCTGGTCGCCAGCAGTGCGCACGTCATCACGTGGTTGCGCACCTCATGAATATGTTTTCAGAGTTCGTGTTTGGTGGAAAACATGATTGTCGAAAGCAGCACGACGTCGAGTTCATTGGACTGTCTTGAGATTGCGAATGAGGTAGCCGAAAGTCATCCGGCTTTCCTGTGGGTTGTTGACAGCAGCCCATGCTGCGCTACAGTCGATCTTCGGACTACGGCGGACCGCAATTCAGCAATGTCCAAACGGGCCCTTCCATCGACGCCCACTTCACGCCCACAACGTCCGAAGTTAAAAGAGCACGGACGTATCCACGTGCGGCCATGCTTAAGCCATTGGTTAAGCATGCTGAGGGTTGCGTCGACAAGGCGGGGCTGCGATGTCTTCCTCCGTGGCCCCGAAATTTACAAAAAGAAACAAAATCCGTCGGGGAGATACGGCTGCTCCGGTTCATGCTGCTTCTTCGCCTGGTGATGCTGCTGCTGCTGCTGCTCCTGCTGCTGATGTGGCTATTGCTGCAATTCTTGCTGGTCCAACTCCTGATGCACCTACTGCTACTAGTCGCGAAGTTGTCGCTCCTCTCGCGGCGTGGCACCGCCATCATTACCAGCACCGTCGTCATGCCGCTGACTCACAGACAGCTGATCGAGGCGGTATCCGCAGCGCCGGCGCTGACGGCGCTACCGTTTCCCTTGTGCCGAGGTCTGTCAGTACTCGTGCACCCCCTTCTACTATCGATGCCGCCGCCGGCTGTGGCTCGCTGCTTCCCTCTTTCGTGGCTTTGAATAGGGGATGCCGACGGCTGAAGCCTGCAGCCGCCGGCGTATGGCGTCGCGTTTCTTACCATCCCAGCTCGCAATCCATGCTCCAACCTACGTCTTCTACGAATGTTGCGGCCTTTTAAAGCCCGCGTCCGTCTCAGACCAGGCGCAGACCAACGTTCAGTTCGCAACGACCTCCTAACCAGCCGCGCGTCCGCATCACATCTCTCGTCTCTCTGTCTTTCGTTCGCCGTCGCAACCAACATTAGGAGATCAGCGGCAATGGCCCAGCAAGCCGCCGGCCAGTGCGCTGTGCTGCTGTGCGCGATTGCTCTCTGTGCCGTCCTCCCGTCTGTCACTGTCACTGGTACAGAACGGTCCCTTCCCTCCATTCCCTCCCTTCCCTCCCTCCCCTCCCTCCCCTCCCTCCCTCCCTTCCCTCCCTTCCCTCCCTTCCCTCGCTTCTCCCCCCTACCTTCCCTCCCCTCCGTCGTTT
>SZWC01000736.1:10400-57599 GCA_023375785.1 Penium margaritaceum
GGGGGATGGAGAGGACATGGGGCAGTTTCGTCAAGTCATAGTGTGAACCATGCAGATGGTGAAGACACTTCTGACTCTGGTTCTGAGGAAGCCTCAGACTGGGAATTCTCCTTGTGGTCAAAGGGCATGGGGCTATGGTTGTGTTTGTGCATGCCCACAAAAAACACTGCCTTAGGTGGTCCAGCATCCTCTTCTTCCTCTTTTGTCAATTGCCTTTTTGCCTTCTCCCCACTCTCCTCTCTAGTCACGGTCTCCCCTTTCCCCTGGCCTATTTTCCCCTGCCCTGACCATTCCTCCCCTTGGCCTCATGCTCTCCCCGTGCCCCTCCTTTCCCAATGGCAGGCCGGAGGTGAGCATCGCGCCATGGCATGAGGCGCAGGCCAGCATCGCCAACGCGAGCGGTGCGCTGCCGTGGCGCGAACGCGCGCCACTTGCGTTCTGGAAGGGTACGACGTGGGTGGCCCCGGAGCTGCGGCGGCCTGTGGTACAGTGCAACGACTGGCCTCGCCACCGCTTTGGCGTGGAGAGCCGCGACACGCACTGGGTGCAGGAGAAAGACAGCCAGTCAACGCGGCTGGAGGACCAGTGCCGGCACAGGTGCGTGCGTGAGTGCGTGTTCGTGCGCGTGTGTGCGTGCGAGCATGCCTGCGTGCGTGTGTGTCCGTGCGTGTGCACACGCGTGTGTGTGCTTGCATGCGTGTGTGCGTGTGTGTGTGCGTGCGTGTGCGTGCACGCGTGTGCGTGCGTGCCTGCATGCGTGCGTGTGTACGTGCGTGAGTGCGTGCGTGCGTGCCTGCGTGCGTGCGTGCGTGCGTGCGTGCGTGCGTGCGTGCGTGCGTGCGTGCGTGCGTGCTTGCTTGCGTGCGTGAGTGCAAGTGTGAGGGCAATCGGGCGGGCTGAAGGGCCAGCGGGCGGGCGGGCACACAGGGTGGCAGGCTTGAGGGCGAGAGAGCAGGGGGTGGGTGAGAGGGTTAGCGGCTAGGTAGATGGGCATGGTGTTGGTGGACCTGGTGGGCAGGCAGGTGGGCGTGCGTGCACTCAGGCAGGAGGGCGGGCAGGGGGGGCGGTATGGCCGGCGAACGCAACAGATAGGAGGATAGTCGGAAGGGGAGGATGCTGATAGGCCTCTGAGCGGGCAGGCACGCAGACGGGCAGGTGGACAGTCGGACTGGAGCGAGCCGGCGAGTGGGCCGTGTGCGTGCACGTGAGCATGTACTCCTTGCTCTTGTGTATGACATGAAAGGGAGTGTTCCCTCTGAAGTGCTTGCAAGCCAGTCGTTTGATTGTTCCCCTTTTGGTGTGCTTGCGTGCATTCGTGCATGTGTGCATTCGTGCATGTGTGCATTCGTGCATGTGTTCATGTGTGCATGTGTTCATGCGTGCGTGCATGCATGCATGCATGCATGCATGTGTGTGTGCGTGCATGTGCTCATGCGTGCGTGCGTGCATGCATGCATGTGTGTGTGCGTGCAGGTGTGCAGCTACCGCTGCATAGTGTCGTACGAGTCTCCACTCTTCGAGGCCTTCTCTCTCTGCGTCCTCCAAAAGCACAACTGCCTCGGCCTCAACGCCAACATCCGCTCGCGCCCCGCCGTCGTCCCCATGGCCACGTTTCGAGGCGAGCCGCTGACCCACGATGCGGCTGTGGAGATCTTTGTCGGGTGGCTGGGGAAGCTACAGTGGAGTTGGCGCGTGGTGGCGGGTCAGAACGCGGCGTACGACCAATTTCCTTGCCAGTTTCAGATCTTCTTCAGGGGGAAAGCAAGGGGATCCGTGTGGTATGACCCAGTCTTCACCGTAAGTGGAAGTCATAGCCTACCCCCACCCCCCCGCCCCAACGCCCAACCCTCCCTTTCTCCAGTGAAAATTCTCATGCTACCCTCTCCCATCCTTGTCTTCCTCCCAAATGTGTGTGTGTGTGTGTGTGTGTGTGTGTGTGTGACTTCACAGAACACACACACGCACGCACGCACGCACGCACGCACGCACGCACNTACCCTGAACCACTTCCCCCCCCTCCCCCACACCTCCTGTCCTCCTCCCATGCTCTAACACCCTCACTCTCTCTTCCTCCCCACAAGCACTCCCGTCCTCCCCTTTCACCCTCCCTCTGCCTATACCTTACACAGTGACTTGTGCGTGTCCCTCTGCACGTGTGTGTGTGTGTGTAGCACGAACCATGTGTCTACGTGTCCTCCATCCGTACATACACAGAGAGAAAGCAGCTGCTCTGTTGAGTCGTTGTCAGGAAGCAGCAGCCCTTGCATGCACAGAGTCCCAGAGTCGCAGAGTCACAGAGTCTGGCGCGCGCAGACCTCACCGGCGACAAACGGGGCACAGCCGTGGTCAGGAGCGTGCAGTCCATGGCTGTCGCTGCATTGCATGGTCGTGGCTGTGTAGCTGCTTTCTGTTGCTTCTAATCTCAAACTCTTTCAATCAGGGTGTCCTTTTTTCTTGTGGTCTGCAGCTGATTAGCACCGGAACCGCGCTTGCCAGTGTCCAGATGCAGAGCACCTTGACCACGGCGTGCCGTCTTATGCAGATGCGGTTGTACGGATCAAGACTCGCTACATTCACATGCATTTTCCACGCCATGCGTTTTTTTTTCTCCGCAGGCTGTGGTGGACTGGGGGAACTCGCACCCCACTGACGCAGAGGCGATGGCCAACGCCACCGCACAGTTTGTCCGCAACGACCTCAGCATGGCCCGCGTCTATGACTACATGCTCTTCTTCCTCCGCCGCTACGCCGAGCTGCAGAGGTTCTCGCCAGCCGACCTTCTGAGGTCCCCCTCCTCCTCGCTCGGTGCGGCGTCGTGGGAGTTGGTATCGGAGGCCCAGCTGATGGAGCAGGAGAGGGCTCTTGCAGCGTACGGAAGGGCGTCAGCGGACTTAGCATCGGGTGGCGTCGAGGGTGAGCAGGGAGTGGCCACATGCTTCACAGACTGAGACTATGCGGCAGATCCGTTGACTCTTTTTGGCTGGTCTTTCCTGAATACCAGTATCCATGTGGAAGTGATGCAGTGTGAAGTTCCACCGACGACAGCCTGACATGGAGTGGGAATGCGAAGTTAGGATGTTGGGTCGAAACGTAACAGCTAACTTCAATTACTGTTCATACCTCGTTGCGATTGTGGTGCAACTGAAGCCGGTTGTGTTTGGTTTGAACTCCCTAAGATGTGCTTGTTACATTCGTTAGGATCTGTATTTTGGGTCGGAACCAGTATTTCAGCATTCTCACTAGAGCAGTGCATAGACTACATACACAATTGGAGCTGAAGTAGTGTTCCGTTCGGATCACGTCAATTGTGAACCAAGTGGTTTCAGGATATTTGGATCTCTGCTAACTGTTGGAGTGGAATCAGCAATGTGAGTTCTGGAGCCGAACCCAAGTTCTTCAACAATCCCATTTACTCCCTCGAACAGCTGGAAAACCAATGGTTCAGCTCATAGTCACCCTTAAACTCTTTAGCTAGGGGAGTGTGGAGAGAGAGCAAGAGAGAGGGGAGATCCCCACAAGGCACACACNAACAGCTAACTTCAATTACTGTTCATACCTCGTTGCGATTGTGGTGCAACTGAAGCCGGTTGTGTTTGGTTTGAACTCCCTAAGATGTGCTTGTTACATTCGTTAGGATCTGTATTTTGGGTCGGAACCAGTATTTCAGCATTCTCACTAGAGCAGTGCATAGACTACATACACAATTGGAGCTGAAGTAGAGTTCCGATCGGATCACGTCAATTGTGAACCAAGTGGCTTCAGGATATTTGGATCTCTGCTAACTGTTGGAGTGGAATCAGCAATGTGAGTTCTGGAGCCGAACCCAAATTCTTCAACAATCCCATTTACTCCCTCGAACAGTTGGAAAACCAATGGTTCAGCTCATAGTCACCCTTAAACTCTTTAGCTAGGGGAGTGTGGAGAGAGAGCAAGAGAGAGGGGAGATCCCCACAAGGCAGACACGCCACGGATGTGGAAGTTTGCCAAAGAAGAAAGAACTAGACGAGAGTCGGGGTGGGTAGCAAGCGTGTAAGAACCGGTAATCGCACAGGTGCATCAAGCAACCACCCAAACAAGCATGCACCACCGCCCCGGGGTTGAGCCCGACCTCTTGGTATTAACCGAGGGCGGCTGCTCATTGATGGACGGCCAACAACCAACACGGTGGCCCCCTGAGGATTAGCACTCGGGAAAATATTGTAGCTCCTCCAAAAACCCACAAGCAAAAAATCATGAAACAGACCACGACAATCAGATCATATGAGGTCTAGCCTCTTCCACATCCTAGCAAGATAGGCATGAGGAGAAGTGCTCTGATAAACTTGTTGTTCGAGGGAGCATCCCTGGGGAGCTTGGTGGCTGCCTGCCAAGACTGGTGCCAGCAACCACGATGGTCTTCAATGGTGACTCCCCAGATGCAACCATGATCATCTAATCGGCTGTATATGTGTGTGTAAGCATGTGTGGTGAGACAAGAGGGCATAAGAGATGTGAGGCCAAGAACTGGACACAACTTCAACACTCCCCCATGACTCGCAGGAAGTGAACCCACATGCATGAATGAAATGTCTCACACGAGAAAGCATAAGTGTTGTGGTGTAGACGCAAAGGCAGAGGCCATGTACAAGTCATCCAAGTCATGCAAGGTCATGGGGACATTGAAGACCAACAGCGTGAACTGCACACTTGAAGACGTTTTTGCTGAGAGCCTTGGTGAGAAAATCAACTATCTGTGGCCGTGTATCCATCCAAGCGACCCGAACAATGCCAACAACAATGCATCTACGAAAAAAACAATGCTCAACGCTTATGTGCTTGGTGCGAGAGTGGTGCATGCCATCGTTCTCTACAATGGCTTTTGTGCTTTGATTGTCACAGCGAATGGTGATACAGAAAATGGAGATGCGTAGTTGCTACAGCAAGCAACAGAGCAAGGCATCTTCGCACGTACCTGCTCCAAGAGCCACATACTCGGCCTCTGCTGTGCTTTGTGCTACACACCCTTGCTTGCCACTCTTTCATGACATAGCAGTTCCACCAATCAGCGAGAAATACCCTGTTTTACCCGGTGCATCAGTGTCATGTGCCCAGTCCTTGTTAGTGAACCCATCCACGATGAACAAGGACTGTGAACAAAAGTACAACAATGTGCGCGTTGTTGCGGAGTGGTGCGAACTGGTTGCTGAGTGGTGCAAACTGGTTGTGGATTGGTGCAAATTGGTTGCGGAGTGGTGCGAACTGGTTGCAGAGTGGTGCGAACCGGTTGCAGAGTGGTGCGAACTGGATCCGTAGTGGTGCAAACTGGTTGAGGAGTGGTGCGAACTGGTTGCGGAGCAATAGTCAAGCTGTCGCTCGAGTGGCAGCCTACTCAATGTTCCATGCTGTATGTGCCTGTATTCTGTGCCTTATTGGACTTGGGAGTCAGATTCTTTTTTGTTAAAATATAGTTACAAAGAACATTGACAAAACTTGCCAATTATGTGTCAGGTACTAATGTATGACTCTAGCTTGTGAGCAGCAAATGATATGTGAGGCTCCTTTTCAAGCCATTTGAAATCGTAATAACTGGCAAAACTTCAAAGAAAATTCCTCCCAGTCCATACACACATCACATCGAGGTTCATGCCCGTATAGATACTATGGGGGACATTATGTCGTCATGTCAAGGAGGCTTCTGTGTACCTTCCTTTGAGTGTGCACTTATCATGTACACAGTTCGAAGAGTGTACAAATTGGGGGTGATTGACCATAAATGGAAAACTGTGGGATTTTATTGCACCAGAAGTGCTTGCTGGAGTTGAGAAGCAACTTGAACATTAGAGCTTTGTACCTTGAGCATCCAGACTCTGATTGATGGGACTGGCCGGGGTCTCTGACCTGTCAGCCAGGGAATTGTCCCCTCCTTTTTTGGGCCTCATTTTCAGGCATGTTGGAGTATGGAGAAGGGGTAAAGGGCGGAAGCAAAGCCCAGGAATACAAGCCAAAAGTCCAGCTGATTGTAGGCTGTAAACCAGTGAATGAGAATTCCCCACAACTTTTTGGCAGAAATTTGCCTCCAACTTACATAGACCTCAGGCAGAGCTGGAGGTCTACGTGACGAGGACTTATGCCTGAAACGCTGGCAGTCTAGGCTGTGTGCCGGGCTAGAGGATTGAGGAAGAGAGAATTTGTTACTGTCGCTTCCCTTGCAGCCCCCAAGGTATGTAGTTTTTCGTCCTTCCGTGGTGAACGTGGCTGAGGGTATGCTTAGTGACAGCAGCCTGAGCCATGTTTCTGCTGCCAAGTCCCCCTTCAACGACAATACGGAGCCCTCTGGGGATGCTGATAAGGCCTCAAATTCAGCAGTTACGGCTGTCACCGTGACTGCAACCAACGTCCTGCAGTTGGGGTAGCACCAGGTCCAACCGGTCACAGTTGGTGCTGCTGCGGCTCTGGTTGCTGCGTCGACTGGTACAGAGGCCTTGTTGGGTTCTCAGCTCTCACCCAAGGGGCAGCTGCTGCCGTGGAGATAAGGTCTGCAGCCAATGTAGCTGAAACTCCTGTTGTGCTGGCTGTTAAGGCAGCTGTAACTGTGACATCAGTACTTGCAGCCCTTGGTGCTGCGATTACCATCGTGCTAGCAGCTGCCGGTGCTGTTGCTGTTGCTTCTTCTGTCATCGCTACTGCTACTCCTGTCAATGCTGCCTACTTCACCGTTACTCTTTTGCCAAGAGCAGAACGAACCTGTTCTCTGCTCTAGTACCAGTAGGACCTAAAGTAACCTTTTTCAACGAATGCACTACCCTTCTATGGACGTGAGGGAAGTGGAGGAACATATCTAGGTTCAGTTCGTTCATTTAGTGGCAAGCATGTACAGCGACACAAGAAGAGAAAACAAGCACGAGTTGAGGAGTTAAAAAAAAAAATTCATGCATACTTACCCCCTTACAATCAGTTTCAGATGCAGGAAATTTGTGATTGGTCAACATCAATCGTGGAGCATTTTTCTCAGAGTTGAACATTGTTTCCGCTCTCTACGTTGCTTCTTGGACTTCAGAGCTTGCCAGGCATAGGAAAGAAAAGTTTTTTTGTCCACGTCCAAACACGGGTTCTTCCGGAAACAAGGAACTGGACATCAAGGAGTCCAACAAGCGAAACAAGTCGGGGAGAGAAAAGACAAGTCCGTGTTGGGTCCACCTCGTCAAGTCAGTTGCTTGGCTAGACTAGCCGAAAAACTAATCCCGGCTACATCATGAGAAGAGAAAAAAAGAAGAATTTGTGGTAGACTCATGCAAACGAGCCCACCTTCTCTTGTTTTCCCTGAAAACTTTCAAAATTACTCAACATTGCACGAGAGCACATCTATTGCTGTTCATTACTTCCTAAAGAGATAGTATAACATGTTTATATACCTCCCTTGTTGACAAAATTTAACATTGAAAGTTCAAATCAAACCTTTTTGGGTCACACAGGCGGCATTCTTATGATTTTGTATTTAATGGGGAAATAATGCGGTCATTTTTGTTCTCCAATGTTTTTAAGGGTTTGGCAGGCTTCCAACAAATTATGTGTACATGGGTTACAAGGTATCCCATTTCCAAGTGGTTTGGACAAATAAAAAGCTCTTCCTTCTCATTCTCTTTTCTTGTTATCATTACAAACTAGACCCACTTGGATGTTTATGTAAGAAAAAAATGTGATTTCTGGATCAGCCGCTTTCCTTGTGCCCTTGCTTAGTACAGCAAACAACTCTACCACGTAAACCCACGTGAACACCAGTTGCACATGAGTAAAAAAATTCAAGCAATTAAGTCAGAAAAAAATGACGTCCTTCTATTCAGCAGAAAACTGTAAAGTTCATTCTTCTTGTGTCGAACTGGCAGAAACATTGGCCAACTCGGCCAAGAACAAGGTGTTTCAAGGTCTCCGAACCTCAAATTGTGCCGTTTTTCTGACCACAGCCCGAGGAACCAGCCTGAGCCATGGGGATCAAGCCACACCAGACCCCTCCCACTTAAGCGTGAGCTATCCTCAGGGTCAACAAGTGTGTTTTGAACCCTGGCGCTCTGATACCAGTGCAACGGTATTGGCCGTAAGCTGGGCCGAATCAGTCAAAACAACAGTGTTTGCCGGTCAGAGATGATATTGTTTTCATGCTCACAGTCCAATGGACAAACCCGAGCCACGTGGAGCGAGCCGGTACTATGTAACCCTGTGCACGCTTTGCGTGCAACACCTGACCCTTTTTTCTTTTGGTTTTTGTGTTTTGTGGCAATAGCTATGCCCTGGAGGTGGTCACCCTTTTGTTGGCACCATTACAGTGGAGACTTATAGCCTGGCTCCGTCTCTTGTGACCGTGGTCACACCAACGTAGGTAACCACCGGTTCAGGTACTGTAGGGTTATGTGGGACTTCCTCCTTATAAAGGGAGGTCAACCACTAAACCTCCACCCTCAAGGGTATCTATTCCACTTGTCGTAACCACATCAAAGGGGGTTCAGAGATTTTTTTTTTGCATACCTCTGAAATACACATCCCCCTTGTTGATTAGGCTTGTTTTTCCAGATGGTGGCTAGATGTGGGTGGAGAACTGCGACAGGTCGGTTCATTTTCTTGTCGATTCTGCAAATTGGTGGGTGTGCTTTCAGATTGTTAAGGAACTCCCCAAGTTTTGTAGTTTATGATGCGATGCACAGGGAGGATATGAAGGTGTTGACTTGTTTAATGAAGGCTTCAGCAATGCTTGATGGATGCTACGAAGACCGTTGGGTTGTGGAAGTTCTTGTGGTTTCCCATTGAGACATGGCAGCGGTACTTCCATATTTCTGCAAATTCTGTTGCATGAAGTACTTGCCATATGGTTAACATTGGGTGACTTGACTAAAAAATTAAAGGGTGAGGTTGTTGTTTGTTGCACGTGTGGGTGAGGCTCTGGAGTAGTTTGTTCATGATTTGGTGAATTTTCTCACACTGTAGGAATGCGTGGACGTTTTCTTCTTTGAAAAGGTTTCCGAGTGGACATATGTTGATGAAGGGTGGGGGGAAGAATTTGATTCGTTCTCTGACCTGAATGCAGCATAGAAGAATCCGCAGAGACTTTTCTTTGGTTTTAGGAGGGAGGATGTCAGATTCTATAATTTTTTCGTGGCGTTTCTTGTGAAAATTGTGCCATTGTCTTCAGCCCATGCTGCCGGGTATTCCAGTGGTTCAATTGTTTGCCTCAGGAGAGTTTGGTACAGGCTCATTGATTTGGATTTTTTGTTGACTAGACGCCATGATGGGTTAACAATGTTGTTGGCATAGCCAATGAATCGGCTATTGAGTGTGTGTACTGGAGTGAGGTGACTGATGCAATGGATGACGAGAAGGGGGCTTGCCGGTTTCTACTATGCTTGGGTCTTGTTGTACTCTTACAGCTTTTGTGATGTATTCATCGTCTTTCTTGATTACACGATAGAGAAAGAATGGTGGTTTTTCTGTGGTGCTTGTGAGGCTCCAGAATTCGAATTGGTCAGTTTCTTCATTTTGTATATCTATGATGCACTTTGTACAATGATGTGGTATATTTGATCGTATCTTTTGTAGCAAGCTTTGTTCTGGCTTTGTGAAGTCTGTTTTGTTTAAGGGCGTGTAGTGTTTGGTGTATTTGAGGCCTTCTTCCGGGAATAGATGATTGACTTGAATCTCTTTTTCGTAGAGGAAACATTCTTTCTGGTCTACACCATATGCTGTACCATTGGATTTTGTGAGAAATCTGTTGAAGGCTAGGCATTCTTCCATTATTTCCATGGCAAATTACCGTAGGTGGGATGATGGTTGGTTTGGTTTTTAGGAAGTTACCGAGATTTTTATGCCATCTTAAACGTTTCTCTTGTTCCTTAGGATGGCTGGATGGGAAAGGAAAAATTGGCCCATTGTCCTGTAGCGATCCGACATGCTTGCTACTGTTGAAAATTTGCCCCTCCGCATTCCCAAGTGCGGCGCCGGGAGGCGCTGACGAGCTGCCAGAAAGTGGAAACTCCGTGGCGGCGGATCTGACGACTCGAGGTTGACGAGTCGCTGAATCCGGTGGAAGTTGTTTCGTCGGAATCGAACAAGTATCAAGGGAGATATGGCCTTCCAAAGTTCGGGTATGCGCAGCGGCTCTGGGAGCCGGCTGCGACTCCAAATCCGGTCGATAATCGACCAGACCGAGTAACAAAAATACCATCTGGAGAAATTGCTCCGATAGGCCTGCCGAGGCGTCTGGTGGATGATCCGCCTGATCAGGTGGATCATCCACCGGATCCAGTAGTGCAGGTTGTTACTGAGGGACTTAGCCAAAAACCTGGCTCGAGGTCCGAAACTCAGTAGTACGTTTTGTTACTCGGGGACAGTCAAAATTCTGACTGCAGGTCCACGGGCAGATTTCGAACCTCGTCACACCACATCACCAAACACGACCCAAAAGTGGGTAGGGTGTATGGAAACAATGCAGGGGACCCCCGCACCATGTGCAATGGGATATGCGCCTTGGGAAAGGCGATCCGCACGCGAACGAAGGCGCCACGGCGAGTGGCGGCGTCAGGCTTCTGTGGTGGGTGAGACCTGCGCCTTGGCAAGCATAACTTGGGCTACGCTTGACCAAATCGCGCACGGTTTGGTGCATTGGAGAGCTCATGAATAGCCCTATAAATGTTGTGATCATGTCCATGTTCCAAAACTAACGCAAAACAATGTTATTCCCTTCGCAAACTGACAGTCTCTAAATTCCTACTCACATAGCGTGAGGCGATCAGAAAGCTCACGCTTAATCTCAGATTCGCCCAAAAACAGTAGACGTGAACCAATAGAGTCTATCACACCAATGTCGGGACCGCATCCACGCAGATTTCATCCTGAAAAAGGGTTATGGGCCCACAATTCTGAACGCCTCCAACGTTCACGTCTTCCATAGTGCACGGGATCGTCATTTTGGACGTCGCCGTGAAGTTCTGAAAACTCGTCGGAGTAGCAGCTGTGCACATGGCGCAGAAGGAGACGCAGCCTATTCAGAAGTATGCAGGCGGCCCGGGCTTTGGGCTATGGAGGTGGCAGTCTGAACTGCACCTCTTGCATAAGGGGCTGCTGGATGTCATGTTAGGAAAGGAGGTGCTCACAGAGGCGACTGCTACGGACGCGGAGAAGCAGGCCTTCAGAAAGAAGAACACGGGGGCGCTCATGCTCCTGGTGTCCGGGACAGCCGAGTCGCAGTGGGGCTACTTCCAAGGCTGCAAGCTAGCAGCCAAAGCTTGGCAAAAGCTCTGCGCCATCCACCAATCCAAGTCGCTGGTGAACAAAATCTTCGCAATGAAGCGACTCCTTACGGTGAGAATCAAGGAGGGAGATGATGTCATCTCTGCCATGCAGCAGATCGAGTCGCCCACCTCGCAATGCAATGACGTGGGATGGAAGATTGACACGCAGCTGCAGGCGATGGCTCTCCTCATGGCCCTACCTGACAGTTGGGGTCCACTCATCAATGTCCTTGGAGGATGGTCGGAGGAGAAGCTCACCTATGGCGCGGTTGCAGAGTACATCCGCAACGAGGCGCAGCGACGGAGCTGCGGGGAGTCCTCGTCTTCCTCATCGGCCCTTGTCACCAAAACACGCGGTGGCGGAAGCGGGGGCCGAGGAAGTGGCGGAAAGGGCGGCGGCAAGAAGGGCGCCAAGAAAGGTGCGTGCCGCAATTGCGGCAAAGAGGGTCGTTGGGCCCGTGAGTGCCCAGAGGAGGCGAAGACCGGCGGCAAAAACAGCAAGGGCAGGTCGCTCCTCAACGGCAACAAGAACCACTTCCTCAAGAAGGCCAACAGGCGGTGCCTGGATTCCGGGGCCGAGGAGCACACCCAAGTCGAGAAGGTGGGGTTCGTCACCTAAGAGAAGTCCTCCAAGTCAATGGTGGTCGCGAACGACAAAGTCAAGCTGGAGGCCAGCCAAGGCGACGTGGAGGTGGAAGTCGTGGTGGGCGGTAGGAAGGAGCTGTGCACAATCCGTGATGTGCATCATGTCCCCGGCCTGGCTGACATCCTGAGTGTTAGCCGCTTGACGGACAAAGGATATGAGGTACTCTTCCGTAGGAAAGGCGCAGTGGTGCGCATCGACGGTGACGGCGAGGTCGTGCTGGAGGCGAAGCGCGAGGGCGGTCTCTACATCGTGGAGACCAAGGTGGTCCCCGTGGCATCGGACGCAGTAGATTTGCACAAGCGCGTCGTCAACATGGCCAACGGAGGAAGCGCTGATCTGGAGCTCTGGCACCGACGGTTGGGGCATTCAGTGCCCGCAACCGTTAAGGAGATGGCGAAGCGCGACATGGTGCGTGGCCTCGTCATCAACGGTGCAGACGCGGCAGCAGACGCAGCAGCGCACAGAAAGTGCAAGCCTTGCATTTTGGGCAAGGCGCGGTACAAGCCGTTCAACGAGAACGAGGCTTGCGCAAAGGACCTGATGGAGGTCGTGCACAGCGACGTGTGCGGACCGTTCAAAACGCCGTCAAATAGCAGCTTGAGATACTTCGTCACCTTCATTGACGACAGCAGCAGAAAACTCTACGTGTACTTCATGAAGCGGAAGGGCGAGGTCCTGGACCAGCTGAAGGAGTACATCGCAGCAGTGGAGAGGCAGAGTGGCCGGAAGGCCAGAGCGCTACGCAGCGATAATGGCGGAGAGTACGTGGGCTGCAGCGGGTGGATGAAGCAGCAGGGCATCAAGTGGGAACCCACTACGCCGTACTCGCCACAGTCCAACAGAGTGGCGGAGCGGGCGAACCAAACGCTCCTTAACATGGTGCGGACCATGCTTGTGGATACGGGGTTGCCGCTAGGGTTCTGGGCGGAGGCTATGCGTACAGCAAGCTACACCATCAACCTCACCCCAACAGCGGTGCTGAAGGGCAAGGGCGGCTGGAAGATGCCACAGGAGGTTTGGAGCGGGCGCAAGCCAAACGTGGTGCACCTGAAGGTGTTCGGGTGCAAGGCGCACGCGATGGTGCAAGCGGCGCAATGATGCGACAGCAAGCTAGAACCGCGGGCGAAGCCGTGCTTGTTCCTCGGCTACGAGAGTGCGCAAAAGGCGTACCGGCTCTGGGACCCGCGCACGCAAGAGATCATCCGCAGCCGTGACATCGAGTTCGACGAGCAGCAGAGCTTGAGCAGTAGCAGCAACGACTTGAGCGTCGGGAACACTCCAAAACAGAGGGAGTGGTTCCAGCTCCTTGACTACGAGGAGGAGCCGGCGGACGCGGAGGTCGATGATGTGGCATCGGAGCGCGAAGGTGCAGCAGCCGGCGCGGAGGACTCCGACGACGATGCAGCTAGGCTGGAGATCCGGCAGAATGATCTGTCGAAGGAGGCACCGCGGGTGCCCAAGCGCGCACTCCCGGCGGATTTCGCATCGGGCGTCAGAGAAAAATACTCCGGACGCGCCGCCCGTCCGGTTGATGGTTCACCGGAGCGGGAAGAATCCTCGGGAAGCCGTACGGTCGATGATTCACCAAAGCGGGCTGAGTCGGAAGGATTGCAGCAGAGGGACGAGATGCCGCCAAGACTGTCGCGCCGCGGCGGAAGGCAGCGAAGAGCGGGGAAGCGTTTCGACGCAGGCACCGGTCAATGGATCGGCATGACGTGGTACATGCAAGATGCATCAACGGAGCCGAAGACCGTACAAGAGGCGCTTGCGCGGCCCGAGGGAAAGCAGTGGGACGCCGCCATCAAGTCGGAGTTGGCGTCCATTGCAGAAAACGACACGTGGCAGCTCGTTGACATGCCGAAAAACGCCAAGGTCATTGGCTCCAAGTACGTCTGCAAGACCAAGTTCACGAAGGAAGGAGTGGTTGACAAGTACAAGGCACGGCTCGTGGCGAAGGGGTACGCACAGCATAAGGGCGAACACTACGATGAGACGTTCATCCCCGTTGCCAAGTTTACAAGCATCTGGGTGATCCTTGCGGTGGCGGCCGCGAAGGACATGGAGCTCCACCAAATGGACGTAAAGACAGCCTTCCTCAATGGCATCATCAACAAGGAAATCTACATGGAGGTGCCAGAGGGGGTGGAGGCACCGGAGGGCAAGGTGTGCAAGCTGCGGAAGTCCTTGTACTGGGTAAAACAATCGCCCCGATGCTGGTACCAACAGATGGACAGCTTCATGGCACAACTCGACTTCAAGCGCTGTGAGGCGGATCACAGTGTGTACGTGCAGCGTAGCAAGAAGCTCCATCAGATTGTCGCACTCTACGTGGACGATCTGATCTTGCGCTCCTCAGACCTGCCAAGCCTACAGCAGCTGAAAGAGCGGCTGAGCAGCAGGTTCCAGACGTCGGACATGGGGGAGCTGGAGTTCTACCTTGTGGTGGGCATTACGCGGAACCGGAGGGCGCGCACCCTTGAGCTGGGGCAGACCAAATACGTGGCCAAGGTACTGAAGCGGTACGGCATGGAGGACTGCAAACCAGTGTGCAGTCCAGTTTCCACGACCTGTGAACTGAGTGCGGCAATGGCCCGGAAAACAAAAGAAGAGCGGGAGGATATGGCAGGGGTGCCCTACCAATCGGCGGTGGGCAGCCTCATGTACGCCATGGTGGCGACTCGACCGGACCTGGCCGACGCGGTGGGCCAAGTGAGCAGGTACGTGGCTGATCCAGGGCCACTACACTGGCAGGCGGTCAAGCGAATCCTCCGCTACCTGCAGGCGACGCGGCATGCACGCCTGAGGTTTGACGGCAAAGGGTTGTCGGACCCTTTGCGCCTGGTCTGCTACACCAATGCAGACGATGCTGGCGATGTGGACACGCGGAAATCCACATCCGGCTACGTGTTCTTCCTCGCTGGTGCAGTGGTCTCGTGGTGTACCAGGAAGCAAGACTGCGTTGCCACCTCCACAGTGGAAGCTGAGTACATCACACTGGCCGAGGCGGTCAAGGAGGCGGTGTGGCTCGGCAGGTTGCTGGGGGAGCTGGGCGTGCCGCAGCTGGAGCCTACGGTGGTGCAAGAGGACAACACCGGCTCCATCTCGTTGACCAACAACCCGACGCAGCACAGGAGGACGAAGCACATCGACGTGCGTTATCACTACGCACGGGACATGGTCGAGAAGGGGCAGGTGGTGCTGCAGCACTGCAGCATGCACAACATGCTTGTGGATTGCTTGACCAAAGCGTAACCCGCGGACCGGCACGCAATGAGCGTGGCCGGACTTGGGATTACCAGCTTTGATGGGCTGGAGGGCGCAGCGGAAGATGAGTGAGAGCAAGCAGGAGCAGCGGGCATGTCAGGTGCAAGGGGGAGAATGTTGAAAATTTGCCCCTCCGCATGCCCAGGTGCGGCGCCGGGAGGCGCTGACGAGCCGCCAGAAAGTGGAAACTCCGCGGCGGTGGATCTGACAACTCGAGGATTGCTTGGATCCTAAAATGGAGGATTGCCCCTGAATGTTGACGAGTTGCTGAATCCGGTGGAAGTTGTTTCGCCGGAATCGAACAAGTATCGAGGGAGATATGGCCTTCCAAAGTTCGGGTATGCGCAGCGGCTCTGGGAGCCGGCTGCGACTCGAAATCCGGTCGATAATCGACCGGACCGAGTAACAAAAATACCATCTGGAGAAATTGCTCCGATAGGCCTGCCGAGGCGTCCGGTGGATGATCCGCCTGATCAGGTGGATCATCCACCGGATCCAGTAGTGCAGGTTGTTACTGAGGGACTTAGCCAAAANTGCGCAGCGGCTCTGGGAGCCGGCTGCGACTCGAAATCCGGTCGATAATCGACCGGACCGAGTAACAAAAATACCATCTGGAGAAATTGCTCCGATAGGCCTGCCGAGGCGTCCGGTGGATGATCCACCTGATCCGGCGGATCATCCACCGGATCCAGTAGTGCAGGTTGTTACTGAGGGACTTAGCCAAAAACCCGGCTCGACGTCCGAAACTCAGTAGTACGTTTTATAACTCGGGGACTTGGTCAAAATTCTAACTGCAGGTCCACGGACAAGTTTCGAACCTCGTCACACCCCATCACCAAACACGACCCAAAAGTGGGTAGGGTGCGTGGAAACAGTGCAGGGGACCCCCGCACCATGTGCAATGGGATATGCGCCTTGGGAAAGGCGCTTCGCACGTGAACGAAGGCGCCACGGCGAGTGGCGGCGTCAGGCTTCTGTGGTGGATGAGACCTGCGCTTCGACAAGCATAACTTGGGCTACGCTTGACCGAATTATGCACAGTTTGGTGCGTTAGAGAGCTCATGACTAGCCCTATAAATGTTGTGATCATGTCCATGTTCAAAAACTAACGCAAAACGACGTTATTCCCTTCGCAAACGTACAGTCTCTGAATTCCTACTCACATAGCGTGAGGCGGCCAGAAAGCTCACGCTCAATCTCAGATTCGCCCAAAAACAGTAGACGTGAACCAATAGAGTCTATCAGAACAACGTCAGGACCGCATCCGCACAGATTCCATCCTGAAAGCTACCACTTTACATAGGTCCAAAGGCGGGAAGAGGAGTTTTTACAATCTTTGACCGCTATGTGCAGCAATCAGGACTTGGGGGCACAGCATGCCCAGGCCCCCTTCACTTTGCGGGGTTATTGCAAGGTTCTTGTTGATGAAACAAGGTTTCCCATCTTTTTTGGTCCATGAGAGGTAGTTGAAAAAGGATTTGTGTTAGGATTGCTGGGGGTGGGGGGGCAGATGTATGAACAGTAGAGGTACTTGGCTGTCAGATATGCGTTGATAATGAGAATTCTGGTGAGTAGTGGCAGATGAAACTTTCTCCTTACCTCTATGGCTTCTTGGATTTGATTTTTTTTTGGGTTTCCCAAATTGATGGTGACAGCATGTCTTGGTCTAGGTTGAGACCCAGGATTTGTTGTGGTTGCGTTGTGTGTTAATATTTGTCGTTTGCAAGTGTAGTGAAGTTTGGGCCTGCTGGCAGTATCAAAGCTTCAGAAGTATTCACCTTGAGTCCGGTTATTGTCTTGCACTCTTCCAGTATTGTTGTGGCTGCATCGAGAGCCTCGTGGTCTTTGGCAAAGGTTGTCGTGTCGTCTGCATATGCCCCAAATGTTGGGATTGTTCTTCTTGTGCGCGTCGGTTTGGGACTGTATGTTTTGAGTAGTTGGTTAAGAGGTTCCATTTCAATGATGAAAATTAGTGGAGTTAGTGGGCATCCTTGACGTATTCCTGTGAGGGTTGTAACTTGTGAGGATTGATGGCTATAAATGAGGAAGCTAGTACGGGTATTGGTGAGCGTCGCCTGGCTCCAGTGAACAAAAAGTGGAGGGAAACCCATGGAAGCCATCGTGGCGTACAGATGTGGCCGCAGGAGGGTGTCGTACGCCTTTTCAAAGTCTGCTAGGAAAGATATGAGTTTTTTGTGTGAGTGTTGTGACCAGTGTTGCAGGTAGAAAATGCAGGATAGTGTATCCTTGATGTTCCTGCCATGCACAAATCCTTTCTGTTCTGGGCTGATGATGTCAGGGAGGATTCTGAGTTGTTTTGCTAGGATTTTGGCAAAAGCATTGTAACTTGAGTTGAGGAGAGAGATCAGGTGGTAATTTGTAGTATTTTTGTGGTCTCCTTTCTTGAAGAAGAGAAACTTTACAGAATCTGTGAATTTGGGGTGGCTTGCTGGGTCTGTTAGGAGTTATTGGAGAAGTCTGATGAGGATTTCATGTGGCTTAGCTTGGTATAAATCACTTATCATTCCATCTAGACCCGAGCATTTACCTTTGGGGGATTTTTTTTATTGAGTCTTTTATTTCCTCTGGTGTGATTGGGGCTACTAGTTCTTGTAACCTGTGGTAAGGAATTTGTGGGAGGGAAGGTAAGTTTGGCCTATTAGGGGCATTTGGTGGTCGTATGTGGAGGTTTAGGTAAAAGGAGGATACAACTTGTTGCATATAATTTAGGTCGCTAGTGATCACGTTTTCTTTGGTTCTTAGTTCTGTGATTAGGACTACTTGTTTCCTTGCTTTGATGAAGCTGGTGAGCGTTTTGGAGGGTTTTACGAGCCCTTCCACATAGCGCAGGTAAGCCATGCTGTGGAGGTGTAACTGCAAGTTGAGGAAATATTTGGAAAGAGACACCTCTAGAGATTCAATCAGGTTGTGGAGTGCGGATTTTGAGGGTCTAAGCACAGACTTTGTTTGGACTCTTGGAGTTTTTCTTCAGTCTTCGTGATTTTTTATGCCTTTCTTTTGTTTTCTTGTACGCTAAACGTTTTGACCTGTTTTTGTATGGCATGGATGAAGGCTTCCCATCTAGGAGAGTGGTTATGTTGGACAAACTGCTGACATCTGGGTCTGCCAAGAAGTGAGGTGTTGAGCTTCCACATTCCTTTACCACTAGGACCATTGGATTTGTATATGATTGTGATTCAAGGTGCAGAAATGTGATCTGAGATTGTTTTTGAGATTGGAATGTGAGTCACTCTTGGGATGTAGGGGTTAAAACTCTAACTATGGTACGAGTTGAGGAGTCCAAAGAGTGAGAGGGAGACTTGTCCATGGATGAGCAAGCAAGCTGCAGCCTCGCCAGAAAGCTCACTCACTTCTCATCGCCAGCGAGGATGATCTCGACCCACTCTTTTCTAGGCTGCCCTAGTTTCACGTTTCAGACACATATGAACCATGAACCCAAAAACCTGAACAATTGAACCAATTAAATCGTGCTCAGCAGAAAATTGGTCGGCTTGCCGTTCACCATCCTTCAGCCGCCGATACATCCTTGTCCACCTCAAGGATTTGCGTGTGCATGAACTGCAGCCGGGGGGTCACCATCAGTGTCAATGTATGCAAACTAAACATCAGAGAGGACAGGAACATGTGGAGACCTCTTGTTGTTTGTGGTCAGTTTTTGTTCCATTCCTCATGGAATACCCTCTTGCCTTGCTTCACATGCCCACACTCATGTACAGGAGACTGAGTGCCATCGCCAGTACTGGAGCCTTACCACACAAGTTCGAGATAGCCACTGCTGACTTGTGCAGCTCCAGGCAGCAGCCACTGGCTCCAGGTGGTGTGGCCTACGGCCACCTGATTTCTTGCTCCATTATTCTTGATTTGTTCTTTCTCGTGGCAGACGCATGATCTCGGAAAATTTAGGATGCTTTAGTCTGTCTCCAAGCATGACTGTGGGTTCTGGTGGAGTTGCATTGCAGGCCCGGGTGCTGATCCTTACCGTACTAGCATGTGAAAGGATCATTCATGTGATTTTCAGCTCTTACATATCTAGTTTTTGGCCTCTGGATATTTGAAACATGTACAAAATTCTGTTATTGGAACAAACACAAAATACCTCAACATGGTATGAGCTCAGGGCCTGACCTGGAATTGAATAAAAAAAATCAAATTGCAGAAATACACTATCGAGCAGCCTGGAAATTGGTGCCGACAGCCAGGCCGCTGGATTTGCCTTTGTGCATCGCTTGCATGCGGTGATTCCCTTGCATGTGTAGCTGTCGTATGTGACCCATGCCAAGTTTCAGGTACAATAAGGTTTATTTTGTGAGGAAGATTTATGAATGGGAATCCAATACAACACAAATACAAAATCTGGCCAAATAACTTGACACAAATACAAGGAATCAGGTCTACTTCTATTAGAACATCTGTTTACATACTAGTACGATATGTTGTAATCTAAGCCTTTCCCATCTGTAAACACAGCTGACTCTAACCACTCTGATGTTTCTATGCATGTGCGGATCCCTGCTCTGGACCCAGCTGGTGACGCAGCACCATCGGGTGGTGATCCACTCATCCGCAGCTGTTGGCCTGAGGGTGAGTGCGTACCCCGGAGGGTCCCTAGCAGTGGCTGGTCCACACCACCATCTGTTTATGGAGAGACTGAAACTGTGGAGGCAGCTGGTTCCGAGGATGGCAGAAATCTGGTCCGAGAGTGTGGCAATACTTTTGGCCTCAATTGACAGAGAATAAACTCTTGATCAAGGCTCACAAGCAGTGGAATTTTATAGCCACTGACCTAAGCTTTTCAGAACACCAAAGCATGCCGGATTTGAAGCTTCCTGGAAGATTCTATGGCTTCTAGAGTGTTCCTTGGTACGTTGTCCTTTTTCCCACCTAGGAAGGCATCCCTTCCCTCCTCTAGAAGCTTCTGCCCCTTCCTAGATTCCTCAGCTTGCTTTTAGTAGGAGGGAAAGCTATCCAGAAGACCAAGACATCTCTAGATGCCTTGTAGGATAAGTCACCCCTTCTAGAAGATGTGCCACCTTCCTGGACCTTACCCTAGCCTTCTAGAAACTTAAGAAGGATTACTAGAAGTTGAGCTAGCTTCTTTGCTCCTACTTTTCCACCTCCCTTCAGGCAGGGCAGGAATTCATATTGTGGGACTTGAACCTGGGCCCCTACCTCTAGACATGGACATCATTAACCACTAAGCCACTTGGGCTTGCCTTATTGATGTTCCTTGTTGGAGTCACTCTTGCCATGGTGAGGAGCATCACTCTAACAATCTCCCCCTTGCGAATCACCCATGGCAATTGTCCATGCTCAACCTTCAAGTCAAGAGGCTTGGGAAAGCCCCTGCTCCATACAAGTAGCATCATGCCTGTCCTTGGGTTGCGCCTTTGTCATGGCATTAGCAAGGATGTGCTTTGTGCGACAGTGCACAAGCACCACATCACCCTTCGCAACAAGGTCTCATGCAAAGTAATACCTGATCTCTATGTGCTTGGTCCTTCGGTGTAGCACAGGGTTCTTGGTCAGGCTGATGGCACTTGCGTTGTCAACGTTCAGCGCTGTCGCCTTCTTCTGCGGCACCTCAAACTCCTTGAGCAATTTCCGTAGCCATAGCGCCTCCTTTGCGGCTTCCGCGAGAACAATACAATCTGCCTAAGTGTTGGACAGCGCCACACAATCCTGCTTCCGGCTTGTCCAAGACATCGCTGCACCACCAAGCACAAAAGCATAGCCTGATGTTGACTAGCGGCAGAGTAACCAACCAAATCGAGGGAGTCAGTCCGGGCTCCCCTTCCAAACACAAGTCGCGACTGTGTCATCGCCTTCAAGTAGCAGAGAATTCACTTGACGGCTTGCCAATGTAGCGGCCCCGGATCAACAACATAGCGGCTCACTTGTCCCTTGGCAAAGCCAACATCAAGCCGCGTCGCCACCATGGCATACATTATGCTGCCAACTGCGGACTGGTACGGTACTCCAGCCATCTCCTCCTTCTCGTCCGCGCTTGGGGCCATGCTCGAGCTCAGCTCACATGTCATTGTCATAGCCGTGCCGATGGGGTTGCACTCCACCATGTTGTAGTGGCAGAGCACCTCCTACACATTTCTTTCTTGTCCCATCTCCAGCGTGCGTGATTTGTGATCCCTCTTGATGGCGATGCCTAGGTAGTAGCCAAGCTCGTCCATGTCCGTCATCATGAACCGGCTGCCAAGATTTTTCTTCAAGCTCTTGAGCTCCCCCTCTTCCAAAGACACAAGGATGAGGTCATCCACATAGAGAATGACGGTTTGGTGGAGCCCC
The DNA here is from genome assembly GCA_023375785.1 of Penium margaritaceum. NCBI lineage: Eukaryota > Viridiplantae > Streptophyta > Zygnematophyceae > Desmidiales > Peniaceae > Penium > Penium margaritaceum. The sequence goes on from SZWC01000736.1 coordinate 31,887, forward strand.
AGCTGCTTCCGCATGTGCACATTATGATCCGACTCGCAGTGCCTGAAGCCAAGTTCAGCCATGAAACCGTCTATTTTGAGGTACCACATGAGCGGAGCTTGCTTCAGACCATAGAGTGCCTTGCGAAGCCGGCACACCTTCCCCTGTGGCTCATCCACCCCCATCAACACCTCCATGTAGACTTCCTTGTCCAGGTCGCCATTGAGGAATGCTGTTTTGACATTCATTTGGTGGATTTCATAGTCGCGTACTGCTGGCACCAAGATGGTAGTGTGGATGGAGGCAAACTTGGCCACTGGTGCAAAGGTCTCGTTGTAGTGCTCCACTTTTCTTTGAACATACCCTTTTGCCACCAGCCGTGCCTTGTACAGCTCCACCTTCCCCTCCTTTGTGAGCTTGTTCCCGAAGATCCACTTGGAGCAAATAATTTTCTTGCCCTTCGACCGGTCAACCGGCTCCCAAGTGCCGTTCTCCTTGTGGGAGGCGAGCTCAGATTTGATTGCGCCCTTCCACTCATCCCCATCCTTGTAGTGGAGTGCCTCCTTCACAAATTAAGGCTCCTCTTGTGTGAAGAAGGCTTCTGCAAACCCAGTCCAAATGTCCTTGTCGGCATCGTGCCTCTTGGTCCTTCTTCACACACCGCTGTTCGTGTGGGGCTGTTGAGGCAGTTGTTGTTGTTACTGTCCCGTCTCGGCGCCATTCTCTCCAAGCACCTGCTCCCCCTCTCTCGGAGACCTTGGACACATAGGTCAAATTTCCGCCTCCACGTTCAGCTCTGGTGCTTTGGACTCCTCATCCAAACTGGCTGGAACAAAGTTTGTCGCTTGCCCATCCCTTGGACGATCATCTGCGGCTGGTGTTTCTGTGAGGACGTCACCCTCATTCATGTCTCCCAGTGTCTCTCCCTCATGGAGTGGTATCCACTCCCCCCTAGTGGAGAGACTTGCCTCCTTGTCCGTCCAACATGTTTCTCGTCGAACATGACATCGCGACTCCACAAAATCTGTTGCCTCCTTGGGACAAAGAGCCGGTACACCTTGCTTCCACTCTTGTACCCAAGGAAGATACACCGGCAGGATTGTGGGTCCAGCTTGCTCCGCCCCTCACATGCCTGCACCACTGCATGTGCAACGCAACCAAACATGCAGAGGTGACCCACTGCCGGCTTCCTCCCGCTCCACACCTCTTGTGGCATCTTCCACACCTTGCTCTTGTTGTTGTCCACTGGCTTGGTCGGCGTGAGATTCATGATGTACGCTACTATTCGTGCCGCCTCCGCCTGATACCGTTGTGTAAGGCCGACGTCGCTCAACATGCATCGCACCATGTTAAAGGAATGTGTGATTCGCTCTCTTAGCGACCACATTCTATTGCGGGGAGTGTGGAGTTGTTTTCTGCCACTCAATCCCCTTGCTCTTCATGCATCCAAGGCAGCCCGCATATTCGCCTCGGAATGCCTTCACCTTCAACTCCATTTTTCGCTCCACACCTGCCACAAACTGTTGTATGCACGTGAGAACTTCAATCTTCTGCTTCATGAGGTAGAGGTACAGTTTACGGCTGTGGTTGTCGATGAAGGTGAGGAAGTAGCGGGCTCCACCGATGGAGCTCTTAAGTAGTCCACATACATCTGTGTGTACCACTGCCACTTTTGCCGACGCACGCATCCCGTTGGCCACAAATGGCTGGCGTGTTGCTTTGCCAATAACGCATGGCTCACATACAGTCTCCTTGGTTGCATCAAGGCCCCTGGTTTGGAGTCCCCGCACCACCTCTCTCTTTGCCATCTCCCTCACTGCCGATGGAGACATATGGCAAGGTCAGCAGTTCCATGTGTCCAGGTCTCCTTCATCCTTCATTACAAGATTGGCGGCGTAGTACCTCGCCTGGTTGCTGAGGTTCTTGGCCCGTAGAAGGTACAAGTCGTCCTCCCTTTTGGCGCGTGCAATCACCTCATCTTCACCCTCCTTGCGGATGACGGCCTCCTTCTTTGTGAAGAGCACCTCAAGTTCCTTGTCGATACGGTGGCTGACACAGAGCAGGTTTGCCCTCAAGTTGGGCATACGAAACACGTCATGGATTGTGCTTGTGACAGGTTTTCCATCCACAATTGACTCAATGCGGGCATTCCCCTCACCGGCAGCCACCTCTGTTTTGCCATTGGCCACCGTCATGCGTCTCTCTGAGGCGTCGTAGGTGAAAAATGCTGCCCTATTGCATTGGGTGTGGCGGCCTGATCCAGAGTCAATGACGGCAACTCTCGGATCCTTCACGTTGGTGGAGTTGTACGCCATGAGGGCTTGCTCGTCTTTCTTCCCGCACTATATTGATTGGTTTGGCTTCTTCTTGGGGCAGTTGCGCGCATAGTGGCCCTCCTTGCCGCAGTTGAAGTACTCTCTCTTCTTTTCACCTTTCTTGGTGCCCAGCTTGGCACCCTTCCACTTGTTGCCTAGGCCTCCACCTTAAGGACGAACGGTTTACGCAGAATTTGATTCCACTGCACTCTCTCGTCCGCCACGTCACATCGACTCGTTACGCACATACTCAGCAACCTTTGGGTACTTCAGCTCGTCAGAAGACCAGCCACCAAGGACTGTGATCATGAGACTCCAACTGTTGGGCAAGGCCAGAAGGAGGATCATAGCTTGCAGCTGAGAATTGACCTCCCAACCAGTGACCACACACTCCGTTGCGAGTGACTCAATCTGCTCTATGATCTCCATGACGTTATCACCTTCGTTGGCTCGGAGGGTGACGAGCCGTTTGAAGATGAGGAGCTGATTGGCGAGGTTGCTTGACTGGGAGATGGAGCAGAGTTTCGACCATGCCTCTGCGGCCAGGGTGCATCCTTGGATGTGCCCAAGTTGTGGCGGGCATAACGTGGACACAAGGAGCGCCAAAGCCCTTTGGTTTTGCTTCTTGAATGCCTCCTTCACCTGAGCCGTTGCGGTCTCCGGCGGAGTAGTCTCATCACCCTTCACAAGCTCATGCAGTCCCTTGTCGTTGAGGAAGACCTCAAACTGCCACCTCCACAAGGCGAAGCCTATCCCATCAAACTTGAGCACAGCGCGGCTGCTGTCTTACTTGCTGATGGCCATGTGTTGCTGTTGGAAGCGTGAAATCAAGCTGGCCTGGTAACCCTTAGAGGCGTGGGCCAATAACCCTTTGTTGGCCTGAGGGTGAGTGTGCACCCAGGAGGGTCCCTAGCAGTGGTTGGTTCACACCACCAACTGTTTTTGGAGAGACTGAAACTGTGGAGGCAACTGGTTCCAAGGATGGCAGAAACTGGCCAGAGAGTGTGGCAATATTTTTGGCCTCAATTTCAGTAGGAATGAATTATTGATCAAGGCTGACAAGCAGAGGAATTTTATAGCCAGTGAATCAAGCTTACTAAAACATCAAGGCATGCCAGATTTGAATATTCCCAACAGATTCTATGGCTTCTAGAATGTCCCTTGCTAGGCTGTCATTTTCCCCACCTAGGAAGGCATCCCTTCCCTCCTCTATAAGCTTCTGCCCCTTCCTAGATTCATCAGCTTACTTCTAGTAGGAAGGAAGTCAGAAGACCACGATACCTCTAGATGCCTTGTAGGACAAGTCATCCCTTCTTGAAGGTGTGCCACCTTCCTGGACCTTACCCTAGCCTTATAGAAACTTAGTGAGGATCTCTAGAAGTTGAGCTAGCTCCCTGGCACCTATTCTTCCACCTCCCTTGAGGCAGGGCATTCAAATTCATCTTGTAGGACTTGAACCCAAGCCTCTTGATGTGGACACCACTAACCCCTAAGCCACTTGTGCTTGTCTCTTTGGTGTTCCTTTTTTAAGTCACTCCTGCCATGGTGAGGAGCATCACTCCAACATGTCTCGCTGATCTAATCTCGCACATCTGGTGACTTTTTTGCTGGGGTAAATGCTCGTGCAGATGGCTGACTCGGCGGACGTTGATAACGGCGGGCACTGAGTGATGGGGGGGATGTCGCACCATCGTGAGAGACATGACTCGCATCTTGTCGTGTGGATTCTCCCACTTTGTATCAGTGCACAGCCAGATCCATGGACAGCAGCCACCATCACTCATTTCACGGACAGCCATAGCCAGTTGTTCTGAATAGCTTGGAGTTTGCCTAGGATTAAACTGCCATAACATTTCTTTGTGTATTTTCTAGCTGATTCTGACTGCACAACTGTGTTTGGAGCATGCATAGTTTGGTATGTTCCAGTTTTCAGAAGAAAAAAAAAAGACGATGCCCGGGTTTGGGGCTGTCGGTTGTTTGGCAGGGGCCACCAAGAAAACCCCACAGGGCAGAAGTTGGCGGAGTTTCCGGATTGGCTGGTAGACTGAGGAACAAGACTAACCAAGGTGAGGGCCTTGGATAGTGTGGGAAAGGTATCACACCAAGCTTCATTGTTTCTGTCATCTCAGTCATTACTCACTTTGAACTCTAGTTCTGGCGCTAACTTTCATGTGCGAGTTTTCCCTCTCACAACTGAGCAGTCAGCGCTGCTCAGGCCCTAAGTCTGGGCACAAAAGGCCACGCACTTCAGTCCAAGTGTGTGAGGCAACAGAAAACTGTCTTGCCCAGAATAACACAGCATCATTTCTAGCTCCTTCTCCAAGACTTGGTTGTGCAACCCTGTTTTCACCTACCCCACAAAATGGGCCGTAGTCCAAATGAAGTCAAATCATACCAGTGGCCATTACATCGGTTTGGTTTGCCAAAAGAAACCAAGTTAAGACCAAAATCCTCACCTAGACCATAGTTGTGTTGAAATTTTGTGCATTTTGTGGCCTCTCACATGTGTTATTCCCTCTTGTCTCACCACACATGCTCACACACACATGTACAGGAGATAAAATGATCATGGCTGCGATTGGGGAGTCAGTACTCAATACCGTCATGGTTGCTGGCACCAGTCTTAGCAGGCAGCCACCAAACTTCCCAGGGATGCTCCCTGGAACAACCAGTTCATCTCAGTCTTTCTCCTCAGGAATGTCTTGCTAGGGTGTGGAAGAGGCTAGACCTCATACACTCTGACTGCCGTGTTCTGCCTCATGATTGTTTGCTGGTGAGTTTTTGGAGGAGCTACATTATCTTCCCTGGTGCTGATCCTTGGGGGGCCACCATGTTGGTCGTTGGCCGTCCATCGGTGAGTAGCGGTCCTCGGTCAATACCGAGAGGTCAGGCTCGACCCCCGGGTGGTGGTGCATGCTTTTGTGGGTTGTTGCTTGATGTGGGGGTGCGCTCTCCGGTTCTTACACTGTTGCTCCCCACCCTGAATCTCCTCTCGTTTTTTTTTTTTTTTAGTTTATATGTATTCAATACTTGAATGGAGGCAAACTTCCACATCCATGGCGTGTGCGCCTTGTGGGGATCTCCCCACTCTCTTCCTCTCTCCACGCTCCCTTAGCTAAAGAGTTTAAGGGTGACAACTAGTATCAGAGCAAGTGAGGTTCGTCCCTTACTCTCCACTCTCCTTGGGCCATTGGTGGACCATAGTGTCCCTTGCCATTGGTCCCGACACGAAGAGCAACGGCGGAATCTCTCGCCGCGTATTCTCGGGTGCAGCTGAGGAGGAGCGCACAATCTAGGGCGATCCATTCACAACAGCCACTTCCACGCCATCCGCACACCATTCTGCTTGTCTTAGCGCCGGAATCAGCTTGCAGCTGCCGCACCATCTACCGGCAGCAACATTGCATACCATCCACCTGCGACTATCACCACAGATTTTTTTCAACACAGGGCTTGCATCCTCGGGTGCAGCAGCTGCCACAGCTGCTCCTACCTCTCACTGCACCCAGCCCTGCTCGTCTGAGCGCTGGCACCTGCCCGTAGCTGCTGGACTGCATACTGGAAGCGGCACCGTGTATCATTTGCTCGTAGCAACCGCCGCAACCACATTGAGCCCTCATCTTTGGGTGCTCCAACTGCCGCATCTATCCCTACCTCTCCCACAGCTAGCATTACTCATCTGAGCTCTGGCGTCCGCTCACTGCTTCCGTACTCTCTGCCGACAACTGCACAATGTTCCATGTTCTTTTGTCTACTGCCGCAACCTCTCTGAGCACAAGAACTGTACCTTTGGGTGCTCCAGCTGCTGCTGCTGCTCGTGCCCTCCTGCACCCGGCGCCGCTTATCTGAGTGCTGGCGTCCACTCGCCGCGGCCGGACTGGGGGCTGCAATCTGTATCATCTACCCGAGGTTGCCGCCGCAGCCAATAGACCGCCACTCTGGATCCACCGCCGCAGCAGCCAAGATACCCAGATACACCGAGGTGGATATGTGCTGGGTGCGGATCACTCGCGCTCAGATGTTGAATGCTAGGAAGAAGCACAGGGGTGGAGCATGGATCAGCAATTCTGCACTACTGAAAAGCTTTCCTCTGCTTCTTTGCCACCCCTCCAACGCAAACTGCAGTGGGCAGGGCAACATAGATTTACCCATACTAACCGAAGGATCAGGCATCTGGTCGGGTTGGGGTTTAGTTTTTTGCCCGTCTATGCAGGGGCCCGCGGTAACGGGCCCCTGCGTTTACACTGAAACGTAATGAATCCATTCGTTACCATCTCAGGAGGCCTATTGGTCTGGGTAACAGAGGCATACACAGAGGCAGCTTCATCCACGACCCTTTTAGCTGCAGCCGCCGCTAACGTTGCTGCCCAGGTGACGGTGGCAGCCTCGGCTGTTGCCACAGCTCGGCCACTGCACAAGGCGTGACCTCCAACGCAGTCAGCTCCATCCACACCTCCACCGCAACAGCTATCCTCACTCCCACAGGTGTATGCCGTATACTTACGCAGCATGCTGCCTCTGGTATTCTCATCACATCTGCATCAGGCGCTATTGCAGGAGCCACCGTCTCTGGGCTCCTCTTCCTCGTGGTCGCCATCTCTTCTCGGACAGCTGTTCTTGCATCCTCGGTTGCAACTGTTGTGCCCCCCTCTTCTCCTTACTGCTACGCCGCTAGCATGGTGAGCATCGTCACCTTCTATTCTTCTTCTCTCCTTTTTTTCTTACTCTCTTACTCTGCAATGTTGCATACCTCTCACTGCTATCTCACTGTCCCCTCTTCGTGCATCATGCTGCCAACCAAACCATTGAGAAACTGTAAGCAGTTTGTTGGCAGGAAGAGGAGGAACTCCAAAAGGGGCTGGATGCCCAAAAGGATCTGGCTACTACCGTGGCCAACCTGGACATGGAATGTCTTTGTTTGTCCCCCGCTCTTGCAGCCGCGATACTTGCAGATGGGGGGCTGTCCTTTACTTCCGACTCTTCTGCTCCAGACCGTGCTGTAGCACCTTCCTCCAACCCATCTCTATTTGTTGCTCTTGCTTGTACACTTCTAACCCATAGGTGAAAAGACTATGTGAGTCCTCCCCCCCAATTCACAGCTGAAGTCACCTTCTCATCTTGAGATGCGCTTCAGCACATGGGCCCAAGGGGAGATGTTTTGGGAGTACCGTACTGTATCATAACTTTGCCGCGAGTTTCGTTCCCTTTTCAGTGTTACTTTAATTCACCCAAACTCGGGCCCTTTTTTATTATATGAGTGTTTTTCCCTAAGTGTTAGACTGGATCACTTGAAGCACCAAAATCTGCCGGTGTCAAATCCGCCTGTGGGAGGAGGACCAATGATGCGCAAAAATGCATCTTTGCAAGTGAAGGTGGGTGAGTCTGGTGCCACATAAGCTGACATGGCATATCAACCTGCGCGAGGTGGGTCATCAGTCGAACGCAATCGCGAATGCGTTTGACTGATGACCAGGATTGTGAACTCATTTCGAGCAGCGTTTTTCACTTTGCCACATTTTTCAGTCGCCATAATTAACAGCCTAATTTGCCTAAACAGCCTCAAATAATTTAAGGAGCGCATGGGCGAATTGAAAATGATATTCTTGGCAAATTCATGATTCAGTCGGACCTGAGGGCCTATTCGACGACATCAGTTCGTACAATGCCAACCCAGAACGTGGCATCCATACTGATCTTGTGGGGGCGTAGGCCCGTCATCATAAGAATTTCATTGGTCATGCTACTCAGAGCTCTCTTACGGTGAAGTTCCACACCTTGCACATACATGCTGATGAGTCTTTTGATGAGTACTAGGCCCGAGTCTCTTGGGTAATCTGGGGATTTTAGCCCTCGGTCCTCTCTCGTCCTGCCTTGTTGGCCTTATTCTTGAGCCTTCAAACCTCGACCTGCACATTTTTCAATCTAAACTTGAGAAAATTGCTGTTGAGCCAGTGCCTGCTAACTCAACCCCTGGCGTCGGACCATTCTTTAAAACCACTTCTGCCCTTCTTACTGAATGGTAGAGCAACCTACACAACAAGCGTCTTCATCGTGCCACATTGGCAGCCGTCACTATGGCTTCCACCTCTACCTCCACATCCTTGCTCTCCTCCTCCTCTACTTCTTCACCCTCCACAACTGATGTAGCCCATGCTACACAGGGCACTGGGCATGGTGGGAGAGGTGGACAAGGGCACGGAGGAGATGAAGGTCATGGCTGCGGTGGCAAAGCTCCTGAAGCACCTTCTGTCCCAGGTGCGGTCACATACTATAACTGTGGTGCCCATGGCCACTCACCACTCAAATACACCCCTCCTCGTGATGACGTCCGTCTTGCATCCTCCATGCGTGCCATCAGGGCTTGCACAGGTGTCAGCTCCTCTCCTCTTGTAACTACCGCCGCCATGGTGGGTTCTCCCCTGTCTTCCTCCTCCTCTGCCTCCGCCCTCAGCACCACCATGGCACCCCTTCAGGAGCCGCCTCCCCAGTCCAGCTCCTGGGGTCGGGTGCCTCCAGTGTCTGGTCCTCCCTACCATCGACCTCCATCCATGCGCTACACCGCACCAGTTTGACCTCGTGACGATGGCCACTTCCCTGAAACACGCCCCTCTAATCGTCTTTCCCATCGTCGTAATGAGGAGAGCACTTCACCAAGCTTCTTCAGCTTCGTTTTCAGGGAGGTGAGGGTGTGAGTGGCCAGTCTCATTCTCTTGTTTGTAAGGTGGATGGAGCCCCTCGTGGCCCCTCGTTAGGGTACATTCAACGAGCCTTGCCTGATGATTCTCCTTGGATTGATGATTGGAAGTTCAGCACGTACCCCCATCTTCTTGGCCTCCCACTATCAAGACCTCCCTAGGGCACTTTCGTTGTGTGTCTGGTCTTGCCCTCCGCCTGTGTGTCCAGTGGCTTTTGGATTATTGAATCAGGATCTATCCACCACATGATACCGTGTTGTTCGTCCTTTGTCTCCCTCAGCCCTGTTGGTTTTGTTCGCTTTGTGCGCACTGGGTCTGGTCAGCTACTCCCTGTTCAAGGGGCTGTTGTGGTTTGTTTTGCCGGCCCTGGGGGAGGCCTACTCCTCCCAGACATTCTATATGTGCCTGATCTTGAGGTCAGCCTCCTCTGGCCGGTCACTACCCTCGATGACTAGGACATGGACTTCTCGCCCAGCCATGGCATTGGAACTGTCTCCGTTTGATCCTCTGGCCGCGTGGTTCTCCACCGTCTACGCTATGATTGCCTGTTCCATGTCCCTGTGTCTCTTCCCTCATCTTCTCCTGTGTTTTCATTCATCCATGTTGCTCCCTCGCTATCGCATGAGCACATCGACCTCTTGCATCATCATCCCGGCCACATCAAGAGTGTTGCCATTATAAGCTTACTCCGTCTCCAACCTGCCGCTGGCCTTGACTTTTCCACCTTCATACCCCCGTGCTCCTCCATGTTTCTTGACTGTGCCCATGGTAGAATGCACCGCTCTCATTTCAATACGTCAGAGTTCACCGGCGTTTCATCCTCTTTACCTCGTGCATGCTGATGTCATGGTTCCCTTGCCTTATGAATTTTTGGTTTGTGTTAGTCGTTATGTTCTCCGCATGACCGATTATTTCTCTCACGACTGCTGGATCTTTGCCCTCCATCAGAAAATTGATGTGCTTCAGTCCTGGCTGCCCCAGGCTGAGCGTGCCTGCCTTTGCCCCCTGCACATCTTTTGCTATGACCGCGGTGGCGAGTTCTTTGGTCCCACCTCTCGCTTCCTTGATTCTCGTGGTGTTCACATGGATTCGTGTGCTCCATATACACCACTGCAATATGGTGTGTCTGAATGATGGAACCACACTATGGCCAATGGTGTGCACTCTCTTCTCTCTGCCTTGGCTCAGTCTCCTTACTTTAATTTTCAGGTCATTTCCTAACAGGATATGACTGTGGAACCATGTTACTCACGGTCCTCCCCCTCGCCATATCACTCCATTTTAATGGTGGACTGGTTGGCATGCTGACCTTCAACTAGCCTACGTTTAGGGCTCTATAGTCTCTTTTTGGCTTCCTACTCACCATCGTGATGGCAAAATATCTCCTCGTGGACGGCTCTATGTGCTCCTTGGTGTTTCTCCCTTCTCCAAGGCTTGGCACTTTTGGGAAGTTGTCATGTGGTTGAGTTGCGTGATGCTCTTTGTCTTTGAACACATGTTTAAATATGATCTTCCTCACTCTTTTTCCTCCTCCATTCTTCCTCTCATCACACCCTCTCAGATTGGGGGAGTTTCTTAACCTTCTCCCTCTTGCGGGCCCACTGTTATCCCCTGTTATCCACTGTTGTTTTGGAGGCCAGCTCGCCTTCTCCTTCTATCATGTGCACTCCTATCATTTCTCCATGTGGCTCCTTTGTGCCCCCTTGCTCCTATCCTGCTGTCTCTACCACAGGTGGTTCTTCTCCTGTGTCTTCCCCCGTCCCGCCTGACCCCTATGTGCCAAATGTGGCATCTCCCATCCTAGGTGACCCCGTACACACCTCGCCTGCCCCCTTGGTGCCTCATGCCACCTCCTTGTCCACCACTGTGCTACCCGTGTCTCCTTGCGTCCACAGTGGTTGGCTTCGTGTCCTGGCTTCTCAGCCCCGCACGTCCTCCTCTCACTTTCGTTCTGCTTCTCCCCCTGGCAGTGGACCATGGGAGGATTCCTTGAACAGTGGTATCTGCTGAGCCCAGCCTGTGGGCCCTCGGCCTGGCCACTACTACCTTGCCCATGTTTGCGTCAGTGGTCCATCCAAGTACCTCTCTTTGGTACTCTCTCATTAAAAATGAGTTGCATTTGACTCTTGATTCTTCTGTTGCTAGGTATGTTTCTTTGTGCTTTGTAACCGATGGTCTCTCCCCTCTCCCACCTAAACCACTAACTATACGGGGCGGATGCAGTGCTGCAGACTCCACTTTGTGGGAGCACGTCATGCAAGCAGAGCTTGATGCTCTTGCTAACGTCGGTGTCTACGAGTTGGTGGATCTTCCCTGAGGGAGGAAAGTAGTGCTGGCCAAGCGAGTGTACCGGCCCAAGCTAAAACCGGATAAAACTTTCAAGCGATGCAAGGCCCGGCTCACAGCCAATGGGTTCCCTCATGTCCCAAGTATCAAATTTGACCAGGCATTTGTCCTAGTTGGCCAGTACACCACTACAAGAGCTCTGCTCAGCTTAGTTGCCCAGCATGACTGTTAGTTGGAACAAATGGGTGTCAACAATGCCTTCCTTCACGCCAGACTTGACGAGGAGATTTACATGGCCCAACCACTTGGGTTCACAGATTGAACCAACCGGGTGTGGCGCTTGTGCAAGGCACTTTATTGGCTCTAACAGTCTCCATGTTGGTGGAACCAGGAGATTACCGCCACCCTTGAGAAAGAAGGGTTCCAAAGGAATGCTTTTCACCCTGTTCTGTTCTTGAATGCACCCTCTATGCCCCTCATTGCAATACTTGTCTATTTGGATGATCTTCTGATTACTTATCCCAGCACGGCAATTGTTCAGTCTACAAAGACTCTTCTGTAGTCGACATACAAGATAAAGGATCTCAGCCTTACTTGTGTCTTTCTGGGCAAGGAACTAGAGCGTGATCACTCGCGTCGCGCACTGCACGTTCACGAGTTTGCATATGTCCGCAGCCTGGGAGAGCACTTTGTGTCTCTTCTGGCATGGATCCCTTCAACCGCCACCCCCATGACCCCAGCTGGCCAAGTGTTGCTGAAGTTCCCAGACGTATCAAATCTGGAGGGGCAACATTTGCACAATTGGTGCTGGCAAGTGATTCAATGGCCCTCAAGTAGTCTATCAGGTCAACTGTTTTCTCCAGCTTTGATACGTGTTGTGAACTTCTTTTCCCAGCTCTCCCAGTGTCCCAGAGAGCACCATCTTGAGGCAGCGCTCCGCGCAGCGCGTTTCACGCTCTTTCCTGTTTATCACAGGCTCATTTCAATCAATGGAATTCAGATGCAAGACCGTTGGGGGATCCCTCCCCCCCACCAAAGTGTGAAGTTTTTTGGGTCATTTTATCATGATATATATATGGGAGGAGTGATACAGCAAACACAAATGTATAGTCACAGTAGAAATTTCAGAGAAGTCACAACTGTTGTTGAAATCCGGGAAAGGGGGGGGGGGGTGAGCATCCAACGAATTGCAAGGGAACCCCCCTTCCCACCCCCGATAAGTGTCGAATGTATAGGGCCATTGTATTGGGTGGTGTTTATGGTNGTCACAGTAGAAATTTCAGAGAAGTCACAACTGTTGTTGAAATCCGGGAAAGGGGGGGGGGGGGTGAGCATCCAACGAATTGCAAGGGAACCCCCCTTCCCACCCCCGATAAGTGTCGAATGTATAGGGCCATTGTATTGGGTGGTGTTTATGGTGGGAGTGATAAAGCATATAGAAATATATTGGAACAATAGACATTTTGGAGAAGTCACAACTGTTGTTTACATCAGTGTGAGTTTATGTATAATTCAAAACGTGTGCTAGATACAATAACCCATTTACGACCCTCATACATTTTTGATTGGGTTGGGGGCGTATGATCGCACCTCATTTGGTGACATCACAAAATATACAATGATGTGTTTTTTTCTGATGCCCACCCAATACACATCTGCGTACTCTTCCCTCATGCACTTTTGAAATCCGGGGATGGGAGGGGGTCGGCATCAGACGATTTGCGAGGAATCCCGCCCCCCCATAAGTGTAGAATTTAGAGGGCTATTGCATTGGACGGTGTATATGGGGGGACTGATAAAGCATACACAAATTCATTGGAACTATAAACATATTGGAGAAGCCACTACTGACGTCATCAACAGTGTGTACTTGTGTATAGTTCGGAACACGCACCAGATACACTGCACCAGACACTACCCTCGTACACTTCCGGTTTCAGGAGGGGGGGTTATACCTTGTTCGAGGACATCGTGGAGTGTACATTTCTGTACTTTTCGCGATGTCTACCCGATACATGCCCACCAACAATCCACTCATACAGTTTCGACATTGGGGGGAGGGTGAAGGGGTCCGATCACACATCTGACGAACGCTGATGGATCCCCCTCTCCCATATGTGTAAAGAGCATGGGGCCAGTGTATTTGGCTTTGTATATGGGGAGAGGAATGAAACATACATGAATGCATAGAAAATATTGAAGTTTTGGAGAAGCTATAAGTAATGTCATCATCCGTGATGATTTGTGTTCAAATCGGATTGCGCTCCAGATACACTGACTCATACACGACCCTTCTACACTTTCAAAGGTTTGGGGAGAGGGGATCACACCTCATTTGAGGACATCGTGCTTGTTACATTTTTGTACAGTTCGTGCAGTCTACCCCATACACGCCCATGCACAATCCCCTCATACACTTTTGACGTTTGGGGGGAGGGGGGATCAGACAAAAGTACAAAGATGTAAAAACACCAAAACGGCCACTTTCTCTGGCTACTTGTTGTATCACGTTCCGGGAAGGTGTAATAAGAAATATTAAAGACCAATATTCCAGTTGCAAAACTGGATCCAGTCCTATGATTGAGTTAACACCTAATACACATAAAAAACATATTCAAGGACATTTGTTTTCTTAGAAACTATTGAAATGTTTCTTGCAAATGTGCATCAACCTATAGGTGAACAAACGCATTCCCTAGCACACACATGTTTCCTAGAAACTTCCAGTACATGCATATGTCTATACACACTTTCCAGAGTGTATCAAAACGACCTGATTAACCTGACTATGGCACTACTGAGGCAGCACAGTCTGCAGCAGCTGCCTGGTAAGTCCGAATCCTATTCCTGGCCCTCCCAGACAATTTCATTTTGGATGTCAAGCCCTATGTAGCCGACTTAACAGGGCAGGGTGTGGAACACTTTGGAGCCTGGCAGCTTGTCTTAACCTTCCATCAGAAGGTTGGACAGCTGACCTAAATGAAGGCAGTCGAGAGTTCACCTCTCTGCGTCAGGGGGGTACTGAGGTGGCAGACATCTATTGGAATCACGCACTGTGTTTTTACACTCTCCTGGGTATGCAGATGCCCCCTCAGTACTCAGCCTTGCTCACCATCATGCTGGGGGTGCATGAGAAGTGCTCAGAACTTTTCCATTACATCGGTCCTACAGACCTCATGTGCACGGGGGAGGCCAGAACCCTTCTTTCTTGAGAACGTGAATATCACATGCAAATGGTAGGTCGGTATCTTCCATCCACGGGTCGGGCTGCAGCTGCCACAGGTACTCCAATGGCCTCGGTCCTTCCCATCTCCTCCATTCAGCCACCCTCACCGCTGATCACTTCCTCCATGTCTCCTCCATCTACTGCTTCTGCAGCGGTGGTCTTAGATAAGGGGAAGAAGGAGAAAGGGAAGAGAGGGAGGAAGGGGGCCCAGGGGTCCTCCGGGAGTGGAGTATTTTTCTGCTACAACTGTGGTGGTGACCACAAGTGGCAGGTATCCCCTCAGGGACATAATTTTGCCAAGATTGAACGGGTGATGCACGACGCTTGGAAGGCCCATGTTCGTCATGGCAGCAGATCTCCAGATGCTTCTTCCAGCAGTGTAGGACGGGCACACGGGACTTCTGCATCCACACTTGGGGCAAAGCTCCTTGACACCCAAATTGCAGAGCTGTAGTGCACGCTTGCATCCTCCTTCCGCAGCAACACAAGCCTATCCACTCAAGAAGGTGCGATTTGGACGTACAGTGGCGGGGGGCTTACTGATTTCACCACAGACAGACTGCACAAAACTTCATGTGACGTGACCGTGACTCATCGTGTCTGTGTTGCCACCGGGGTCCTTTGTATCCACTATGCCGCAGCATCAATACATCAATAAACATCAATGTAATATCAATGCCGTGGTTTCACCTTGTCTTCCGAGCGGTCTTGCCAATGAGCTGGCTGGTGAAGCAAAATTTCCACCAACCATCCGCATGATTTCCACTGGCGTGCAAACATAGTGATTGAATGGAATTTATAGAATGCACATATTGGTGTCTAGTTTGCAAAACCTTTGGGTTGGTTTGCGATGAATCTAAATCTACTGAAATAAATAACAGTACAGCCTGTCAGTCACACAGTCTACAAGCTCTGTACAAAAGCAGCCGACAATGTCGACGTGCTGGGTAACCAAATGAGAGACGAAAGGAATCAGCGCATTGAGATACGGTACTCATTCTTCTGAAAAGAGATTTATTGGATTTTGAACTTTAAAGCACTCCTCGAGACCAAAAAATGGGTAAGATGTTACGATTCGGACCGCTTATTCAGAAACCATCCACAATATTCTGGCAACGCAGAAAGCATCGTCCAGCATCCAAGCCGGATATCATGGACTGCACCAGCACGTGCGGTGTGACTTCCAAGCAACTAACAGCACGACTTATGTGGGAGATGAGTGGATTCAATACATAAGCTGGTCATGAACGGGCCGTCTGTAAAATTGTCTTCTGAAGAAACGAATTGGACACTGGCATTTCTTGGTTCCAGTACAAGTCCATTCAGAGCCCCCACCTTGATGTGATCATTGAATGATACATTTATACAGCAATCTCAGCATCGATGTGTCAAGGTTCGAGGTGCCCCTGACAAGACTGTGTTGTGTAGATGCCATTGCATCATGTGATGTGCCATCGTGGATTGAGTCTGACCCTGCTCATCCCGCATTTCATTCCAATGGTTCAGTTGTACTTTTTTTTGTGTCCCCGTTAGAGCAAGGCCCCGATGGCACCTGGGTCGTGGACTCAGGCACCGCCCATCACATTTCCTGCCGGCGTAGTGATTTTTTTCCTGCTTGGTCCTATTGGTTCTTTCCGCCTCGTGTGCACTGGGCCTGGCCAGCAGCTGTCTGTCCACTATGTGCGCACGGGGTTGACACCATTTGGTTTTATAGACCCACAGGTCCTTTTTACTTCTCTGATGAGCTGTTTCTCCTTTACCTTGAGCTGAGTCTATCTTTGATCTCCACGTGCATTCACCTTGGTCTCACAGTCACCCACGCCAATGGTATCTCCCCTGTTTGTGTTCGGTCCTCCGGGTGTATTGTGCATCATGGTGCCGCAGTTGTATTTTGTATCATGTCCCACGTCATGTCAGTGCCTCTCATCAGTCCCTGCAGGCATGTGTATGTCTCGCACCCTGTCTGCTGCACACAAAACGTTTTTGCACTGTTGACTTTGTCATGTGCACTAAACAAAAAAAAAGTCACATGTTCATGTCAAGCCAGCTCTCATTCTTGACCCGGCCTCTTTTATGTACCCAATGCAGACTGATTTCCCATAATGCCTTCAAGGGAAGATTCATTGTGCCACGTACCCCCTTCTTAATCCACTACCTTCCGGCCCCTCAAACTTGGGCATGCAAATCTGATTTGTCGTCTTCCAACTGAGTCCTAGTTACAGCAGGACCTTTACGTCCTCACTATGACTGATGATTACTCCCCGTACCAGTAGTCTTTATTTCTCCCTTAAAAATGTGTTGCAGCGCAGGTCATCCTGCACTGGTTAGTTTAGGCTGAACTTCAGACCAACCAGCACATGAACCGGTTTCGCTCCGATCATGGGGGAGAGTTTATGGGCCCTGCTGCTCAGTTCCTTGAGAATCAGGGCATGACCCATGACTTCTCATTGCCCTACACGCCACAACAGAATGGTGCATCTGAATGCTGGCACCGTGCAATGATGGATTTCATCCGGTCCATGGGTGCAGACTCTTGTCTCTCGGAGTCGTTCACCCTTTGAGGCGATGTCCTACAAGATGTGGGGTGGGAGCCGTGTGCCTCACGGCTCGTTCCCATTTCATGTGATTCCCTATAAGCGGTGGTTTGGATACAGTGCTGACCTCTGTGTCTCGCGTGCGTGTGGGACCCTGGTGTCCAGCAGAGAAACAAGCTGTCCATTTGCAGTTGTTTGTGTTTACTTCTGGGCTTGTGTCCCAGTCTTCAGACTTGAATGAATCCTGGAGATTTTGGGACCTAGACAGACATCGCATTCTTGAATATGAGATGATGTATTATTTCATTCTCAAATCCTACAGGCAGCATGATTTATGGCGGATTCATGCCTTTGGACATCGCACCCCTTTGTGCCAGCGTGTCCGGCGCGTGGGGGAGGGTCCTCCAGTTGGTCCCGGCGGCCCGGGCACATGAGTGGGTCCTGATGCTGCATCTCCTTTTCCGCTGCCCAGGCCATCTACTGCCATAGCTAGTCTTCCTGTGCTCTTTGCACCGTCTTTCTGCTTGTCAGCAACGCCACCAAAAGCCTCCCCCATAGGCGAGGCATAGCTTTCCGCTGAAGTCTCTATGCTTGGTGCAACGTCGGGGTCACCTTCTGTTCAACCTACCTTATCACATGCTGTATATCCTTCTTCTTCTGCATCGTTTCATTCAGTCTCATTCCTCCCGCAAGAACTTGCAGCTTATCAGCCCCTTGTCTCCGCCGGTCCAGCAATATCTGTATCCTCTGGCCTGCCTGCTGCCTCCCCATTTCTGAGTCCAACAGCAACACCTTCATTGCTGCCTGCAACCTCCTGCCCTTCTAATCTTGCTTCTCCCCTCACTGCTGTTGTGCCAGAGTGTCACTTCAACCCACGTGTGTTCTTGTGCGATGGGTGGTTGTCTTCGTCGATGACCACCTGATGTGCAGTGTCCTACTCTCAATCCATGTCTACCAAGGCACATAGCACTTCAGCCGTCAGGCTTTGAGTGGAGACACAAGCAAAAAAGTGCTGGGATTGTTGGTCAGGGCAGAACCCCAGATTGCACTGTCGGCAGACACCCTGGCAGGGTATGAGCAGCTGCAGCGTGAGCACCTGTGTGCTCAAAATGCAGAAAGAATGTGGGTAGTACGTCAGATGTTGCTGGATGCACAAGCCTGCACTCTACGTTTGGCCGAGGTTAGTTTGTCTGACCCCATGTCCATGAGTCAGACCCGCTCACACCCTGATCCCGAGCGGTGGGAGACAGCCATGCCTAAGCTAGCATGCATTGTCTGAAGTGGTTGGTCTGCCTCCTGAGAGAAAGGCTGCCAAAGCCGGCTGGGCCGGTTTCGTGAAGAAGAAGCCCGATGGCTCAACTGAACGCTTCAAGGCCCGACTGGTGGTGTAGGGGTGTTCTGAATTTGATGAGATTGACTTCAATGCCACATTTACCCCTATCAGCTGGATGGACATGGCACAAGTCCTTCATGGACAAGCTGCTTGGCAGATCTGGGAGATCCACCAGATGGAAGTAAAAAATGATTTTCTCCACAGATGGCTGGATGAGGAGATTTACATGGTCAAGTCGCCCGGGTTTGATGGCAACAAGTCGTGTTTGGCACCTTCATAAGGGTCTGTATGGACTAAAACAGTCCCCCAGATTCTGCAACAACAAAATTCGCTTAACACTAGAGTGTGGGGGTCACAAGAGGAGTGATGTGGATCCCCCACTCTTTTTGGTAAAGCGCCTGCTGCATTTGTAATTATTATTGTGTATGTTCATGGAATTCTGATTGTGTTGCCAGACATGGTGGTGGGACATGAATTCAAGGATCTCTTGCAGGCCATGTACAGGATGAAAGACCTGTGCAGGTTATGGGTTTTGTGGAAATGCAGATTGCCCAAGACGAAGAACATGGACTGCTCTAATTTCACCTGGGTGGATACATTCAGACCCTGGGGAAGAGGTTGGCAGATATTCTAGCCTCATGACCATCAGTGTCCACTCCTATGATGCCCGATTTTAAGAAGCTGTTGAAGCGTGCTCATCCAGTCAACGTGGGTGAGCTAGTGGATTTGGCACTGAATCTGCAACTCATTGGCTCACTCATGTATTTGGTCACCACCAATTGGCTTGAAAGGTGCGTATGCGGTGAACCTGTTTGCACAGTTTTCACAGACCCTGAGCTTTCCACTAGGAGACTACAATGTGTGTTTTACACTATGTTATGCAAATTCCTCATCAAGCCTTGTTGTTCCAGACATACCTGTAAGTTGTGAGAAGATGTTAGGAATTTTCCTAGCCGTGATGTTGGTGACCTATCTCTGCCTGCTGATACACTAGCGTGCAAGGCAGGTACAAGAAATGGCAAGGGTTGGGCTAGGGATATGCGCAGAGTCTCAAAGGATTCAATAGCCTAAGCTTGTAAATAGGAATGAAAAGCTCGAAGAATGAATACGTGCCGCAGTGCACAGCGGGTGATGCATGCTGCAGTGGTCAGTTTGTCCTAAAACCCAGCCCAAACCCATTGTTTGGCTGTAACTCGGTGTGCTGGCATCTGAATGCTAAACCATCTGGGCCTAAAAATCTGAGTCTCAAGCTGGATGCAATGATTGAATGCATGCATGGGTCCAACAATGACCAGTAGACATACAATATTTAAGATGAAAATCACGCCTAAAAGAAAATCACCAAGAAAACCCTGGAGACTGCAAAAAACCTACAAAAAGACCCCAGCAAGCATTTGGGATTCCGTGGCAGCTGTCTGGCAGGTGCTGAAGGGATGCCCACCACCCCTCAGTGGTCTGGATCCAGCTTGGTCTGCATTATGGATATGCACAAGCATGGAGATGGCCAAGTGGTGACAGTCAGACAGACAAGGACCACTCACATCAAAACACTCTTCCATGACCCAATGTCCATACACGTGCAGGGCTGATACAATTGTACAACGAGATGCTCAACTGTACATATGCACACAACCCACTCTCAACCACCCTCAGGCAAGGGACAAAGCCCGATGGAACAAGTGACCACCACAAACTGTCTGCGCGTTAGTGCCTTGGTCAGGCTATCAGCCCACTGCATTTCCATGCTGATCCAGATGACGGAGATCACCTGTCACTCCACCAAATCATGCACAAAGTGATGATCCACAAAAACATGAATTATGCATGCATAAAATTCACAAGAGCACTAATGAAAAAAGCACTCTGGTTGTCACACTGTACAACGATGCAAGGCAGAGACTGATGCAACTCACAAAACAGGCACTACAGCCAAACCTCCTTAGCAGCCCCAGACCCAAGTGAAACATACTCAGCATCTGATGAGATGTATGGAATGCAGCCCTTCTTGAGGCTCAGGACGTAGTAGTACCACCCAACAGGAACACGTACCACGTCTGACTGCACACATCAGGAACCCAAGTTTTTTTCTGTGTAGCCGTCGGCTACCACCAAACACTGCCAACAAAAGCGGGGTCCGAAGTACGGTATAGAAACCACGTACCACACCACACACATTGCCGCATGAAGGAATCTTATCCGAGGATACTGTGAAAAGTGTGCAAGAGTGCACAAATCACCCAATCACCCCAAATTCAAGCACTCACAAAAGTGTGTATAACACATTGTATAGAAGGGAAGGAAGTTACAAGTTTCCTGCCCGCGTTGATAAGTTTACTCAGAAGTTTCTTTCAGACAAAGAGTGCACAAAGAAAGGTGTCTACATGGGATAATTAAGTCTCTTAGAAGCTTTATAACTACATTTGAAGCATTACAAAGCTTCATAGAAGGATTCTCATCCTTTCACAGATTGAACCAAAAGAATTTTTTTTCCAGAAACTTATCGTTACGTTAAACATGCAAAGCAAGAAAAAATGATGTATCGGATGTGAAAACTGAAAGTACATGAGAAAGGTGTAAATTAGGAAACCCTCGTCGTCTCAAACTCCTTCGTTCGCAGCGGTAAAAAAATTCAAATTAACATGTACAGAGTAGGATATTCTCGCATCTTGCTGGTGCCTTCGAAGTCACACATTGGGCTCTTGTACATATTTGCCCCTGGTTCATTTGTGCCAAATAAAATGTTGTACGCTGCACAAATTTGACCTGTCACATGGCTGTATTTCATTGTTGACGTTGCTCATTTGTTAGCTTGTTGGCTAACAGTAAATCAGTTCATTTCTATCTATCCATAGGCTATGATCAATGGACTTAGATGACTCGTGCTAAGCACATTCATGCTCTCTTTTTTTTCTTCTCTCAAATAATTCAATATTGATATTTGCTTGTCAGCTGCTAGGGCATCGCAATTGCATCACAGTCGGCGGTTGACAATCACCATTGTGCCTGTGCATTAGTTGCCATCTAGTCGAAGCTCAAAATTGGACTATGCTATAGGCATGATGGTCCATAGATGTCACATAACAGATAGGGTCCCATTCCCCTCTCCCTGTAGACTCATGCACAAATTGTGGAAGGGTTTTGTCCATAATTCTTCAAAATTTAAGAGAGTTGGCACGGAGATGTTGACTTCTGTGCACGTTGATCAAGACGTTTCAAGGAACCAACGATGTACACGAGTGTACATTCTGGCTCGAATGACCACATCGACTTGTGCACATCCCCCGCAACAATTTCCACATACGCTTTCAACCACGCGGAAGGGAAGGGGGGGAGGGTGGCGGGGAGATGGCAATCGAACCCCCCCTCCTTCCATGCATAAATTTTATTGCACGGTTGTCTATGGTTGTGTACATGTCAATATGTAGCAGTGAAGTCCGAAATGTACATATTTCTTCTAATCCCTACAAGCCGTCCAATTCCAATCGCTTACTACTATCCATTGACTTTTAGGCGTTGGTCCACTATTGTACAGCTCAGACGTGGATTTCATACCCCAAATATACACTCATTTTTCCAATTGCCTTGCTTAGTTTCTGCTTGCAAGGGGTGGGGGGGGGGACTGGTGGTCGATTGTGCATAAAGCGACTCTTGAAGGAGACAAAAAATGGTCCAGGTGTTACATTGACCAAAATTTCCATGATCATTCTCAACCCGGTCGGTTATTGACCAACATTGCGGTTGTTATACGCTGACTTAATTGAGTACACCAGCGAATACAGCTCTCAACAGAGAGCTGTATCTGTCTGTGCGTACCCTACCCATTCCCACTGAGTCGTGGCGGGCAGTGTATGAAAAAATCAGTTAAATGTTTTGTTTTTAATCGGATATGAACATTTTTTCCACACAAGTCCTTAACTTGAAGCCAATGTAGTTGTTTTCAGTAATTTTATAAATTTTCTAGACTCTTCTGACTATGATAATCATTTTGTTTTCAACAGCGTTATATGTTCCTTCTGATTTGTTTACACTGGTTGCCTGCAAAAAATTCAAACTCAAACATTCTAGAAATGCATGTAGCTGTCAGAGGCCTCTATCTAACAGCTGATGGGGTTTTTCTGTCATTCCTGAGTCACGTGGCCTGAGGCTCCGGTCTAGAAAACAGCGCCGATACAATGGCAACTGCCGACCGTCCGAGGGAATTTCACCCAAGGATCACGATCACCCCCAAGGAATTAACTATGCCTCTGGTGAGACCTAATTACCCAGGTGCTTTCACTCAAGGTCTTAGGGGCTCCCGCCCTCTAAGCCTTCTTCTTCCTTGGTGTGAGAACCCAACAAATTAAGTCAGCACTCTCAAACGAGCAAGATTGCAACCACCTTAGCAGTTCATATCAAGCTCAGTCTCAAGCGCACAGCTCAAACAAGAGACATCAAGTGAAGGAGTAGTTGAGACAATGGCAAGTACAAGGCATAAATAGCTGAGGAGTGCATTTGGCAGCCGAAGCGTGCGCGCCTCGGCTAACCCGAAGCGCGCGCGCCTCGGCCGATGTCACTCCTTGAATTAAGGAGGTCATCCCCTCAATCAGGGAAGACATCCCCTGATCCAAGGCACATCTTGCATCTTCCAATCCGACCGTTGGATCAGCCCGAAACTTGGACAGCTGACAGTTTGACACCTGCTCTTTCCATCGGTACGGTCAGATTGACAATCTGAATAGCCATCATCAGAAAAACCCNAGCTGAGGAGTGCCTTTGGCAGCCGAAGCGTGCGCGCCTCGGCTAACCCGAAGCGCGCGCGCCTCGGCCGATGTCACTCCTTGAATTAAGGAGGTCATCCCCTCAATCAGGGAAGACATCCCCTGATCCAAGGCACATCTTGCATCTTCCAATCCGACCGTTTGATCAGCCCGAAACTTGGACAGCTGACGGTTTGATACCTGCTCTTTCCATCGGTATGGTCAGATTGAAAATCTGAATAGCCATAATCAGAAAGAAAAAGAAAAAAAACCCAGGGGACTTATCCTTGAACAAGGACAGTGCATGCCTGGTCTGTTGGAACGGACCCAGGGGACTTGCTCCACATGAGCAGTGCATGCCTGGTCCATCCACTACTTGCCAATTCTGGAGACTAGTGGCCAAGGGGCATTCAAATAACAACAGTTCCTATCCTTTGGCGTTATTGCACCCGTTTATTCTTGGATTGAAATTCAAGAAACACCTTGACTTCTGTTCTTCTGAACAAAATTAGGTGGTTCAACCACACTCATTTCAAGCATCAGAAGATAACCCAAGAGACTGGGATCACACAATTCCTTGTGTTTTGTCCAGGAACCTTCTCCATAACATGTTCACCATTGAATATTTTTGCCTCCCCGACCATAAAGTACAAAGAACACACGCACATAAAATCACCACGGACACTTTCATGCATCACCCCACCCTTCCCCCCTCCCCCTGCCCTTCTCCCCTCCTCCCCTCCACCTTATAGCCGCCGCATGTGCACTGGATTCCTGTGTGCAAGAGACCGTCACCAGCACAAACCACGCTCGCATACTCCATGTGTGGGAGCATGATCCAGGGGTAACTGCAATAGTGAAGCATGACCATTCATATCGAATGGTCAACATGTTGGCCATTTGTAATGGGAAGAACCCGTGCATGGTCTTTGAAGACACAACAAACATGTACCAAACATGGTTTCAAAAATAGTTGAAAAGAGAAGAACTCCTGAAAAGATTCTAGAAGCATGTCAAAAACAACGTCACATTAAAAGTTGTTTGTAAAAAAAAAAAAAGACAGTGAATGGATGGTAAATGAAAGAATTCACAGCGTAAACTCAGCCTATATTCTCTCCTTTCGTTCTCTAGCATCAAATTTCTAGACACAACTATTGTAGAGTACTCTTGGAGAACTTCATTCTGACAAACTTTTAAGGGAACTTTTTAAGTGAAACTCTATACACACTTAATCATGACGACAAAGGAGAATATGGATCCTATGGTTGTGGCCAAGTGAACAAGAAAGCCGATGAGGCACAAGTACAATGTCAGATCCACCGTCTCTCCCAGCCGTGCTGGACCATCTGCCTCCCGGGAATCCTGCCTCTCAGGTGTGATGGGGGTGGAGGCTGTGGGAAATACACCGAGGTCAACAAACAAATCCTCCACAACACACGTGTAGCGAGTCTGGTGCAACAAGAATTTCCTCCACCGACGATCACACACTATCTCCATCCCAAGGAAAACAGCTCTAGTAGAAAGGTCCTTCATCGTTTAGGCAGCCAGAAGGACTGTCTTGGCTTCCTTCAAGGTCTCCATAAGGAGACACAATAAGGAGTTCTTCTATATACACGAGGATGGCAATGAAGTGCTGATCTGTCCTTTGAATAAAGAGGGGTAAAACACGGTTGCTTCGTAGCTGGCACGAGTTTGTGTGCCAGTAATTTCCTTGTTCCAGCACGGGAATAACTACTTCAAGCCGGAAAAGGCCTTGTGCAAGTGCCAGACCTCGTCACCGAACTTAATACCAAGTGGCTGGACCATGTCGATCTCCACCTCCAGAACTTCATGAAGGAACACATTATTCATATTCAAAGGTGCCAATGAAGTCCACACCCTCAACCTGTGGGCTGTCAAGTGAGCCTTGTAGCGATCCAGTTTGTTGTTAGGCTTAACCTTCTTGCAGATAACCCACTTGGCCTGCACAAACTTCCACCTAGGTAGGAAGTTGACAAGCTCATACACACCGTGCTCACGGATGACTCTCAACTCATCCTTACAAGAAGCATGCCACAGCTTTATATCCTCAGTTGAGCGCATCTCCTTGAACTTGTTTGGATCAGGTGCCATCAAGTGAGAGCCCACACACGTTGCCGGAATTCAAAGACTTTCTGAAACATCACTACTCCGACATTCGGCTGCTGTTCATTCCAAGAGGTTACACGTTGAAGGCACAACCGGCAGATGTCGGCCTTCAACTTCCACTGATGACCGCCGTCACGACACCATACAATGAGTGGCATGCCCAAGAGTTTCGTGCAAGCATTTCTAGAGGCAGTGGTGGGAAGGTTGGTCTCGTACTTGGTAGGATGCGGAAGCTGCAATTAATGTGGGTGATGCAGTCATGGCTATAGCTCAACAGTGATCCGGTATTTGTTCGCCATGCTTAGGAAGCTTGTGTCTTTGGCCACTGCATGGTGCCTAGATTCCACAAAGCTGCCATGGGAGAGGCCGTCGCAGAAGGTAACACTCTGTTCAGGGTGTTACCTTTTTTCTCCTGGACAACCTTGCTTTCTATTCATCTGCTCGGCTCGGCTCGCACAGGGGGGGGGGGGGGGGGGGGGGGG
>SZWC01000736.1:57702-71084 GCA_023375785.1 Penium margaritaceum
GGGTCATGTCCTGTCCGTGCCTCGTCCTCAGCCTCCCTCATCATCTTCCGTCTGGCAGGTTTTCCTTCTGGTGTTCCTCTCTTCTCTGGAGATTAGGACACAAGGGGGGAAATATTGGAAAATCCCTATCCCTCTCATTTCTCCTCTGACCACAAATCTGACCAAAGTAGCGGAAAGCTCCTGTCATCATCTCCTACCCTCCAAGTTTCAGCTCCATCCAACGGTCGGATATGGAGCAATGGGCGAAAGGAGAAAAGTGGCATAGATTATGCCATAACTGATCAAAAGAGTGAAAGTGACATACTCTGGGCTGAGGGACATGGCATGGCAAGGACGGAGGGTGCGAGCATCGCCTCCTCTTGGTCTCCTATGCTGAGGTGGCAGTTGCAGAGCAGCGCGGATAGATGTCAAGGAACAAAAGATCAGCGAACAGATTTACAAGGGAGCAGATTGACAGTGATAGATCATGGGGAGAGCGACGGGCTGAGTACAGCCATCGATCAACCGAGAGTGCGAGCACTGGCTCCTCTCGCGTGGACGAGTACCGAGGGCGTTGGGTACCCGCCAACCTTGGTTGCTCGAGACCGGCGTCTAATACGACCAAGATTGCCGAAGAACAGACACCGGAGTAACGGACAGTTTGAGGCTCGATGAAGCACCTCGCTAATTTGTATTTTCTAGTGATCAGACTAGTACAAGTAGGTATCATTTTCATTTGTAGATTGCTTCGTCTGCATTTCATCATTCTTCAATCATAACATACTGTTGGAAAGTGCAAAAAACAAGCCTTGTTTTGGTGACATCAGTGTTCCTTTCTTGAATCACCAGTGTGTAGTGTTATTGTGTTCTTTGCAATCAATAATTGCAGTGTGTACTTCAACGAGATTCAACAGCAGCAATTTTTTTTTCTTGTTGCTCCGGAGACACCAATGATTCCGTGAAAGCACTAATTCTCGTAATTCGAACTCAACTAGACCTTGGTCTTGACACGGCTTGCTTTGAGAAGCCGCCCAAGACTGATTGTATTTTTTGTGCCCAATGTAAGATGCATCACTGCTCTTACCCTGACTCCTCCTCCCGGGCGCTGTCCCCAGAAGAGTTGTTCCACTCTGACCTTCTTTGGTCCTCTCCTAATTGTGTCCCTCTCTGATCCGGGTGGATATGTTCTCACCCTAACGGATGAGTTCACCCGGATGCGATTATTCTATAGCCTCCGCCACGCAAGCGGTTTGCCTGTAGCTTGTTACATCTCAGCGTGAGTCTTGTCACACCCTACACACGTTCCGCTCGGATCGTGGTGGAGAATTCTTAGGCGAGATGGATGCCTACTATGCTGAGAACGGTGTTTTGCACCAGCTCTCTGCCCCTACTACACCACAACAGAATGGTGTGTCTGAGTGTTGGACCTATACCATGTAGGATGTGGTTTGCGCAATGCGGTCTGAGTGTGATCTTTTGGAGTCCTTTGCCTTTGAGTGATTCTCCTACATGAGGTGGTTCTAGAACCGCTTGCCGCATGGTCCGCTTCCAGACCATGTCACGCCGTATTAGTTGTGGTTTGGTGATCGTGCTAATCTCCATCCTGCCCGCCTCTAGGGGTCCCTTGCCTGCGTTTGGTACACCGAGGGACAGAAGGGGTCCAAGGTCTCACCTCGGGAACGCACGTGTACCTTCCTTGACATCTCCCCGCGGTCAAAGGCCTGGCGCTTTTGGGACCCTACGCGCCATCGCATTGTCGATTCTCGAGATGCTCTCTTCTTTGAGGCTCTCACCCAATGCGACTTGTCTAACATTCTGTCCATGGCCGCCAACCACGTTCCTACTTGTGTGGCCTCTCAGAGGGGACTGACATCTTATCCCATGCCAGTGTCAGTCCCCTCTGACACATCTGATCCCATGCCAGTGTCAGTCCACTCTGTCACACCCACTCCCGTGCATGCACGCATTTCAGCTATGGGTATGGCCCAGCAGCCTTCTCTATAGCCTAAGGTAGGCACCTCAGCATTGGGCTACTCTCCCGAGCCCGGTGGTCGTCTCTGACCAGTGGTCTCTAGGGCTCAGCAGACTGCTGAATCAGTACCTGGACACCCGACTCGTAGTGTCTGGAGTGCCGAGTCTCGTACAACGGCCCTTGGCTTGAGTGTCCAGGCAGGCTAAGCTAAGGTGCATCCAGCATGTCCTGTCGGCCATTAGTTGGTCTCCCCAGAGTTATTGGTTGCTTGTGATGCCGCAGACAACCTGTTTGTGGTCAGACCAATTCCAGAGGCATGTGTCTTAGCCACCCGGAGCTCTTCCTTGACGATGCCTAATCCAGGCACGCTGAAGGAGGCACTCTCAACTCAGGATGTAGACTTTTAGCATGCTGCTTTTGAGGATGAGCTCACAGCTACCCATGAGCATAGGGTCTACAAGCTTGTCGACCGCTCGCCTGGACGGAAGGCTGTACATGCCAAGTGGGTCTTTTGGAAGAAGGTAAAGCCTGATGGCACACTGGATCGGTACAAGGCTCGCTTGACCACCAAGGGATTCTCGCAGGGTGAGGGTGTAGATTTCACTCACACCTTCGTACCCATTGGCCGCATGACCACCACTCGTGCTCTGTTTGGGGTTGTTGGTCACCACAACTAAGAGCTGCACCACGTGGACATGAACAACGCATTCCTCCATGGCACCTTAGAGGAGGAGATCTACATGGTCCAGCCACCATGATTCGAAGTCGGTGGCAAGGTCTTATGCAGCTTGAAATAGTCACCCAGGTGCTTGAACTTGGAGATCATTGGTACACTGACGCGTGCCGGGTACTTGCAGAGTGACACTTGTCAACCGGCCTGAGGCAAACGGACTAGAAAATAGGGCCGACACAACAGCACCTGCTGTCCACTCCTAGCATTTCACCTAGGAGAAGATATCACCCTCAGGATCACGGCTCCACACTAAACAGTTCATAGGCAATCACTTGCTAGTAAATGTGTCCACATAACACTTGGTCACTTTCGCGCGAGGTGCTAGTCAAAGACTAACTCCTGGGGCTTAGACCAACCAGTGTCTTCTTTATATTGTCCCTTAGTTGGACAACTCTGTGAGGAGCATCTAAAGCCAGATTTTGTAATTAGAATGAGGAATGAGCCTGGTACATATAGTCCTAGGCCTGGCTTCTAAGGTGTGTGGGTAGTGGCACTTTTGGTGTGGTCACTCCACACCACCTCACCAGTCCGCCAATTGGCGCATCCACCGACCGCCAAGTGGCGCACTCTTCTCATGCATGGAGAAATGTTTAAGAAACTTCACCCTGTGTAGGAAGGTCAAAAACCACTTGCGCACATCAAGGCTCGATCGCAGGACCTATTGTCCCTAAGTCCAACATGTTATCCATTGCGCTACACTTCTGGTGTCTCACTTGGACTTGCACCACAAAAAAGGTTTGGGGGACTTACTCCAAGGGAGCAGTGCATGCTCAACCTGTCCGTCAAGCCATAGCAGTGGCCATGGGGCATAGGAGAACAACAATCTCTCCCTTGTACCTTACGCCACCTGCTGTGGTAGTTTTCTTTGGCATGAACCTATAGCTCTAGGTTGTGTTTGTGAATGTCAATTTTCTTGGTCTTTGGTTCTCATCTCTTGCATCCACCATGCCGACTCCTCGAGCACCTGCAACATGCAAGTCGCTGTCTAGCGGCTTTGTCAGGAAGTCCGCAAGCATTTTCTTGGTTGCGACGTGCTCCAGTTCCACGACACCCTTGGCGACAAGGTCACGTGAGTAGTGGTACCGAATATCAATGTGCTTTGTACACCGGGAGATCATGTCATCCTCTGCCAAAGCAATGGCAATTTGGTTGTCGATGCGGATGACGGTTGCTTCCTCTTGTCGTACTTTGATCTCATCAAGCAAACTGCGAAGCCACTATGTTTCCTTGCACACTTCGGAGAGTGCAATGTACTCCGCCTCAGCAGTAGAAAGCGAGACGCAGTCCTGCTTCCTGCTTTCCCACGAGACCGCACCACCATTGAGAAGACAGAAAAACCCTGAGGTGGACTTCCTGTCATCAATCCGTCGTCCCCAGTCCGCGTCGGTGTAGCATGTCAGTCACAGCAAGTCTGATCCTTCTAGACCTCCAAACCGAAGTCCGACGTGCCGAGTCTTTTTGAGGTAGCGAAAATTCCGCTTCACGACTTGCCAATGTTCTGGCCCAGGGTTGGCCACAAACCTGCTCACCTGACCCACTACATAAGCAATGTCAGGCCGCGTTCCCACCATCGCATACATGAGGCTCCCAACGACGGACTGGTACGGAATGTTTTGCATCTCCCACCGGTCTGCCTCGTTGCTTGGTGACATGGAGGAGGAGAGCTTGCACTCAGAGGGCATGGGGGTGCTGACGGGCTTGCAGTCCTCCATGTTGTAGCGCTTCAAGACGTCCATGATGTACTTGGTCTGGTTGAGCTTGATGGTGCCTGCTTTGCAATTGCGGTGAACAGCAATCCCGACGTAGCACTCAAGAGGTCCCATGTCCTTCATCTTAAATCTGCTGGCCAAATTTTTTGTGAGGTCCGTGAGGGCCTCCTACGAGGAAGAACACATGATAAGGTCATCCACGTACAATGCCACAAGTAGCAAGCCATGTTCGTCCTCCCCCACATATACGCTGGGCTCATTCTTGCAATGTGCGAAGGAGATCTCAGCCATGAAGCTGTCCATCCCCTTGTACCAGATCCGTGGGGCCTGTTTCAGCCTGTACAACGCCTTCACCACCTTGCACACCTTACCCTTGGGTGCTTTGACACCTTCCAGTACCTCCATTAGCACTTCCTTGTCGAGTTTCCCATAAAGGAAGGCTGTCTTCACATCCATCTGGTGGATCTCAAGGTCCTTGGCAGTAGCAAAGGAAAGCACGGACCTGATTGAGGCAAACATGACAACCAGTGCAAATATCTCATCGTACTCAGACCCTGCGCACTGTGAGAATCCTTTCGCCGCGACCCTTGCCTTGTACTTGTCGATGCTGTCATCTTGCTTCCGCTTCAACCTGAGCACCCACTTTGAGCCCACCACGTGAGCGTTAGCGGGTCTGTCCACCAGCACCCATGTGCTATTTTCTTCGATGGACGCGAGCTCGCTGTCCACCGCCTCCTTCCAGTTGGCCGCATCGGGCCTTGCCAGCGCCTCAGCCACAGCGAGTGGCTCTCCCTGAGCCAAACAGGATCAGCTAAGTTCAATCCAGCTTCCGGTGTCAGCATCGTAATTTGGAGTTTGTTTTCTTTGTCGTGTGCTCTGACGTTGCATTGCTGGCGGATGTTTGCAATGCTGTTGCTCCTGTGCTGTTGGCTGCCCTGGAGTTAAGTTTTCCTCTTTTGAAGAGCCACTGGCCTCCGAGCTGGTCTCAGAGGCCTCGGACGTCTCCGACTCTGTGTCGGAGCTCGCCGTTGCGTCAGCCTGCGCAGCCGCTCTCCCTGCCACACCACTGTTCTTCACGGCCTGTTGTACTGGCACCACTTACCAGTTTTCAGGAGCTTGATCTCCTGACTCCAGCAACACCAACCACTCTCCTTGTTTTGGGGCTTGCGTGGGATCAAGCATCTCTCCCTTGCCTGGTTTCCTTTCATCAAAGGTTGCATCCCGGCTGGTGATGAGTCTTCTTCCTGCGAGGTCCCACAAGCGGTATGTCTTGTGGGTCATCTCATAGCCCACCATAACGCACTTTCGCGCTCTTGCATCTAGCTTGCCGGCACCCTAACAAGCCTGGACCTTTGCCCATGCGGTGCAGCCGAATACTTTCAGGTGTGATGCGTCCGGCTTCTTCCCTGACCAAACTTCTTGTGGCGTCATCTGTTGCTTTCCCTTCTTCTTTCCGCGCCTGCCTAGAGCAACCGCAGGAGTCAGGTTGACAAGATAGCATGTCGTTCTTGCCGCTTCCACCCAGAACCGCGGTGGAAGCTTTGCATCAAAGAGCATGCTACGCACCATGCCGAGGATGGTCTGATTCATCCGTTCGGCAACACCATTGCCCTGTGGTGTGTGAGGCGTTGTGGGCTGGTGGTTGATCCCATGTTACCGCAACCAGCCCTTGCATGCCTCGTACTCTCTGCCGTTGTCTCTCCGCATCGCTTTGACTTTCTTTCCGGTCTGCCGCTCCACCATGGCCACAAACTCCTGCAACTTTTCTCTGACCTCTCCCTTTGTTTTGAGGAAGAAGATCCACACCTTGCGGCTGTGGTCGTCTATGAAGGTCAGAAAATACTTGCTACCACCGTTTGACGCCGTGCGAAAGGGTCCGNAGCATGCCGTTCTTGCCGCTTCCGCCCAGAACCGTGGTGGAAGCTTTGCATCAAAGAGCATGCTACGCACCATGCCGAGGATGGTCTGATTCATCCGTTTGGCAACACCATTGCTCTGTGGCGTTTAAGGTGTTTTGGGCTGGTGGTTGATCCCATGTTGCCGCAACCAGCCCTTGCATGCAACGTACTCTCCGCCGTTGTTGCTCCGCATCGCTTTGACTTTCTTTCCGGTCTGCCGCTCCACCATGGCCACAAACTCCTGCAACTTTTCTCTGACCTCTCCCTTTGTTTTGAGGAAGAAGATCCACACCTTGCGGCTGTGGTCGTCTATGAAGGTCAGAAAATACTTGCTACCACCGTTTGACGCCGTGCGAAAGGGTCTGTACACGTCGGTGTGAATCAGTCAAGGGCTGATTCTGCGCGGCGACCATTGCGCTCAAAGCGCGTTCTCTTGGTCTTGCCTTGGAGGCAAGGTTCACACAGGCTGCCACACCCAACCGCATCCTTCTTGCAACCATCCATGCCACGGACCAGCTATTGCTGTTGGATGACTTGGAGCGTGTTGTTTGCAACGTGCCCAAAGCGTCTATGCCACAGATCACTGTCTTCATCCTTTGCAGCAGAGGATGCTTTTTCAGTTCTTGTTGGTGTGCTCTCCTGCATTGGTGCCGAGACTACTGCCTCCGCTGCACCCGCATGACCCTCGTCTTCCGAGCTCTTTTCTGCCGTTGTCTGCAATACGTAGAGTCCGTCAACCAGTGGAACCTGTGCCACGAGATCTTTGTTGGTGTAGAGGACCTTGATGTCCTCGTTCCTGGTAATGACCGCCTTCTTTTGCATGAACACCACCGTCATGTCGTTGTCCGTTATTTTTGACACGGAAAGAAGGTTTGCCACAAAGGAGGGCATGTAGACCACGTCACGTAGCCGTAGATCCTTCTCTGCACCATTAAGGCTGATGCTCACCAGCTTGTCTCCCACACCCTTTGCGTTCACAACGCTACCGTTTGCACATCTGAACCGCCAATCGGTGGGGCCGATGGAGACAAATCCAGCCTGGTCGTTTCTGGAGTGATGATCGGTGCCGGAGTCGAGCCCGAAAGCTCCTGGCCTGAGCAGCGCCGCTCCTTTTGCCGGAGGCATGCTCTGTGCCATCATGTTGGTAGCTTCTTTGCCACCCTTTTTGCTGCCTTTGTTCCCACCGCTTCCGCCGTCTTCCTTCTTTGGCGACCTGCACTCTCTTGCCCAGTGCCCAGGTTTGCCGCAGTTGCGGCAGTTGCCCTGTCGCTTGGGAGCCTTGCCGCCATTGTTGCCTCCGCCGCCACCGCTTCCGCTTGCGCCTTTCTGACCAGAGGNCACGACGCTACCGTTTGCACATCTGAACCGCCGATCGGTGGGGCCGATGGAGACAAATCCAGCCTGGTCGTTGCTGGAGTGATGATCGGTGCCGGAGTCGAGCCCGAAAGCTCCTGGCCTGAGCAGCGCCGCTCCTTTTGCCGGAGGCATGCTCTGTGCCATCATGTTGGTGGCTTCTTTGCCACCCTTTTTGCTGCCTTTGTTCCCACTGCTTCCGCCGTCTTCCTTCTTTGGCGACCTGCACTCTCTTGCCCAGTGCCCAGGTTTGCCGCAGTTGCGGCATTTGCCTTGTCGCTTGGGAGCCTTGCCGCCATTGTTGCCTCCGCCGCCACCGCTTCCGCTTGCGCCTTTTTGACCAGAGGCTGACCCTTTGCTGACGCGGCCACCGTAGCGAGCGGCATAGGCTGAGAAGTTAGCCTCACTTCTGCTGCAGCGCATGGCCTCGTTTTGCACGTACTCGGACACTGCCGTGTACGTCAGGTCATCCTGCTTCCAACCGCCCATGACGGTGATCATTGGACTCCAGCTCTCCGGTAGCGCCATGAGGAGGATCATGGCTTCCATGTTTTCATCAAGGTCCCAGTTCATTTGGCGAGCCTCGCCAAGGAGTCCTTCAAACTCCCATAGGAAATTGGGGATTGATTCACCCTCATTCACCCGCATGCTGATCATCCGTTGTAGGATGAATAATCTGTTCGTGAGGGAGGTGGACTGGTGCACGTGCTTGAGCTTGTCGTAAGCTTTGGAAACCAGCGTGTTCCCGGCAATGATGGGAACATACTTCTTAGTAATCGCATTGCTGAGCAATGACATGACAATATCATTCCGTTCCATCCATGCCTCGTGCTTCGGTGAGCCCACCGCGGGAACCTGCTCCTCTCCCTTCAAAAGCTTGATGAGGCCGCGCACTTACATTGTCAGCTCAAACTGCCATCTCCAAAGGGGGAATTCAGTCCCCTCAAAAATGGGGATTCCTCCCAAGGGTCCAAGACCTTGTGGCAGTGACATGGTACTCACATTTGCTCCAGTGGTCTGCCCTGTGGTAGCCACTGTTGAGCTTGAGGACTGCCCTGCGCCAGCCCCCACTCCTCCCGATGGGCCAACCATATTTGTTGCCCTTGTCTGCTTTCCACGTCTCTGCCACGTTGAGGCCAATGTAGGCTGATGTTAGCTGATGTCTGCTACCGGTTTTAGGATGCAGATCCGTTGCTTACCCCTCCAGCCGATGTTCACCTGCAGACAGAGCATACATCTATACCAACACACCCAAGGTCTTGCCACCCAGGGCAGAGCTTGTCCTGGTTGGGACACAAGGGTCGTGCCTCCAAGGGCAGAGCTTGTCCTTGGTTCCTGTGTGCTGAGTGCAGACCAAGCCGTTGGAGCTGATGAAGCTGATGGAGCTGATGGAGCTGATGGAGCCAGCGTGTGCACCTGGAGAGAGCGTACTAGAGTTGAGCGAAGCGTGCCATACAACTGGTCAGTGTGGGCCCATAACCCTTCGTCAACCGGCCTGAGGCAAACGGACTAGAAAATAGGGCCGACACAATAGCACCTGCCATCCACTCCTAGCATTTCAGCTAGGAGAAGATATCACCCTCAGGATCACGGCTCCACACTGAGCAGTTCCTAGGTAATCACTTGCTAGCAACTGTGTCCACTTAACACTTGGTCACTTTCGCGCGAGGTGCTAGTCAAAGACCAACTCCTGGGGCTTAGACCAACCAGTGTCTTCTTTATTCTGTTCCTTAGTTGGACAACTCTGTGAGGAGCATCTAAGGCCAGATTGTGTAACTAGAATGAGGAATGAGCCTGGTACATATAGTCCTAGGCCTGGCGTCTAAGGTGTGTGGGTAGTGGCACTTTTGGGGTGGTCACTTAGCACCACCTCACCAGTCCGCCAATCGGCGCATCCACTGACCGCCAAGTGGCGCACTCTTCTCATGCATGGAGAAATGTCTAAGAAACCTCACCCTGTGTAGGAAGGTCAAAAACCTCTTGCGCACATCAAGGCTCGATCGCACGATCTGTTTTCCCTAAATCCAACATGCTATCCGTTGCGCTACACTTCTCGTGTCTCGCTTGGACTTGCACCACAAACAAGGTTTGGAGGACTTACTCCAAGGGAGCAGTGCATGCCCAACCTGTCCATCAAGCCATAGCAGTGGCCATGGGGCATAGAAGAACAACAACACTAACCTGTCCCTCTTTCTCAGACAGATAGTTGAGAGCTTCACTGCCATCCTAGTCTACATGGACGATCTCTTGATTGTTTCTCCTTCTGTGGAGGCCATCAAGGAGGCCAAGGTAGTCAAGTAGGCTACTTACAAGATAAAGGACCTTGGTCTTGCAGCTGTGTTTCTCAGGATGGAGATTGTTCATGATTGTTAGAGGCAGACACTCTTGTTGCATCACGCACGTTACGCCAGCATTGTGGGGGAGCGGTTTTCTGACCTCCTTGGTGTATTTCCCATAGCCTCCACCCCCATCACACCTGATGGGTAGGATGCTCTGAAGGTGGATGATCCAACAGAGTTGGGGGAGACATTGGACGTGATCCTATACTTGTGCCTGATTGGCTCTTTGATGTACTTGGCCACTACCACACGACCCGACATTGCCTTCGCAGTCAACCTCCTTGCATCGTTTTCACACTGTTCTCGAGCATGAGCCTTCACGTGGTTGTATGAGTGGTGCCGTACGTGGTCTCCATACCATACCTCTGAATCTGCTTTCGACGGTAGTGTTCGGTGGTAGTCGACAGCTACACAGACAGTGACTAGGCGTAGAGTCTTGATGGGTGTATTCGGAAAGGCTACGTGTTCTTGCTCGGTGGTACCATTATGTCGTGGTGCAGCGACAAGAAGGGTTGCATGGCACGTAGCTCATCGGAGGCTAAGTATGTTGCTTTGAGGGTTGGGGCTGCTGAGGTGGTATGGTTGCAGGGTCCATTTCATGAGTTGTGTCAGTCTGTGCCTTGCGTCATTTTGCACTGTGACAACCAGAGTGCTCTTGCCATCGCAAAGAACTCTGGTGTGTTTCATGCACGCAAAAAGCACATTAGTGTTGAGCATCACTTTCTGCATGATCTTGTGGAGCCACAGTTGATCTCCGTCACCTGAGTCGACACAAACATATAGCGGGCTGACTTCTTGACCAAGGCACTTGCACGCAGAAAGTTTATGGTGGCCATTCGTTTTGTTGGGCTTTGCCCCTTGCCTCAGAGTGGCTAAGAGTGGGGTGTTAGAGCATGGACTGTTGAGCATCTTGTTGCGCACTTTTTTCAGTTCTGTACGGGTATGGATGTGTGTACCATCGGGTCAGGGGAGAGTGTTGTGATCTGAGTCATCCGCGTCTGTTTGTATTGCTTACTTTGACCACTCGGCCATGTCCATGCTCGTGCGGATCCCTGATGCGGACCCAGCTGGCGTCGGAGCATTGACGGGTGGTGGCTCCACCCACCAGCAGCTCCCACACAACTGTCACAATGTCTTGGGTTCTTGCTGGGATGCTCTGTGGTTTTTTATGTAGCCGATAGAGTTTTTTCAGTGGACTGGCTTCTGAGCCCAATTTACATGTTTTGCATTGTTTGTCCATTGGTTGATGCCAGACCTGTGCGTGTGACCAGTGGTAGTGTCTAGCCTAACATTCTTCATCTCTAGGTTTACACGGTGTTGTGTTTGGATACCTGTGTGCAGATTTACATCCAAAACAGT
This sequence comes from Penium margaritaceum, assembly GCA_023375785.1. Taxonomy (NCBI): domain Eukaryota; kingdom Viridiplantae; phylum Streptophyta; class Zygnematophyceae; order Desmidiales; family Peniaceae; genus Penium; species Penium margaritaceum. The sequence continues at coordinate 69,045 of SZWC01000736.1, forward strand.
GGTTTTGGGTCGGTTTTGGAAAAACTAACAGTGCCTAGTGCGTCACCCGCCGTGCGCCATGGCAGGTTTTTTTATTGTGTACTTGTCAGTTGTCATTCCTCTCTGCACTACTAAGCTTAGGAAGCTTATGAGACTTTGAACATCTCCCCAGCGTAACCCTCATTGTTTCTTGCACCTGCTTGCTTGCTGGTGCGCCAACTGACTAGACAATATTGCCACGTCAGCAGCAGCAAGCCTTCGAAGCCTCCTAGCAATTTCTCAAGCCAGTCCACTCAGAAAACTTTAGCAACTGTAGAAAAACTGCACAGCACAAAAGCAAGCACACGGGACATTGTGGCCGTTGTCTGGTAGCTGCTGGTGGGTGGAGCCACCACCCGTCGATGCTCGGCGCTAGCTAGGTGTGCATCAGGGATTTGCACGAGCATGGACACGACCATATGGTCACAATAAGCTGTACAAACAGACGATGACAACTCACATCATTGCACCGGCGTACCCTCACGTACTCCCTGGAGTTTTCTTGATGACCACCCTCTAGGGTCCATTTTCTCCGTGGTAAAACCATTGCGCGTTCAAGATCCACTTCCATGGATTTTTTGTTTTCCCATGTGGTGCTTCTTTTGGTTTGTCATTCGGACAACCGAGGAGCATGTACGCTTGTTGGGTTCCTTTTGCTGTTACTTGGAGCTTGCACGCGGGTTACTCTATTTTTCTGACCAGTTGCTTGTACTTGCCCGCTAAGAGTTGGAAATTAATTAGGGCATGCAGGTCCATGCAAACACGAACAGGAGCTCTGAGTGTGAGTGCAATGCAAAATGGCAAAATGTTGGCTAAGTCTGAAACACATGATATGAAAGAACAAGGAGAGAGTACAAATGAGCCCCTAGTGGGCATATGTAGGGCCGCCGGCAGCTAGTCGCACCGGGCCCCGTTACCCCCGCTAAACCCAAACAATTCAGTAGGGAGAACGCACTTCATACACCATGAGAGGCACAAAGGTGGTCTCCATGAGGCACCAGAAAAGCTCTCCAAGTGCCCGGGTCTCGACCACCAAGAAAATACAAGTAGTGCTAGAAATACTCGAAATCAGCGTCAAGACATCACAAGCGGCTTTCCGAATATCGGAAGCACTACAACAGCCATCGGCTCTCCTCGTCGCACCGGTATAGTCCACCGGGAGCGTGGATTTCAACCCACCGAGAAAACTCTCCTAGCTCCCGACAAGCCAACAGGGCTACCGGAACACATTGTCGACATCTTGCCAGCGATATTCTAGATGCTAGAGAAGTCTCGGGACACTCCGGAAGCCCATCGTGTCATCACGCCCTCCTCTACCATAAACCACCAATGTGGGTATATGGGTCATCCATTGGCGTCTGTCGTGATGGGTGGACGCCACACAAACTGTTGTGATTTGTGCCGTTTCTGTACAGTTTACTGTGACCACTCGGCCGTGTCCATACTCGTGCAGATCCCTGAGGCAGGCGGCCCTGGTGACACCGGCGCGACGACAGGCGGCGGCCTACCCGTCTGGAGGTGATCGACCACTGCTCCAGAGCCCCAGATGTCACCGGGACTCCTTGCTGTGCCTTCTACGTCTTGCAGGCGCCTTTCGGCGGACTGGGCATGAGACCCATTTGCATGTTTTTGCATTATATACTCGCTGTCAGTCGATGGATGCATGCATGTGACCAGTCGTTGCGTGCGTCTTTTGATTCTGCACGTCTAGGTTCAGACGGCGCAGGATTCTGACATGTGTGCGTAGAGTTACGGCCAAAACAGTGGTTTTAGGCCGGTTTTAGGACAGATCTAGGACTGCCGCGTGCGACACCCGCTGTGCGCCGCGGCAGGTATTTATGCCCTGGACCTGTCATTTGTCATTTCTCTCTGCATTTACTAAGCTATTGAAGCTTATGAGACTTTGCGCGTCTCCCTAGCCTGATCCTTGCTGTTTCTTGCACCTGCCTGCTTGCTAGTGCATCAGCTGACTGGACAGTGTCGCCACGTCAGCAGCAGCAAGGCTAGGAAGCTTCCTAGCAG
>SZWC01000736.1:87160-97499 GCA_023375785.1 Penium margaritaceum
GCGCGTAGCAGGTACAAGTCGTCCTCCCTCTTGGCACGCGCAATCACCTCACCTTTGCCCTCTTTGCGGATGACGGCCTCCTTCTTTGTGAAGAGCACCTCAAGTCCCTTGTCGGTAAGGCGGCTGACGGAGAGCAGGTTTGCCCCAAAGTTAGGCATATGCAGCACATCGTAGATTGTGCTCGTGACAGGTTTTCCATCCACAATTGACTCAATGCGGACGTTACCCTCACCGGCGGCCACCTCTGTTTTTCCATTGGCCACCGTCATGCGTCTCTCCGAGGCGCCGTAGGTGACAAATGCCGCCCTGTTGCATTGCGTGTGGCGGCCTGATCCGGAGTCGATGACGGCAACTCCCGGATCCTTCAAGTTGGTGGAGTTGTACGCCATAAGGGCGTGCTCATCTTTCTTCCCGCCCCACTGCGACCGATCTGTTTTCTTCTTAGGACAGTTGCGCGCGTAGTGGCCCTCCTTGTCGCAGTTGAAGCACTCCCCCTCTTGTCACCCTTCTTAGTGCCCTGTTTGGCACCCTTCCACTTGTCGCCTCGGCCTCCACTTTGAGGATGAACCGTGTAAGCTGAACTTGATGCCGCTGCACTCTCTCGACCGCCACGTCGCATCCACTCATTGCGTACGTACTCAGCAACCTTGGGGTACTTCAGCTCGTCGGAAGGCCAGCCACCAAGGACTGTTATCATGGGACTCCAACTGTCTGGCAAGGCCAGAAGGAGGATCATAGCTTGCAACTGAGAGTCGACCTCCCAACCCGTGGCCACGCACTCCGCTGCGAGCGACTCAATCTGCTGCATGATCTCCATGATGTTGTCGCCTTCGTTGGCTCGGAGGGTGACGAGCCGTTTGAAGATGAAGAGCTGGTTGGCAAGATTGCTTGACTGGTAGATGGAGCAGAGTTTTGACCATGCGTCCGCGGCCAGGGTGCATCCTTGGATGTGCCCAAGTTGTGGTGGGCATAACGCGGACACAAGAAGCGCCAACGCCTTTTTGTTGCGCTTCTTGTATGCCTCCTTCACCTCAGCCGTTGCAGTCTCCGGCAGAGCAGTCTCATCACCTCTTACAAGCTCAAGCAGTCCCTTGTCGTCGAGGAAGACCTCAAACTGCCACCTCCACAAGGCGAATCCTGTCCCATCAAACTTAAGGACAGCGCGGCTGCTCTCTTGCTCGCTGGTTGCCATGTCATGCTGTTGGAAGCATGAAATCAAGCTGGCTTTGAACCCCTTAGAGGCGTGGGCCCGTAACCCTTTGTTGGCCTGAGGGTGAGTGTGCACCCTGGAGGGTCCCTAGCAGTGGCTGGTTCACACCACCAACTGTTTTTGGAGAGACTGAAACTATGGAGGCAACTGGTTCCAAGGATGGCAAAATCTGGTCAGAGAGTGAGGCAATAGTTTTGTCCTCAATTGGATGGAAATTAACACTTGATCAAGGCTCACAAGCAGTGGCATTTTATAGCCACTGATCTAAGCTTTCCAGAACACCAAAGCATACGAGATTTGGAGCTTCCTAGCAGATTCTATGGCTTCTAGAGTGCTCCTTGGTAGGCTGTCCTTTTCCCACCTAGGAAGGCATCCTTTCCCTCCTCTAGAAGCTTCTGCCCCTTCCTAGATTCCTCAGCTTGCTTCTAGTAGGAGGGAAGGTGTCCAGAAGACCAAGACACCTCTAGATGCCTTGTAGGACAAGTCACCCCTTCTAGAAGGTGTGCCACCTTCCTGGACCCTCACCTGGCCTTCTAGAAACTTAAAGAGGAACTCTAGAGGTTGAGCTAGCTTCCTGGCATCTATTTTCCACCTCCCTTGAGGCAGGGCAGAATTTCATCTTGTGGGACTTGAACCCGGGCCCCTGCCTCTAGAGGTGGACACCATTAACCACTAAGCCACTAAGGCTTGTCTTTTTGGTGTTCCTTTTTGCAGTCACTCCTGCCATGGTGAGGAGCATCATTCCAACAACTCTGTCCACCCGCTTTGCGGAGGACCTGCCACTTGTGCCGAGCGCATCCTCACCCATGTCACCCGATGGCCAAGTGAAGCTGAAGAGTCCCGACCCAGCCATCGTGGGGGAGCCAGTTGAAGTGACCACGTACCTGCGAGTCATAGGGTCACTGATGTTCCTGGTGACGACGACGCGCCCAGACATCGCGTTCGCCGTCAACCTCCTGGCCCAGTTCTCTTAGGAGCCACGTCACCTCCACTACGAGGTCGCGATCTGGGTATTGCGCTATGTTGTCTCCACTCCTCGGCGAGGTCTCATGTTCCGCCGTCAGCCGTCTCTCGTCGTAGTGGGATACACCGACAGTGACTGGGCCGGCAGTCCGGACGGTAAGAGTCGCACAAGCTGGATCTTTCTGATTGGCGGCATAGCTGTGTCCTGGCGTAGTGGCAAGCAGGGGTGCATTGCACGTAGTACTGCTGAGGCTGAGTACGTGGCTCTTGGCTCAGGCGCGTGTGAGAGTGTGGTTGCATCGCTTGTTGTCCGAGTTGCGTCAGCCTGTCGCATCCATCACGTTGCATTGTGACAATGAGAGTGCCATGGCCATCGCCGACAATGACAGCGTACATCACACACGCACAAAGCACATCAACGTTGAGTATCATTTTGTGCGTTTGTTGTTCCATGACGGCAGCATCAGCATCGTGTGGGTTGAGACAACACGACAGTTGGCTGAATTCTTGACCAAGGCACTGAAGCGTGATTCGTTCAAGAAGGCTGTGAGTTCGGTCGGCTTGCGTCCGTGAGTTACTCTCTTTGTCCCTGCTTGCATCTCTGCGTGGTCTGGGGGAGTCTGGTCGTTGTTTGTGTCTCTGCCCGCACATGTCCACTATGCCTTTGAGTCATGGGGGAGTGTTGGTTTTCGTGCATCTCTCATTATACTCTGTGGTGTCCTCTCGGCTTGTGAACATTCGCGTGCAGATGACTGACGGCGAGACTCGACGCTGCTGGAGTGTCGCTCGGTGGAGTTGACGCGCGCTGAGGCCCATGCACCGTTCACTGAAGCCTCCTCCCTACGGCAATGCGCTCAGCTCCATCGGCAGGCCTCCGCGGCGGTCGAGCCGCCGGCGGTCACTGCCACTACAGATGTTGTTTCCATGCATTCAGCTCTGCTTCTGGTTGTGGCATTACGTCTGCAACGTCATGCTGTGCCTAGGGTCCATGTCTCTTGCTGTGTGGCCTTGCTTGGCGTCACTGACTGTCGTAGGCACTGCCCGGGTTCGGTCAGCCATAACTCTTTGCTGCTACTTTTCTAGCTGATTCTAACCGCTTGACTACGTTTGCAACGTCGGTGTTATGGTATGGTCCAGTTTTCATGCAAAACGCCTAGGTTTTGGGTTGTCGGGCGTCTGGCAGGGCTCACCGAGAAAACCCTGCCTGCCATAAAATAGGTCTAGCACTATTTTCTGATTGGTTGGTTAGCTGAGTAACAAGTTCTACACTAGTGGGGGGGAGCTAGCTGAAGGGGTCTCCCATTGTTCCTCATTCTTCGTTCCTTATCAGTCACTTTCAGTTTTCAGCTGCTTTCTGGCGCTAACACTAGCGCGCGCATTTCTGAGTAACAAACCCAGAGCTTCCAGACTTAGACTCTAGAGCAGCAGACTGAGAGGGAAGCTGACTTAAGCAACGAGCGTGGAAGCCCGCACGCTGCATCAACAACGCTACCGCCAACGTGGGTATATGGATAATACATCGGCGTCAGTTGTGACGGGTGGAAGCCACACAAACCAACTGCAGCAGACTAAGCAATGAGCGTGGAAGCCCGCACACTGCATCAACAATGCAGCCGCCCCAACCTGCGCACTAGAACAGTTTCCAGCTAACCTGTTGCATTAGGTAGTTCGAGCTGTTGAAGTTCGTTGTCCACTTACACCTCTGTGCCCTCTTGCCTCCCACAATGTGCACACATGCATGTACAGATTAAAGTGACAGTGGGATCATCTGAGGAGATGGCCAGTGCCTCTGTGCTGGCTGAAGCCGTGGACGCTCCCAAGCTACTGTTGGACCCAGGGGTGCTCTCTGGCATTCACATGACTTTTGCATGATTCTTCATGATCTTGTGATGCGGTAGATGCTAGGGCCCGTACATTCTTACTGCCGTGCCCTTCATCATGTTATCTTGGTGTGCATGTTGTGGGGGAGCTGCTTTTACCCGGGTGCTGATCCTTAGGGGGCCACCGTGCTGGTTTCGACCATGCATTGGTGAGTAGTCACCCTCGGTTAATTCCGAGTGGTCGGGCTCGACCCCCGGGTGGCGGCACTCACCCACCCGAGCTCTTCGCTCGTGGTGGGTGAGCGCTCACCGGTCCTTGGGTCACTCGCTCCCCCCTCTCACAATCAATCTTCTCTGTTCACCTGAGATATGCAAACAAGTTGCCGCATCCATGGCGTCTCTCCCACGTTGGTGCTTGTTGCATGTCATACCCACACACCTAGGTCAGCTAGTAACTTCCTAGCAACTACTGGTATCAGAGCAAGGGGCGGCTCTCGCCCATGACTCTACGTTCCTAGGCATTTGTGGGCCACGTGGCTCTCTTGGCCACCTCTTCACTCGCCCGGACATCACCGTGGACCCCGAGCATCTCCGTGCACTTCAGTCATCTCCGTGCACCCGGGCCTCTCGGTGCACTCCGTCAGCAGTTCCACGCACCCCAGGCATCTCTGTGCATCGCTGCATTTCCCGGGCACCACTGTGCACCGCAGGAGCCTCCGCACATCTCAGTGCACACTCCGGGCATCGTTGTGCACCCAGATCTCCTCTTGCACCCCGCCGTGGCATCTCCACGCACCCGGACATCACCTCGGATCTCGAGCATCTCCGTGCACGTCAGCCAACACCGTGCGCCAGAGCCTTTCAGTGCACTCAGCCGGCAGCCCCACGCACACCAGGCACCTCTGTGCATCGCTGCATTCCCGAGCACTTCTGTGCACCGCGGGCATCTCCGCACATCTCAGTGCACGCTCCGGGCATCATTGTGCATCCGTACCTCTCAGTGCACCCCGCCGGCAGCTCCACGCACCCCGGGCACCTCTGTGCACCGCGGGCATCTCCGCACACACCCCAGGCATCTCTGTAAACCGCGGGCAACCCCGTGCACATTCTGGGCATCCTCGTGCACCTTGATCTCTCACTGCAATCTCCCGGCACCTCTGTGCACCCTGAGCATCCTTGTGCACACTTCGGGCCTCCTCGTGGACCGGGGCCTCTCTTCACACCCCGGATATCTCCGTGCACTCGGCTGGACACCCTCTCAATTCCCAGACATTCCTCTTGCCTCCACAGTCGCAGTCCTGGAGTCACCGCAGCTTGACTCCCCTCGGACCGCTGCCTATTACACTGACGGCGGGTGGGAGGACACAAGAGACTATGATCCTCCCTCACCACCAGACTACGACACTCCGCTCTGGTCTTGTATGCTGGACCCCGCCTACTGGCGAGGGGACGTGGAACGAGAGGCCGCAGCACGCGAGGAGGAGATCGACATGCAAGTCTACACTTCGGACAACTTACCGCCGTCGCCACCTCGTCACACCACGATGCAACCACCTGAGGGTACTCAGTCAACCACTGCCTCTTCTACATCCCACACTATTCTCGGCCCCTCAGCCGCTGCACCAACTGCCGCTGCACCATTGCCTCCACCCGAGATCCCAGGCGTCGTCCCTGCTCTCCCTGTTCACAACGATTCCATTAGTTTGGCAGGGGCTATTCTCGACGCAGCAACAGCTGCTGCAGCTACCTTTGCGGCCACCGCCCGCGCTTGCAGGGCCCCTACACAGACGGCTGTTGGTCGTGCAACAGATGCCTACGCACATGCTGCAGTCTCCTTGACGCTTCTTGCCGCTGCAGCAGCAAACATCGCCACCCAGGTTACATCAGCTGCAGCCGCCGTTGCAACCGCCTCCTCCTCAGCCGCCGACGCCATCTCAGCAGCTGTCAGCTCCATCCGGGCCTCTACAGCATCAGCTGTTCTGACTCCCACTGGTTCTCACAGGGAGCTCACTCCACACGTTGCCTCAGGGGTGCTGATTGCATCTGCATCTGCAGTGGTGGCTGGGGCGTCTGTCATTGGTCTTCTCTGCCTGACCGTGGCAGTCGCAGGCTGGGTGGCAATCCTCTTCTCTTCAGCAGCGGCAGTGGTGTCTCCTCTCTTCTCTCTGCTGCCCCGTCACTAGCTCGGTGAGCCCGTCATTTTTCTTTCCCTCTCTCCTCACCTGTGTTGACATTTCTTCCCCCGTCTCGTGCTTGTCTTTACCATGCCTGGGCCAGAAGAAAAGTTGGAGGCTCTCCAAGCCGCCCTTAGTGAAGCACAGGCTGAACGTCGCAAAGCGCAGGATGAGCTAGAGCGAGAGCGTGATGCACAGCATGAGTTAGCGTCCACAGTGGCTTCACTGGTTCTAGAGCGTCTCCGTGCTGTCCCAGCTTTTGCTGCGATCATTCCTCCTGATCAGTCAGGATCCACAAGCTCTTNGCGGCAGTGGTGTCTCCTCTCTTCGCCCTGCTGCCCCGTCACTAGCTCGGTGAGCCCATCATTTTTCTTTCCCTCTCTCCTCACCTGTGTTGACATTTCTTCCCCCGTCTCGTGCTTGTCTTTACCATGCCTGGGCCAGAAGAAAAGTTGGAGGCTCTCCAAGCCGCCCTTAGTGAAGCACAGGCTGAACGTCGCAAAGCGCAGGATGAGCTAGAGCGAGAGCGTGATGCACAGCATGAGTTAGCGTCCACAGTGGCTTCACTGGTTCTAGAGCGTCTCCGTGCTGTCCCAGCTTTTGCTGCGATCATTCCTCCTGATCAGTCAGGATCCACAAGCTCTTCAGCACCATCTACTGGCAGCGACGCCAACACCTCTTCCTCTTCACTCCCAGTCACCGCTCGGGCTCTTCCGCCTGCGCGGCAGAAAGACTTTTGAGACGCCACCCCCTCAGTTCACCTCCAAACTCACCTTCACATCCTGGGATACGCGCTTCAGCGCGTGGGCTCAGGGTGAGCTGTTGTGGGAGTACTACTCCCCCGCCAAGGTCTCCTTTGTGCCACAGCCTGCAGAGGCCGCCCGCACTGTGCGGGCACTTATCAACGCCGGCCCCGAGAGTCTTCTCGACGACATCGGTACGTACAATGCCGACCCCATCCGAGGCACCAGTGCAGACCCGGTGGGTGCATATGCGCTCATTCGCCGCCGCAAAACTGTAACTGGGCATGCTGCGCAGAGTGCTCTCACTGTGCAGTTCAACACGCTGCAGATGAGAGCGGATGAGACAGCGGACGAGTACTGGGCCTGCAGTCTGCGTCTTCTACGTGACCTTGGCAAGGCTGCACCAGGTCCTCTCTCTGCATGTCTCTCTATTGTGGCTGGTCCTATCCCTGAGCTGTCTGACTTGTATCTTCACGTCTCCCAGACAGAACTAGAGCGCCTTGCTTCCTCTCCTACCCCAGCTGACTCCCCACCGGGGATTGGTCCCCTCTTTGACTTCACTGCTGCCCGACTCACTGACTGGTGGAATGCTCTTCAAAACAAGCGCATGCATCGTGCCGCCATTGTAGCAGTCACTACCTCCTCACCATCTGCATCCACCACAGCTCCTCCTGCTGGCTCGTCTTCTCAGGCCTCTGCCCACTCCTCACAGGCCGCTGGACGCGGGGGGGGCAGTGGCTCTGGCTCTGGTCGGGGTGGAAGTCGTGGGGGCAAAGGGCGTGGGGGTGGTCGTGGCGGAAAAGGCTCAGTCACTCCAGCAACTGATGTCACTTGCTGGAACTACGGCGCCACCGGACACTCAGCGCCCAAGTGTCCTGCTCCTCGTGATGACGCATGCCTCGCCTCCTCCATGCGTGCTCACTGGGCACGCACTGGTGTAGCAGCTCCCACAGCTGCTGCTGCTATGGCAGTCTCATCGTCCACATCCTCCTCATCAGCCCCGATAACTACCTCTGCTCCTCTCCAGCAGACACCACCGCCGCCCAGTCCTTGGAGCTGGGTGCCACCACCGTCTGGTCCTCCATACTACGGCCCCCCATCCTCACACTACTCCGCTCCTCACTGGAGCCGCGATGATGGTCACTACTCCGACCGTGCGTCTGACCGGTCTTCTGATCGCTCCTCTGATCGTCAAGACGAGGAGCGTAATCTCGAGCGTCGCCTTGCCGAGCTTCTGCACCTTCGCTCTCAGGGAGGTGAGAGTGTGAGTGGCCAGTCCCGTGTGTCTGTCTGTGAGTCGGATGTCACTCTTCGTGGCTCCGGCTCGGGTGGTGTGCAAGGGGACCTGCCTGATGATCGTTCCTGGATTGAGCATTGGCAGTCTCACACGTTCCCGTCCCGTCTTGGTCATGTCTCCTCTTCCTCTTCGCGTGGTACCGTGGTTGTCTGCTTGGCTCTTCCTTCCACTCGTGCATCCCCTGGCCTCTGGATCATTGATTCTGGGGCCACACATCACATGACTTCCTGCCGTTCTTCCTTTGTGTCCATCGGGCCTGTTCAGTCCGTCAAATCTGTACGCACAGGTTCCGGTCAGCTGCTTCCCGTTCAAGGCGTTGGTGTCGTCCGCTTTGTTGGCCCTGGCGGTACTGTCTATCTGCCTGATGTTCTGTATGTCCCTGACCTCGAATTCAGCCTTCTCTCTGTGACCACCCTTGATGGTCAAGGCATGGACTTCTCGTCCAGCCGCGGCCTTGCCTCCATCTCTCTTCGCTCCTCTGGCCGTGTTGTCCTTCGTGGCGTGCGCTGTGATCGCCTGTTCCGTGTGCCGCTCACTCTGCCCTCGTCTTCCGCTGCCTCTGCCTTTGTTCATGTCGCGCCCTCGTTATCGCCCGCTCATGCTGACCTTCTGCATCGCCGCCTCTGTCACATCCACACTGCCGCGATACAGCGACTCCTTCGTCTCCAGCCTGCTCACGGCCTTGACCCTGCCACTTTCTCTCCTACTTGCCCGTCCACCTGTTTGGACTGTGCCAGTGGCAAAATGCACCGCTCCCCCTTCTCCACCTCTGACGCCACCACCTCTCACCCTCTTGACCTGGTCCATGCCGATGTCATGGGCCCATTGCCCCAGGATTTCCTTGGTGGCCTTGGCCGTTATGTGCTATGCCTCACTGATGACTACTCTCGTTACCGCTGGGTCTTTGCCCTGCGCCACAAAAGTGATGTCACCGAGGTCTTGGAGTCTTGGCTGCCTCAGGCCGAACGTGCCTGTCTTCGACCCTTACGCGTCTTTCGCAGCGATCGTGGTGGTGAATTCTTTGGACCCACGTCTCGCTTTCTTGAGTCTCGTGGTGTACGGATTGAATCCTCTGCTCCCTACACCCCCCAGCAAAATGGCGTGTCTGAGCGCTGGAACCGCACCCTTGCCGATGGGGTGCGTTCCCTGCTCTCTGCGTCCGGTCAGTCACCCCTCTTTGCCTTTGAGGCCATGTCCTACATGACCTGGGTCTGGAACCGTGTTCCCCATGGCCCTCTTCCTCACACTGTCACTCCCTTTGCGTGTTGGACTGGCCAGCGTGCGGACCTTCGTCTTGTACGTGTTTGGGGCTGTCTCGCCTCTGTCTGGGTGCCCGCTGACCAAAGGGACGGTAAGCTGTCACCTCGTGGTCGTCTGTGCATCTTTCTTGGTGTTTCCCCCTTCTCAAAAGCCTGGAGGTTCTGGGACCCTTCGCGCTGTCGTGTCATTGAGTCACGTGACGCTCTCTTCTTCGAGCACTTGTTTGAGCGCGACTTGCCCCGCTTTGGTGGGTCCCTCTCTCCGCCTCCTCGGGGTGGGGGTGGTTCTCTGCCCTCTGGGCCTGCTGTTCTCCCCTCGGTGCGTCCCGCCGTTCCCTCTGTCGCCCCCTCTGCCTACCAGAGCTCTCCTTTATCCACGGTTCCTTCTCCGGTTCTATCACCCTCCATGGCACCATTGGACTCTCCCAGTCAGTCTCCCGGTCATTCCTCTGGTTCCTCTGGCTCCCCTACCGTTTCTCTTGCTGGCTCATCCTCTTCCCCCAACCATGGTGCTATCTCATCGACTCTCTCTGTCTCCTCTCCTCCTGCCGTGCAGCATTCTGCTGCCCCATTGTCCTCTGCGCGTGCTGCGTCCATTCCCCCAGTCTCCCCCTACACGCGTGGTGGACGCCTACGCGCTCTTCCCTCTCAGTCGCACCCTGTCGTCTCTGGTGACCCTGGTCTCCATGCCCTTGGTCTCACCACCTCTGGCCTGTCTGCCGCAGTGTCTGTTGTACACCCCGGCACTGCCCTTGGTTACTCCCTTGTTGAACAGGAATTCCACTCTGCTGTGTCCTCTTCTGTGGCCGGGTATGTTGCCTCGTGCTTTGCTGTCGCTGGCCTCTCTCCTCTTCCTCCTGAGCCACAGACTGT
>SZWC01000736.1:111471-133737 GCA_023375785.1 Penium margaritaceum
ACACACACATGCACTTGAACAGGCCTACCGCAGTCAGACCACGCTGTGGTCTCCTCTAGAGCGTCGCGGATGTCCGGCAGGCGGAACGCGCCGCTGACTCCGCCGTCTGCTCCAGGGCCGCCGGCCGAGGACGAGGACCAGCTCGTGTACCGGCACGAGACTGCGCCTCCGAAGGCCGAGCGCGGCGCTATCGGCCCGTTTGATGGGAACGAGGGATGCTGGGCGAGGGAGAGAGGGAACTGCATTGTTCCAGAATCCATGTCTTGCGAGAGAGGGAAAGTCATTGGGGTTGATGAGGGGGACGATGGTGAGAGAAGGAGAATACAACGCACGACGAGGCCGATCGACGGATGAGCTCGGGTATGGCGGCTCAATTGCGCGGCTTGCTCTCGCCTAACGACAATCTAGGCCTCGTATGGACGCGCTGGCAATCGACGACACCTTGGTGGCGTGCAGGCTCAGCGGCGCCGCGGCGCGGGGGGAAGGCCGACGACGAGATCGCGGCCGCGCGCTGCCGGAGCGCGATCTCGGCACATCGACCACCGGGGCGCCCCCGAGATGCAGCGAGGGCGGTGACGCACTTCATCCACGGACTGCACAGCGATGAGAGCTTCGGCCTGGCGGCTCTTAGCCAGCGGAAGTGCGATCGGCAGACCGATCAGTCAGAGGGTGGGATCGACGGAGCGAGCGAGTCGCACATCGCCCCGTCGAGGACGTCGCTTGGATCTCGAAGGCACTCGCGCTGACGCGACGTGTCGTCGCCCCGCTGTCGTGGTCTCTCGTGGCGTCCTTCGGCGGCGCCGGTCGTGTTGCACTACGCCTCTCTCCGCCGCTTGGTCTGATGCGGGAACCAATGTGTGCACTCGAGTGAGCGCGTCGGGGCGGAGGATGAACCGACGACTGACTCTGCCCAACGGCCAGGGTCAGACAGACTGCCTCTGGCCAGAACGCGAGAGGTCGTGCGTGGCGGCGGTGCATTAGCGGGACCGCAAGCGCAGGACGAACGAGACGAGACCGTGAGGCTGTGAGACTGCAGGCATAGTTAGGGGTGGTGGTGGCAATTTGTCTCTTCGGACGCAGCGGCTGCAATCGCAATGCTGGTGTGGCAGTGCGTTGGCGCTTGCCGCTACGCAGCAGCGACCGCGTCGCTGAGGCAAGGCAGGGGTCGAGATAGATAGATAGATTATTATGTTTATCGTCGCTACCCCTCCACGGGGAATGGACGGTGGCACAGAGCCACATGTGACAGTGAGAGTCAGGAGGGGCAGGGGTCGAGGAGATCGCAAGACCGTGGCAGGAAAAAAAATAGGGATGGGGTTCTGTTTGGTTCTAAAGTAATGGAACTGCAACCTCGAAGCGCAAGGCACAGTTAAAGCTTTCAAGGATGCCATTTCAGGAAACACCTCTCGTAACCCGCCTTTTCGATGAAGCAGCGTCACTCAACCCGAATTGAAACAGTTCTAACCCTCCGGCCCGACTTCCAAAAGTCAATCTCAATTCATCCCGACTTAAAGTAGGTCTCCACATGCCCCCTGTGTCGTTTCAACTTCAACATCCGCCCCCTGTCAAAAAATCGGCTACAACGTAAGGAAGACCCCTGGGGCATGCTGCATGCAGACGGGGTGTATGATGTTGTCTCACGCAAAAACAATTTCGGTTGTATACCACCCAAATAGGGTTTTAGGTTTCACGTCATGTGCCGATTCTAGGGTTTTTTGACGACTCTAGTCGTGATAAAAAAACCCTTAAAATGGTAAAAATTATTGTATGCAAAAACTTTGGACATCGCAAGGTTCAACGACACCCTCGCCCCCAACTGCCCCCCCCCCCACCAACCTCCCTTCGCGCTCAGACCTACGAGCAATCATTCACAAAGAAAACTAGTAACATAAAACTCCGCAAACAGAAAAAAGTCCAAATATCCATCCAGTCCCTTTACAAGAGAAGAACGTCTAGAAATAGACATGGACCAATACACCACGTAGTAGATCGAGCAATGATGTCATGACCCAATTTTGAAGATAGGGCGGATAGTGAAGCAAATCTAAAAGGCACAGCAGATGGAGACGCACTTCTACAAGCCATCATATACATGGATTACATGAATGAGGAAAGCGGAGATCCTCACAAGTTACCAGTGCCCTTTTTGGGATCAATACTCGAAGGAACACAGTTCGCTACACCACATTGGAAATCGCCACCCACTCAAAGTAATCTTCCAACACTCTTCATATTTCCAATTTTAGCTTTAGTTAAGAGAGGGAAAACTGAACAAAACCATGACTTCTACAGTCCCACCTCACAACGATCGTGATTTCTAATACAAAGTGCCCCAAAGAGATCCTTCTCTTGCATTCAATATTGAATCTAACCAAGTAACCACTAATAAACTTGTGTGCCTCGTAAAACATGAAAAATCTAGATTACCCTTGAAAAGAAATCTAAAAATCCAAAGGCATCGAACGTTCCTCGTAAAAATGTACCTGTGTTGATGTAGTAGTTTAGCAACATTAGATTGACATTGGACTGATATTGTTCAATTAAACAAGGAATCTAAACCAACTTGTTAAACAGAAATAATGCCATGAAATTACCTTCTACGTTTTTAATTGAAAAAACCTACTCATCATTCGACGTACTAGCTGCAATCTCATAGCAATCACGTTGGGCTCATAGCCTCCCTTAATGAGGCTTGAAAACCTTTTATGGTAAACAAAATGTAACACAGGTGCAACATGACACATTTTTGCAAGCATAACAGAAGGAGTTTCAACAGGTCAAGAAGATCATCACCCATCTTCCATCCCAAGAAAAGAAATGAAGGTAAGTACAAGGCAACAAAAAATGATCAAAATCAACACTCAACAAAAGCCAAAACTAGTGTAAAACAAAAACCATATTTAGAAGAATTCATTTCTTACAACTTTTGAGTGTGTTGGTTGCCTAAAAGATTGTTGAAAAGCATTACTCATTCACGATTCGTTTTTACACATGGTTATACCTAAAACTAAAAACATGGGTGTCAAGTGATGGAGCATCTTTTTATTCAAAACGGTGGCAAAAACACCTTACTAATACTTTCATATAGTAAACTTAAGGGGTTTGTCTTAACATATGATGGTTTTGAAGAATATGGGTTGGTTCAATAGACATGATTTGAGATAATGCTTCTTATATGCTCACATAACTAGGAAACATTTCTTCCTTTTCCTGATCTAATGCAAGACAAATTATTACATGAACCCACAATAATCTTCAAACCAAGGTTTAACAAGTTCTTGACATGAGTCCATGGTAGACTTTTGAGCTTTCCAAAACATTGAAAAATGATGTGGTTCACCTTGTGAGAAACAAATTAACCCAATATCAAGAAGAATTTCTAAATCAAAGTCACAATGGAAAACAGATAACTAAAAATTGCATTTGTTACTAATAATCACCATAATGTACATTGGTAACAAGCATATAGCACAAAAAATGACATGTTTTACACATGAAATATTGGAGTAACATGGAAAACATGTAAACTCTACTGCGATGAAAACTGAGGCAATGATCGAACATGTGTATGAAACGTTCGAACATGTGTTTGGAAAGTTCAAACAAATGACTCAAAAACCTATTCCCCTTAAACAAATGAGATTGGGGATACCAATTTTCCAAGAAAGCTCTTGATATTGTGTCAAAATGGTAGAATGTTCTTGATGTTTCTTGATAATGTCCATGTAGGACTAAGAGCAAATAAAAACAAAACAAAACAAGCTAATAGGAATTGCCAAGCCCTACTCATGAGCGTAATGAACTTTTCATATGTGATACTCTTAAGCACACTTAGTGCGTGCACAAAGTGGCACAAAAAACATGAATAGGGAAATTTATCACAAAAACATCATTTTCATTACATTTTAACAACTGTCATTAAGGTGAAAAGGGTAAAACAAATGAGAAGAGCCCAAAACACAAATTGAATTTAATATAACCCATCAAATTAAGCAAATATACTCGTGATAAAGGTTAGAAATATGTTAGCCGTGGCTCATCTAGCATTATATTTGGATACATCAAAGCCAAGAGAAGGCTCCATCTAGACTATAGTCATGAACAGCCATCTCACGATTTATTGATGTTTCTTGCATTAAATTGCATCTATTTCCAACCAATCAACCCTACTGCATTTCTTCTTGAGATTCTTTGAAGTCTTCTCCTTTCATAATTCTCTACCTATTCCATGTTCTTGATAATCCTCTTATAATCTTTTTGCTCAAACTAATTTCATGAAATTGATTTTTTCGTTTTGGTTCCACTTCCTCTACAAGCATTATGTATTTTTGAGAAGTGAGGAAACAATTAAAGCCAGTTTTGATGCTTCTATCTATATCCGCTTTTCACTAAATAAAGAAAAAATACATCTCTATTCAACATCTTTAATTTGAGGATGAAGTTCTTATAAGAAGATCTGATTGATTTTAAATTAAAGTGGGTACATGGAATTTTTTTTTGCACATAATTCACCTATATCCAAATGATAGTTCTCATTGTTGTTTACATTGACCTCTACAAATATGTCATTTACAAAAAAACTCAATTGGTAAAATATTTCATTTTATATTTTAATTTATAATTGCATAAAACTTAAATATTTTAGAAAACAAATAGCAATTCATATTTTTTTATCCAATTTCAAACATGTGTAAAAAATCGGATGTTGGGTTTGTTGCTTTTGAGTTATGCATCTATTCACTAATTCAACATACTAACATCTACACATCGAAATTCTCATGTAGCACAAACTTTAATGTTTTTCTACCTTAACAATTACTGAGTTGTTTCCATGTGAAGCTATGGAATATTCTCAAGATACCCTCCAAGCGTATGTGATGTTCTCATGTAAGGGAAGGCATCTTTCTTACGCTTGAGAAATTCAATGCTATCATACCCAATCTACACACATTATAAAGAAGAAGATATCATATGAAATCCATCAATGATTTTTCATGATGAATTTTTTAAACATGTTCAACCCATGCAATTTGTTTTCAATGGATTATCCAAAGAGCTCCCTTATTGAAATAAGGAACATGTTCTCCAACTACATCAACCTTACAATAAACAGGTCATTCATGGTTTTGTGAAATAACTTTGTGTCTCTATTATTAAATACAGTTTTACTCTACGATAATTTCTCACATTTATGTTAGATAGTCTGCTTCGAATAAATTTCAATGATTTGGTACAGAAAATTGTATCTCTATATTCCTATAATGTGGTTATGAATATGTTTTGTTATCAATATTCCATCTTCACCAACCTTCTGAATTGAATTTTAATTAACCCTAATGAATATTTGTTTCAATTATTCACATTAAGCATAACTATTTTTATGAAGATTTTGTTCCTTTCACGTATGTTAGGGGTACTTCTATATTTCAATGAAAATGGGAGATGTACTCTCAAACTTGACAAATTTTGCGGTTCATTACAATCATTTAACGAGAGACTAGTTGTAAAGCACTAATGAACGTTTGTGCCCGGACAATAAACAATTCAATATTTCAAACCTAAGTTTTTGTGTTACAAAGGATGGAAAAATCAATATTTGTAAAAACAAGCAACCCTTGCCACGTTGCATAAGAGGTGCGAAATCTTTTCTATTGTGATAATGCGTCACATAAATCATCCAATCATCCAATCAACCAATGACATTTTTGACTTATTGGCTTCATCATCATGTGTGGCTTTCTTCCCAAGGCTATCGTGGAAAAGAGGACATGCAACCTCATGTTAACCACAACATACAACCTTCTTGCTCCCACAAACGTTTCATCAACTTTCACAAACGCAAAGGGTTGAGAATGGAGGCAAAACCAACACCATAGCGCCAAATGTAAAGCATAAAAACGTTTCTTTTAAAAAGAAGGGCTTATTTCACATCATTAATGGCAGGCCTCTCCATAACAAAAATACCCGTGATCCCACTCCAGATTCTAGGACTCCACATGTGCATAAGTATGATAATACCCTTTTTTCACTTGTCATTAATCCTCCCTCCATATGAGACAGCGAAAACAAATACAAGAGTAGGATTAGAACCACTACAAGTTGTGATGATGGACAGTAAACAAGCATTCAATGGATACCAACCGCTTGCACTTGTCACATTCTAAATCAATGACAACAAGCTCATAGTTGATAAGCACAAAATCCGACGAGTGTGGTCTCTATACGTATTTGGTTTAGAGCTATCATCTCTAAGCAACAAATAAGGAATTGAAAGAATGTAGTTCATTGTGCGCCAATATCAGAAACATTACACCAAAATTTCATGACCATGATGGGTATGAAATATTTGGCCACATCCACCAACGATTTGGCCGCAACCATTTGGCAACACAAACATCCTCTAACCTTAATTTGAAATAGCACTACTAACGTCCATCCCTATGCAACCCAAAAACACCAATCAATAGGAAAAGGAACAAACATGACTCAACTAGAAGGGGGCATGGATGCCTTAGAAATCTGCCATCCCGGCAAAAACAAGAAAGTGACTAGCCGGTGCT
This sequence comes from Penium margaritaceum, assembly GCA_023375785.1. Classification (NCBI taxonomy): domain Eukaryota; kingdom Viridiplantae; phylum Streptophyta; class Zygnematophyceae; order Desmidiales; family Peniaceae; genus Penium; species Penium margaritaceum. Next base: position 118,032 of record SZWC01000736.1, read on the forward strand.
TACGCTACTACTCATGCCCTTGATTTGAAGCTCATTTGACACAAAATATAAAGCTTTATCACGTTGCATGTACTTGACAAGATGTATCTCAAACGAGTACAAACATTCATTAGCATAAGGATCCGTTGCTTGATTGGAAAGGAACTTGGATGGTCATGGTGTTCTACAACAATCGCTGCTTTGAACGTCTGTACAAACTGGGAATATTTGGTCTTTACTAGAAATTCCCTCATTATGTGCATGGTGACTTTGTGCAACATCACGTTGTTCATGTGCTTAATGGCGACAACATTAGAGTTCAATTGCTTCCTCTTTCAAGACATATTTGGACACCACAAAATCCTAACAACGTCTACATTATGGAATGCAATGAAAAATGATGATACAAAGAGACATTTTACGCATGAGAAGAGAGTTGCTCTTCATGGAAATTGTTTCTAAGGTAAATAAACTTATTTCCTTCCATATGGCAAGAAAACAACTAAATCCACTCGGGACTTGAGGTTCATGTAGTCTCATAAGGTGAACAACAAAACAACATGGGGGTGAGTGCTTAACATCGTTCATTCTTACTAATGGGAAATATTTACGCACGATGTCTGGAAGGGAAAGTAATATGCTATCCTTGTTCGTAATACCTGTGGTCCATAATGCCCTGATCATGGCCCATGGATAACTTTTCATTCATGCATGGACGTACAACACTCCCACTTATACATGTAAAGCAATGCCAAATAATGTTGAGACAATCCACCCCTTTAAGAACATGATTGAGGGTTTATCTTAAGAAAGGGGCACCAACTGGTGAACAAAGGGAAGTAACCTATCGATAGGTATGTGAATGCTGAAGGAAAGTGCATGTGGGGGGTTTCATGATACATGGATATAAGAAATCAAGCCGATGGTCAAGAACACATGAGTTCGCTCTAGCCTTCATTGACTTTTTTACCCATCCTTTCAGAGAGCGGTGGCACAAATTTCATGGATAATCCTTGTTACGACAATGTTTCCAAGGAGGAAGACGACTTGTAGTGATGTCCACTCTCTTATCCACATTGCACATTTAAGGATTGAATCGTGTTTTATTCTTAATAGAAACAAGAAAGACAAAAACTATACTTCTATGCCACCATAATAAGGCTTGTGAGATTCTGCAAAAAAATGTATCAAAGAAAGAAGTATACATGAATCCACTTTCATCATTCATAGTTAATCACCTCTAGAAAATACACTCTTCATATAGTGTACATGTCAAATGTAGGCCTATGGAAATTTCATGGTACCTTCGTGGAAGTTGCCTCATAATTCAATTTCTTACATGTGTTCATGCATGTTTCCATGTACTTGTATGCTTGAACATGCAAACGATCTTGGAAGGATAATAATAAAAATAAAAAACCCAAAAAAACCCCGCTTTCTTTTTCCACAACTCCATTTACAGTTCCCTTAAACAGACATACATTTGTCCTTATACCTTAAAGATGTTAATATTGTGAATAATTCAAATGCCTATTCCTGGACGCGGGACTAGTCAGAGACACAATTGACACGATTTTACAGCCGGAGTTCTGGGTTTGATTTTTTCTCTCTCCCGGGCTCCTGCTGGGCCCTTTTGTAGCGGGGCCCAACAGACTCCCTTCTGTCGCGTAGGGGGAGTTTGTATCTCCCACTCGAATCCATCGCAAACCTGTTAGAAATCATCATATGTGTTGACAACTAGTCGACGGTCGTCGATCGTCGATTTTCATCTATGTATAAACAAACGAAGCATACAACGTCGATTTTTTATCATCATATATCGACTATCAAACATTGGTTTTTGACATATTCTCAAAATACACTTTGTGTATTTTTCTCGTGTCCACCAAACATGCTTACCAGAGACACTCCCCTAATAAACTTTTCCCTTTAGGGGGGGAGATCACTGGCTCCCATGTTGCCCCCCCCCCCAAAACAGGTAAAGTGTATTAAGAGAGTGTATATGAGCTGTGTATCTGAAGGACATGTGAAAAATACACTAAATGTATAGTAAAATTAGTGTATTCAAGTAACAATTGTACAATACACAACCCAGCTACACAACCCCAATACACTTGTTACTTCTGGGGGGGTCGATGGGGTCTCGACTACATGCAATATGCAATATGGTTTCTGCACATGTGGATATCATTGACTAGTCAACGGTCGTCGAACTTTGATTTTAATCTATGCATACATGATCACATTGTACATCGTCGATCGTCAATTGTCAAAGATCGATGACTGATGAGTGTTTTTTTACGTCTTCTCAAAATACACTTTGTGTTTTTTTCACGTGTCCATCAAATACACTCACCATAGACACTCCCCTTATACACTTTACCCTTTGGGGGGGGAGTTCTCCAACCCCCATGTTGCCCCCCCACCAAAACAGGTAAAATGTATGAGGAGAGTGTACATGATGTGAGTATCTAACGGACATGTGAAAAATACACTAAGTGTATAGTACACTTTGTGTATTCAAGTAATTGTTGTACAATACACAACCAAGCTACACAACCCCAATACACTCGTTACTTCTGAAGGGGGAAGATGGGGTCCCAACTATGTCGCTATTAGTGTTTAATATCATTTTTGCACATATGGATTTCATGGACTAGTCGACGGTCATCGATTGTCGATTTTCATCTATGTATAGACAATCGAATTGTACATATTCAATCATTGATCATCGTAGATTGACAGTCAACGAGTGTCTATTGACATCTTCTCAAAATACACTTCGTGTATTTTTCACGTGTCCGTCACATACACTAACCATGGAAACTCCTCCAATACACTTAACCCCTTCGAAGGGAGAGAGCTCTCTAACTCCCTTGTTGCCCCCTCCCAGACAGGTAAAGTGTATTAGGAGAGTGTATATGATATGTGTATCCTACAGACATGTGAAAAATACACTAAGTGTATAGTACACTATGTTTATTCAAATCACGATTGTATATTACACAACACAGGTACACAACCCCAATACACTGGTCACATTTGGGGGGGATATGAGGTCCTGACTATGTGGTTACTAATGTGCAATATGGATTCCGCACATATGGATGTCATCGACTAGTCGACGGTCATCGATCATCGATCGTCATCTATGTATAGACGTTCAAATCGTACATCGTCAACCGTTAATCATCATAGATTGACGGTTGACAAGTGTCTATTGAATTCTTCTCAGAATACAACTTGTGTATTTTTCACGTGTCCATCAGATACACTTACCATAGACACTCCCCTAATACACTTTATCCTTGGGGGGGGGAGATCTCCGCCTCCCATGTTGCCCCCCCCTGCAAAACAGGTAAAGTGTATTAGGAGAGTGCATATGATGTGTGTATTTGATGGACATGTAAGAAATAGACTAAGTCTATAGTACACTTTGTGAATTCAAGTAATGGTTGTAAAATACACAACCCACCTCCACCATCCCAATAAACTCTCGCTTCTTGGGGGGGGGAGATGCCGCCATCTAAGAAATATTGCAAAAACTGCGGAAGTATACTCAATATAAAGCTGCTTATATTTTGAGTCCAAAAGTTCTGGAAGTAAGCACCCTCTTTACAAATGTAACCAATCAGAAAACGTGAAGACATATATATGTACACTATACATCAAGATTGCAATATCATGTTGCTTTTTTCCCTTATCTGTAAAAATACATTGAATTCCAAAGGAACAAGTATCATATACATAGCTTTCCAAGTGAAGTGAACATGACTACCTCTCTAGACAACTTCATGGAAACTTCCTTATAGTAGCAACCTAGTACAAAAAAGGTGTTGTGTATAAGAATCCTTTGATTAGCCATACCTCACTTATATTATCATGAAATTTAGCAAGTACATACTTTATTTCAATTATAAATACTGTAAAGATTTATCGTAAATACAATTTGACTAGGCAAAGATATTTGAAATCAAAATAAGTGTTCATAAGGGAATTACATAATCAAGAACCATTAGGAAAAGTGTTCAATGAAGTTTTAAAAGGAATTTTTTTTCCGTTAATCACATATTGGAGATGTAAACATGATGGAACAGTTTTTCTTCACCAATTAAATTTATTGTTAAGATATGAATTGAAATGTTCCATATGATAAAAACGATGACACACTTCACTCCTACACCCAAGCATAGGACAATTGTGCCAAACGGTTTTCTCTTCTATAAATCTGTCTTAGACGTACCAAATCTTGCAATTCTGAAAACAAAAAGTAGAGATAGACATTTTTCTAGTGATTTCTTCTAAAGAAAGCATGATTTATTTTGGAGTGAGTCCCAAAAATCGATGTTACCCTCTTCTAAAACCAATAAAAAGATGTGCATGAATGAGACTAATGAGAAATTTTTCCAAAATGACGTTGATTTACAACGCATATCTCAGAAACCTTCTAAGCACCAAAAAAGTTGAATGTGAACACCTTGGTGGATATTTGCAGGTAGATAGCAACAACTAAGGTGTGAGGTTTCCAACATCTAAAGGTGCCCTTTTCATTAAGGATGTGTGAAAGCATACAAGAACACATTCATTGTGCTAACACCTTACCTCAACATAAGGCCTCCTTGTTATATAACACAAAGGGTGACCATCAAGTTACTTTCCATTGACAAAAGGAATACGCCAACAATTGTATCCCTAATACCTTGTTAAAAAACAGTAAATATGTGCGCCCAAAGAGTAAGAACCTCTAGCTAAATTCAAAAGAACCACCAAAAGATCTACAAAAGTGGATTTGGCAAAATCTCATCACTTCATGCATTTAAAAAGTACCCTATAAATTGAGTCTCTTTTAATGCATGAAAATTAATGATGTTTTACATATGAGCTTTCGGGCTACATACATGACATAACGAACTGTTAAGCAATCACTAGCGTTTTTTTGTTGAAAAAATCTAGTATGAGGTACTTTTCACCCTTGATAAAAAAGAGCATGCAATATAGTTATATGTTACGGAAGAAAACGTCATATGTTCATGAATTTGTGGACTAGAACATGACTCATGGGAGGCGTAACAACTAGTTTGAAAGAGATAAGATTAATTGAGTGAACTGACACATCACTAGATTCAAAAATGGAAAAACAAAACAATATAAGTGCAAAAAAATAGAAAAACTCCAAATGGATGGAGTTAATGAGCAATGATGATGAATCTAACATAATAATCATTCATTTTTAAAGTAGAAAAGTTTAAGAAAATGTTAATCTATTATGCACAATTTCTTGTTCAGCTCATGATTTGCGTGATGAAGTTATTAATACCAACATGAACAATTCATTACCCGGCACTCCATTCTCTCTATGTTAAAAACAATCAAGTTCAAAATACGTTGGAAAGAGTGTACCAAGTGGGTACGTTCGACCCTTCCACCTTGCAACATAAAAGTAATCATTTGCGACCAATCCTTATCATTTCTATTGCAAACATGAGTCTTGAAATTTGCCTACCTTTCAAAAACAAGGGCCTCATCAACTTAATGGACAACAACCTCTCCTTTGTCTAGCCAAATATCCACCGTCTTCTCAAGTTTTGCAAACCAACCAACAAGGTATATCAACGGTTGAGGGGCCATGTGTGGCACATAGATTGTGCCTTCACTCGCACTTGCCTTGCTCTCCAAAAAGAGGGAGATGGGAAGAAATAGAGCAAGAAAGAGAGAGAGAAAGAGATGGAGAGATATAGAGAGAGAAAAAGATGTCAACATATATAAGGAGAGAGAGAGAGGGAGAGAGAGGGTGACAGAGATGTTTTGTGTATACAAAGAAGAGTTTAAACTTTCGTGATGATCAATGATGAAGAGCACCCCATTAGACTTTTCAGTATATAGTTTGTGTCCTAGAATAAAGTTGTGGCTTCAAATAGTTATTTGGCCACTAATTAGAAAGGCTCTTCCTAACTTTTAATCAACATGAACTTCAATATTTGTAGTATATACAGAAGAAGTTGAATCATCTAAAACATTATTGGCGATGATATTCAATAATCTTTATGAAAACTTTCTAAACTTATGATTGTAACAAAGTCTTTGAATTGTCTAGTGATAGAATGATATTTTAATTTCTATTTTTAGAAAAAGAATAACACTTGAGAGCTTAAATCTTTCTTAGATGAAGTCAAAAAATCTTTCAAAATCAATTGAGCTGACAAAAAAAGTGACATGCATTGGATCTATGGCGCGTGGTTCACCCTCATAGTTACTAATTCAACTGACTGCATCCTCAACAACGATTTGCTAATTCAAAATGACATATAATCCATGTAAGATTGGTTGTTGAATTTTCTTAGAGTGAGCAATAACTGCCTTGTGCAACACCTTTGGCATGGCACAATCTGAATGACAATCGACGGTTTATTCGCGAAGTTACGGATTTTTATCCGGAGATACTCGAGTGCGATTTGACCAGGAATTTCATATGTGTGGGCAAAATTTAACTCGAGCATCCACCTCCAAGGGGGGAAAGGAGCCCGGACTTTTGTGCTACATGCACAGTAGGGATATAAATGCCTAGTGGTCTAGCTTGATCAGCAGCTACGTAATGCAAGCAAGCATTATTATGTGCTTTGACTAAACCAATCGTACCTAGTGTGGAGCTACACCTGACAAGACTTTTCGGTCAACTAGCATTAGCACATTCAAGCATGATTGTGCAGAAGGGACCACTCTCCATCATGTGGTTCCTGCATAACTCCCGATTGCATCAACTACAACATGCACAAAAAATACAGCTACAAGAGCTACTACATGCACAACTGAGTAGCTGCATGCGAAGGAAAGATTGGGGACCACACTTTGTAAGCAATACCATGTGCTATTCTACATCTCAGACCATTGCCAGGTTGCTAGCCTTAAGGAAGCTTCCTTAAGGTAGGAGTTGCGTGCCTTGGATTGGTAAGATTCATTATGTAGAAAGCAACGACCTTGCAAGCGGAAGCTTCCTCAAACCACAAAGCAGTTGGTTAACTTGCCAAGACCAAAGTATGTAAGCAGACAGGACTCAATCAGTCTAGTAACTTCGTGCATTTAGTAACTCAAACAACTTGGCAAGCAGATCCAACAACTCAGCAAGCAAATTCAAAAGGAACTCTAGTAACCAAGACCAGTAGTCCATCTCTACTAAACGCCTTTGACCAAGACTTTACAGTCGCTACCATCTCAAGACCCCAGCAAGCTTACCAGCAATCTGCTAGGCTAGGCAAGAGGACGCCCCTCACTAAACGCCAAACTACCTCACTTTGGTAGCCAGACTACATTCAAGACTCAAGCGGTCTAGCTTGAGTTGTCTTGCTTGATGTTACCCATCTATGGGACAGGGGTTATGTTCATGCCTGAGAGCCCAGAGTTAGTTTCTAACCTCATCTTTGTTTTACATGGCTAATCTTTTGTGGATAGTGTAGCTATGTTGGAGTCTCCCTCTATTGACCATGTTTGTTTTGGTAATGATTTATCAACCTGGTTAGGAGGGTCTAGAAGCTATGTGTTTTATTGAAGTTTGCCTCAATCGAACATGTATGCCTTGTAACATTTTTCCATCTTGGGTACGAGGGTCAGAAGTCCGCTGTCAACCGAGTAAGTGTACTAGTGGCTACTAGTGTGGAGAGGAGTTTACTTGGACAAATTGAAGGCCAATTCACCTGAAAATATGGTAATTGTGCTAAGACCCTTGCAACAACGGCCTTGATTGTCTCGCAAGGTGTTGCGCCTTTAGATAGAGCAAGTTGTGCCAAAGCATTGAAATGAGTTGTCTCACCTCCGTTTTTGTGTACCATTCTTGTGCTTCATATTCTTTTTTAATTACAAGTCCAATCCAAATCTTCACCTTCCACAAATTCGAAACAAAGTTTCCATGTTGAACATAGGGATCCTAGACAACAGTGAGACCCCCTTGTTGCATCAGAGCACATATTGACTTTGTCAATGTAGGTTCTTAAAACCCTTATACATTTTTAATAGTCAATTGGAGACAGATGAATCAAATTTAGTACGTTCATATACATTTCAAAGTATAAAATTGGATGGATTGCAGATTCAAATTGTTTTATTTTGAGCATTATTCCCTTGAATTCAAACTACAAATATTCTCCATCATTACATAATACTAAACTATGGTTATGTTACTTTGTGAGCCCTTCATTAATCTAATGCTTCAATTGATTGTTGTCATTTCATAACTTTCATTGTAATTCTTCCTTAAAAGATAGCATTAGTTTTGATACAGGCCATTCAGAAACGTTTATGAATAAAATGTGATGTGGAGATCATCACCGTTATATTTTGAATGAGTTAACTTGACAAACATATTACCATGAATGCATAAGGAGTCTCATATACAAGAAGATTTTATTTTCCATAAGAAAACAAATTGCAATTGAGTTCCAAGTGATGCTTGGAGAATAATCGTCACCAATTATCCACCTTGGTAAGAATGTATTACTCTTATGTGCTTAACACTTTGGTGATCTTCTCATGTTTCATTTAAACTCTTAATGGCACTTCAATAGTTGTGCACTCTTCGAACATGTTTACATTCAATGGAAAGTAAAAAGATGTCACGTGGAATTCACAAAACAAATCCTCAAAATGGGGGTTCCCTTTCAAGTCATCCGATTTTTTCATTCTAAGCCACCATCCCATTCACATAAAGAATATTCATTTCCCTTATATTTTCCTTACCATAAAAAATCGCATGTTCGTTTATGTCATTGCTATAAATACATGTTAAAAATAATCTTTTCAACCATTCTTAAATCAATTAATGTGATACAATAACTTCTTGCATTTATGTTTGTAGTATTTCCTAGATAAAACTAAATTGTGTCGTGGAGAACATGGTTTGTGTATATAATTTTACCATTATGTCAATGCATAATGTTTGAAATGTCTTTTCTTCATCAAGAAGCATATTACCTAATTGTGTTGTAACCAAAGACAAATGTGAGGCATTGAAAACCTTGATGAATGAAGTTTCATAGATTAATTCTTTGCAATGACATTACATGTGTATCAATATTGTGAACAAGTCGGAACACAAGACTTGATGGTTCATATCAATGCCAAAAACATAAGTCAAGGGATTTTTCATGGAATGCCATTGGCGATTCACCAAACATAAAATTTCTTGCACGTTATGAATAATCAGAATGACCATTCTTGAATACGGGTAATAATTTGAAATAGAAATTAAAAGACTTGAAATAAAAAAGTCAGATTGAGATGAAAAATATAAGAATACATTTTTCCTAATCTTCTTTGGAAAACTGAAATGGTGGTTCTAGAGAGGTTTTATTTGCAAATCGTTGAAACAAACAATTGTGTCGATAAGGATATGAAATTTTAGAGACTTTTTCATACATTTATTTCGAATTCAAATGCTGAAAGTTAAGAAAAAAAACAAGGAATCATAAAAATGGTGTTGGTTTGTTTATCCTATCATTGTTGATTTAAGTTTAGGTTCCTCCACATTGTTTTTTCATTTTCGTGAAATAATCACTTTGAAAACGTAATGATCATCATGTTTCTTTTTCATGGATATCGATGCATTTTACAAAGCAACCGGACGCACTAGCTTCAAAATGAATAGCATTATATGTCAAAGTTGCAAACATTTTGCTCTCGTTGGTTAGCAAACCTAGGTTAGTCCTACATGCTCTAGTCGAACCAACCCTATTGGGCCATGTGTGTAGTGTTCTTGCACAATGGAGTTGTGACTTTATTCATGTGTCTGATCCCGAGCTACGCTTGGTGATTTGCCGAGGGAGATGTATGCATTCAGTGTGGTGCCCCACACTTTGTGGCAAACCACACTAGCAGCAGGCACCCAAGTTGATAGGGGCCCAGCCCTTTCGCTTCTCTCACCCATTCTTTTGCCAAAATCATTTGTTCTCTCGCCTCAATCCACTCTGGAGTCTAAGCTCCGAGCCTCAATCCCCCCTCAAAGCTCTCGAGAGTGCTCCCTCTCATAGCTCTTGAGATCGTTTCCCCCTCACAGCCCTCAAGAGCCTCTTCCCCCCCCAGAGCAAAGAGTGAAGTTGGTCTCGGGGCTCTCAACTCTCAGTGACACCCCTAATGAGAGCTGAGAGCGACCCATCTTCACCCGTCGCATCCTACTCCTCCTGCCCTCTTCAACATGGCATCAAGCCATTGAGGACCTGTGGGATTTGCGTTTTCTGCTCCCACTCTCCACTTGCGGTACTTTCGTCTGCCATTGTTGCAATTTGCCATTGTCGTTGCCATCACAACTGTCACAAACGCTCTTCTCTCTATGCATCGGCTCCATTGTCGTCGTCGCGAGCGTCGTCCACCCGCCATTGGTGCCGTCCTTCCTTCGGGCTGCTTTGGTTTGTGTGCCTCCTCTTTTTGCAAGGTATGCACCTTTCAGGGCTCCCTTGTCGTTCCACTCCCCCCCTCCATTCTTGTTTGACGTTCCTACTTTCCTATTTCTTCTTCCCTTTTTTTTCTCCTCCCTCGTTCACTCACCGTATGCTTTGTTTTGTTTTATCTTGCAGGTTTGTTCCCTCCCTCCATGTTCATTGCCTCCGGCACGTACCCGACCTCCATCGCTCTGTGTGTTTGAATTGCGCCCTTGCCCAAGCCCCTTTATTTTGCCTTCCTGACTTCATTCTTTGGCTCAGATTTTGCCTCTCAAGTTCTGCATCCCCCTCCTAGCCTCTATTCTCTGAGCTCTAGGCCATAGGCTCTAGGCTTTGCTAGTTTTGGCCTCCTAACTCTTGCCTCTAGACTTGGGAATCTGGACTTTGAACTGTGGGCCCTCGGCCCGTGGTGCTGCGTGTGACTTCTACTCGGTTCCCCCTCCTCCCCCTCCCCCCCCCGGTCTGTCCTTTCCATCTTACTCAGCTCTTTGAGCCCGGGGTCATCTAAATGGCTTGTGAGCCTTAATGGCCTCTTCGCCTTGCCCTCACGACATCTTGGGACCCCCCTCCTTTGCTAGGTCTCCCTTCCATTTGGTCCTTTTTCCTCCTCTCCTCTCTGTCTCTTCCTCCTCTCTCTTCTCTCTCCTCTCTCTCTTCCACTCTCTCCTCTCTCTTCTCTCTCTTTTCTTCTTCCTCTCCTCTCTCTCTATCTGCTCTCCTTGCTCTTCCCCCTACTCTCTCCCTCCTTTCTCTGTTCTCTACTCTCCCTCTCTCTCTCTTTCCACTCTCTCTACTCTCTCTCTCCCCGCTCTCTTTGCTTCTCCTCTTTGCACTCTCTACGCTCGTTGCTCCTTGCTCTCTCTCGTTGCCCACTCTACTCTTCACTCTCTCCTCTCTCTCTCCTCTCTCTTGTTCTCTCTCACCCTCCACTGTCCTCCTCTCTTTGCTCCTTGCTCTCTCTCTCTCCCACTCTATCTCTCTTTTCTTTCCCTTCTTGCTCTACTCCCTCTCTGCACACTTGTTCTCTCCCCATCAACTCTTCCTCTCATGGCTCTCTGCTCTTTGCCTCTCCCTCTCTGTTTTCTCTCCCTTCTTGCTTTTCTTCACGATCTCTCTCTCTCTCTCTCCTCTCTCATCCCTACTCTCTTCTCTCTCTTCTCTCTTTGCCCTATCGCTTCTCTCCCTCTCTAATCTCTCTTCTATCTACTCCTCTTTCTCCCTCTCTCTTCCCTCCCTACTCTCTTCCTATCTCTCTCTTCTCTCCCTCCGCTCTCTACTCACCTTTCTTCACTCCCTCATCACTCTCCCATGCATTGCCTGCTCTCTATCTCCCCACTCTCTTCCTATCTCTTGCTCTCTCTTTCTCTCTTTCTCTATCTCTCTCTTGCTCTCTTTGCTCTCTCCACTCCCTAATATCTCTCTCCTTGCTCTCTCTACTCTACTATCGCTTCTCTCACTTCACTCTCCTCACTTGCTATCATCTCCCCTCTCTCCTTGCCCATCCTCCCCTTTTCTCTCTCTACCTTCTCTCCCTCTCTCTCCCCTATCTCCCTCTCTCCTCTCCTCATTCCTCTCTGTCTCTCTCTTTTGCTCTCCCTCTTTATGCTCTCCATTCTGCCTCTCTTTCTCTTCTCTAGCTTCTCTCTCTACTCTCTCTCAACTCTCCCTCCCTACTGTCTCCCTGCCATGCATACTCTCTCTCTCTCTCTTTCCCTCCCTTTCTCACTGTTTTGCTCTCTTTCTCTCTCTCCCCCTCTCTCCCATCTTCAATCCTCTTTCACAATCTCTGTCTCTCTCCCTCTCTCTCTCTCTCTCACTCTCTCTCTCTCTCTCTCTCTCTCTCTATATATATATATATATCTCCCCCTCTCTCTTTCTCTACCTCTCTCTCTCTCTCTCTCTCTCTCCGCTCTTTCACCCTCCACTCTCCTCCTCTCTTTGCTCTTTGCTCTCTATCTTTCCCTCTCTCTTGCATCTATCCCTTCCCGCATTGCTACCTCCCTCTGCCCCCCTGTTCTCTCCCCCTCTACTCTCTTCCTCTCTTGGCTCTCTACTCTCCATCACTCCCTGTCTCACTCTTCTCTCCCTTCTCACTCTTATCTCTAATCTCTTTCTCTCTCTCATCTCTACTCTCTGCCTCTCTCTTCTATTTCTTCCCTCTCTCCTCTATCTCTGCTCTCCCTCTCTGCTCTTTCACACCTATCTCCTCCTCTCTCTCCCTCACTCTTTTTGCTCTACCTCCATCTACCCTCTTTACTCTCTGCCTATATCTCTCTTCTCTCCCTTCTCACTGCTCACCTCTCTGCTCTCCCTCTCCGCCTTCCCCCTACCCTGCCTACTCTCTCTCTCCCCACTCTCTTCCTCTCTCTCTTTCTCTCTTTCTCCCTTTCTCTCTTTCTCTCTCCCTCTCTCTTTCCTCTTGCCTCTCTTCGTACCTCTCCTCCCCCAAGCTCTCCTTATCTAATTTCCCTCTCTCTCCACTCTCCCTCTACCTGTCTCTTCCTCTCTACCACTGTTTCCCCCTCCCTTTCTACCATTCCCACACCTCTCTCTCTCTCTCACTCTCTTGCCTTGCGCCCCTCTCTCTCTCTCTCTATCTATCTCTCTCTCTCGTCCCTCTCTCCACCTCTCCTCTCAGCTCTATCTGCACTTGTTGCTGTATGCTCTTTCCCTTCACCCGCTCAGCTCTTTTGTCTCTCTTCTCCCTCCTCTCTCTTCAACTCTGTCACTTTCCACTCTCCTCCTCTCTTTGCTCACTGATCTCTATCTCTCTTGCTCTCTTTTTGCCATCCCTTCTTGCTCTACTCTGTCTCTCTTTGCTTACTTGTTCTCTCCCCCTCAACTCTCTTCCTCTCTCCGCTCTGTGATCTCTTTCTCAACCTCTCTCTCTTCTCTCCCTTCTTGCTCTTCTCTCCAGTCTCCTTCTCTTTCCTCTCTAATCTCTACTTCTCTATTCTCTCTCATCTCTCTTAGCTTCATCTTTGTGCTCCCTCACTTCTTTCTCTCCTATCTCCTCCTTTTTCTCTCTCTCTTTTTTTTTGTTCTCCCTCTCTACCCTCTCCACTGTCTACCTATCTCTCTCTTCTCTCCCTTTTCTCTCTGCTCACTTGTCTCTTCTCCCTCATTGCTCTCCCTCTGCCTTGCCTGCTCTCTCTCTCCCCAATCTCTTCCTCTTCCTCTCTCTCTCTCTCTTTCCTTCAATCTCTCTCTTTGCTCCCTCTCTCTCTCTTTTTCTTTATCTCTCTTTCTCCCTATCTCTCTCTCCCATCTTCACTCCTCTTTTTCTCTCTCTTTCTCCCCCTGTCTCTTTCTCTACCTCTCTCTCTCTCTCTCTCCACTATTTTCACCCTTCACTCTCCTCCTCTTTTTACTCTCTAATCTCTGTCTTTCCCTCTCTCTCTCTCTTCTCTTCCTTCTAGCTCTTCTCTCCAATATCTTTCTCTCTCTCCTCTCTACACTCTACCTCTCTATTATCTCTTCCCTCTCTCCACTATCTCTGGGCTTCCCCTCTACTCACTCTCATATCTCCTCCTCTCTCTCCCTCTCTCTCTTTGCTCTCCCTCTATATACCATCTTTACTCTCTCCCTATCTCTCTCTTCTCTCCCTTCTCTCTGCTCACCTTTTTTCTCTCTCTCAACCTTTCCTATGCCATGCGTGCTCTCTCTCTCCCCACTCTCTTTCTTTCTCACTCTCTATTTCACCCTCTCTCACTTTCTCTCTCCCTTTCTCTTTCCTCTTCCCTTTCTTTTTGCATTTCCTCCCTTGAGCTCTCCCTATCTACTTTCCCACTTTCTCCACTCTCCCTCTCTTTCTATTTCTCACTACTTTTGTTTCCTTCTTCCTCTCTACCATTCTCACTCCTCTCTCTCTCTCCCTCTCTTTCCCATTTTCCTTCCTCTCTCTCTATCTATCTCTTTCTCTTTCTCTCTCTCTCTCTCTCTCTCTATCTCTCTCTCTATCTCTCTTTCTATCCCTCTCTCCATCTCTCTCTCTCTCTCTCTCTCTCTCTCTCTCATGCACACACACACACTCACTCTTCTCTTCGCTCTCTTTCTTCAATTCCTGCTCTTCGCTCTCCCTCTCTCCCCTCTCTTTCTTCCCTCTCTCTCTTCTCTCTTTTTCTATTCTCCTTGATCTTTACTAGCCTCTCTCCTCTACCTATTTCCTCTCCCCCCTCTATCTACTCTCTCTCTCAATCTCATCACTGTTCTCCCTCTCTACCTTTTCCACTGTCTCTCCCTCTCCAATCCTCTCTCACTCTCTCTCTCTCTATCTCTCTCTATCTTGTCTCCCTCTCCACTCCTCACTCTTTGTCCTCCCTCTTTCTTCTTCCTTTTCCAACCGCTCTCTCCTTCTCTCCACTTTATCTTCTCTCTCTTTCTCCCTCTTCTCTCTAACCCTTCTACGCTCTCTCTTCTCTCCTTACACACCGTTTTGTTCCCTCCTCTACCCAGTCCACTCTCTTTCTCTTTCTCCTCAATCTTTCTCCCTCTCCTTTACCCTCTCTTTATCCTTCCCCTTTTCCCCTCTTGCATCTCTCTCTCTCTCTCTTCCTTTCTCTCTCCCTTATTCTATCTCGCATTCTTGTTTCATCTCTATCTCTCTTTCTACTTTTCTCTACCCTCTTACCCTCTTCTTGGACTCCCTGTCTCCCTCTCTCCTCTTTCTTCATACCTTTCCCTCTCATTCTCCCTCCCCCCTCGTTTTTCCTTCTCCTTTCTTCTTTGTGCCCTACTCTCTTTCTCTATCTGTCTCTCTCTCTCTCTCTCTCTCTCTCTCTCTCTCTCCACCTCTCCGTCAATTTCATGTCCCCCCTCTCCCCCTCATTTTCCACACTTTATTAGTCTCTTTCTTCATCCTTGTTATTCTACATCTTCAGCCCCCTTGTTATCCTTGTTTGGTGCGTTTCTTTCACCCTTCCTACTTGACCTATTCCGTGGCTGCCGGATCCTATGGGTGCGCGTGGTCTTTCTTGTGGGCCTGCACCTCTCCCTTTCTAGACTATGTCTCCATCCATGAATGAGCTTGTTCCTTTTTTGTGCTTATTGTTCTCGTTGCTATTCTTTCCAATCTCTCTCCTCCTTCTTCCCCTCTTCTCCCTCCTTCCTCTTTTCATTCTTCTTTCTTTTTAAATTCCATTCCTTTTTTGTTTCGTCTCTTCTGTTTCCACCCGTGTTGTTGACCATTCCCTTTCCCCATTCCTTCTTCCCCTCTACCATCAATCTCTGCCCAACACCTCTACGCCCCGTGTGCACTCTCTATGCGCCTTGTGTGTGCCTCGGAGCACCTCGTGTGCTGCTGT
>SZWC01000736.1:134712-149948 GCA_023375785.1 Penium margaritaceum
CTCTATCTCCCCTCTTTGCCAATCTCTTTCCCTCTCCCTCTAACTCTCTCTCTCTCCCTCTCTCTCTTCCTCTCTCTCTCTTTCTCACTCCTCTTTCTTGCTCCATCCTCTCTACCGCCCCACATTTCTCTCCTTCCTTGATTTTTCCCTTCTATGTATCTTTTCTCCAGTCCTCCCCCCTCCCTTTGCCGCTCTCTCTTATCTCTCTCTTCCTCCCACCTTTTCTTCCTCTGTCCATGTGTTCCTCCATCTTGTTTTCCACCCTCACCCTCCATCATCGATCCCCCTGTCCGCCGTCCTATTTGCTCCTTTGGCTTCATTGTTCGTTTCAATGCTCCTTCGACATTGGCTTGGTAACCAATACTAGCTTGTTGCACCCTTGGTCCTCCCTTGTCTTCTTCTGACCCTCTTGATGCTTCTCCACTACTGCCCGGTGCTGCTCCACCCCCCTCTTCTTGGCTTTACCACGAGGCCTCTAGGTGACCACCTTCAATACGCTTGGCTCCCATCAACCCTTCAGTGCTTTGCGTTCTCGGTCGTTCGTCGTTGCCACCTCCTCCCCCTCTCCCTCCCCTTCTCCTCCCGGCTCCACCATCGTCTGACCCCTATCCCTCATTCCTCTAGTCTCCCTCTCCCTTGTCCTCTCTCCCTGTCTTCCCCACTCTCCCTCTCTATCTATCTCTCTCTCTCTCTCTCTCTCTCTCCCCTTTTGTCTCTCCTCCTCCCCACACTCGCCAAATCCCTCAACCCTCTATATCCGCCCCTCCTCTCTGCTCTCCTACCCACTTTCCCTCCTTGTGTGTCCCCCTTTCTCTTGCCCTTTGCTTGCCTCTCTTCCCCCTCTCTCTACCCCTCTTCTCCGTCTCTTCTTTCTCCCTTCTCCCCTTTCCTGTCCTCCTTGTTCCTTGCCTCTACCAATGTGCACCCCTCCCCTCTTTCCTCCTGCTCTCTATCCTTCCCCTCCCTTATGTTCCCTTCTCTTTTTTTGTGTGCCAAATGTTTAATGCCACATTTGTTTGCGATCCACTCATTTTCATTGCTATGCTATGTGCTATGACGTCTATGCGTCCATCACCCGTCCTATTCTCTGGTACATGCTACTGCTACTCCCCTCCCTCTGCCTAACCTAATGCACTCCTTTAAATACAGACCTGATTCCATGGTTAACTCTACTATTCCGCTCCATGTTTGCTCCTCTTGTAGTCGTGCTTTCCTGGCCTCCCTTCCCCTTGTGGTCTACACTCTGCAACGTCATGGACTATCTCAACTTCTCAAAAGCCTTGGCTCCAATGGATGCAGCGTGTGTGTCCCGGTCGTAGGCGTCCCTTCAAGACGTATCCTCATGTGCCCCCGGCCCTCATGCCTCCATTAACTCTAACCATTTTTACAACTTAGTCTTCCTCTCCCCTCTTTCTGCCGCTACAGTTCGCTTCACAACGGCTCTTGAGGCGCTCGATGCCATTCCATCGCCGTCCCTCTGCCACCCACCTTTTGTCCGCATCCCTCAGTTCCCCCCTTATGTGTCCATCCTCGACGCCCTCTCCACTAGTCCCACTCATGCACCCCCTATTGTTTCTTCGGTCCTTCCTCTCAGCACTATTTGTTTTGTTGCTTCCTCCTTGTTTTTCTTCTCTTTCCCCTTGCACAACTACATGCAGTCTCCTCTCTCACACTAAACATAATGTGGCCCCGTCTGAAGTCATTGATGGTGCCGAGACTAATCATATGTGTCCCATTCGTGAGTTACCTATAGACTTTAGTCCTGTCTCCGTGGTCACCTCTATCTATACTAGTGATGGGTCTTCACTCCTCGTTTTTGGTGTTTGATCTGCTTGCTTGACCTCCTCGTCTAGTACCCTCACCTTGACATTCCGTCCTTTATGTTTTGCCTCTTCATTTTCCTCTCCAGTCCCTTCTGAATCTCGATGTGTGCACTTTCTCTACCACCTACACCCTTGGTCTTGTTGCCGTCACCGTTTGTGCCACAGGTCGCGTTCTCCTCCGCAATCACCGATCTCCTAGCAAGGGCTTATACCACGTCCTTGGTCCGCAATCCATCTCTACGTTCATTGCTGATGTTGTTGTCCTTGTCGCTATCTCCCGCCTTACTCACTTACACCTTCTTCATCATTGTCTTTTCCATCTCCCATTTCTTGCTTTGGCCTCCCTCCTTCACACCCTTCCCACCGATGAACTATCCGATCGATGTATCCAGGCCTCTTCTGCTGTCGATTGCAACTTATGCGTAGTTGGTAAGATGCATCATCTTCTGTTACCCTCCTCCCCCTCTCTCGCGTCTAATCCGCTCTAGCTTAAGCATGCTCACATCCTAGGTCCTGTCGAGGATGAGTCTCTTGCTAAGCATGCCACCTATGTCCTGATTTTGATTGACGATCATTCTTTTTACACATGGGTGTTCTTCCTTGGAGCAAACGGAAACATTTCCCAAACCATCCAATCGTAGTACGCATCCACGCATAGACAGAGTCATTACCCCCTGCTTGGCATTTGGTCCAACCATGGTGGTGAATGTTTTGCTTCCACGTTATCTTTCCTTGACCATGAGGGTGTTGCATGAGCTCTCTACCATCTATTCTCCACAACACAATGGTGTCATCAAGTGCTAGAATGATACAGTCTCTAAGGGAGATCGTACGAAGATGGCTGAGGGTGGCTTCCATTATTGCAGCCATAGCTTCAAGTTTGAGGCAGCTTGTCATCACACATGCATTAAAACCGGATTTTGCATGGTCCTCTTTCCTGTGCCACATCACCCTTCTAGCTTTTCTTTGGTTGATGTGCCAATAATAGTCGGGTTGTGGTCAGGAACCCGATTCCGATGGTCCTCTCTACCTGCTCTATCCCCCACACCTCAATCTTGCAACTCGCCTCCTTTACACCCCTCTCACCGCCACTGCGGTCCACTGTTTGTTTCTCCCCTCCCTCCCCTCTTCCCCTGTCCCACACCGTCTCCTATCTCTCCTCCTGGCTTTCCCCCTTCCCCTCCTCGACTTCCTTCTACTCTAAACACGACCCAGATTGGAGATTCCCCCATGCATCTTCCTTCACTCACAGACCGGATCTATTGTCCTCTCCATTGAGGATGTCCCTGAGGTCGCCGCTCTACATGTGTCCTCTTTGGTCGGTCTTGTGGCCGATCTTGTCCTCGTTGCTATGACGCCATCATCTCAGTCCTCATCCCTTGTTGCCTCCGCAGCCCACCAATTGTCCCTTTTTCCTCTTGTCCACGTCCTCTTTTAGGAGACTCTTCTTCCCTTTCACCCTTCTCCCTCTCCATCCCCTTTGCCGCCCGCCCCCTTTGCTACTCCATCCCCTCCCTTGGTGGTTTTGCCCCGCCCACTCGTTTCCCGTCCAGATGACCTTCTTGGTGTCCATTCTTGCCCATATTTTTGGATACATCTGCATGCTACCTGGGCTCATTCTTCCATCCCTCCTCCCCTTTCACCTCTCTTCCCCCGTACACTCCTTCATGTTCCTCTGATTCCTTTGTCTACACTTCCTTGTTCCATCTTGGACAGTCTTCCTACCTCCTCACAAGTTTCTTCTTGCACAAAATCTTGCAGTACTCTTGCTCCCACTTATGCCTCTATCCCTCTCCCCATTTTCCCTTTCCCTTCCTCTTAATCCCCTATCTCTTTTCCTTTTCTGATCACCAATCCCTAGGTCATCCCCTCCCTCCCCCTCCCGTATCCCCTCTGTGCCTCATCCCCCTTTCCCCTCCATCCGACCACCTTCCTCCTCTTCTCCTCTCTCTTGCCCGCCTCCCTCTGTCGACGTGTTGTCACCCATTTATCCCCCGCCTGTCTCTCTTGCCCCTCATCGTGCCTCCTTGCCTGCCACCCTCCCCGCCTCACCCCCCACCACTTTCTTCCCCCTCCCTCCCCTCTCCAGCGGTCTCTACTCCTCCTACCTCCCCTCTCTTCCCTCCTTCACTGTCGTACCCCCTTTGTCTTGCGCTATGTCACCCCACACCCTCCATTAGAGTCACGCCCATGATTCCCACTTCTTCTATTTAGATTTTTGCCGTGCGCTTGATGTCGGGACGAGCCATTGCTTCGTCGGTGCACTGATATCAGTAGCATGTGCCCTCGTAGTCAAATTTCTTCCGCCCACTTCCTCCTCTCCCTCTCCCCTTAACATGTCTCATCCCCTCACCCTTGGCGATGCTCTTACTTGCCCAAACGCTACAACTCACCACAAGACCTATGTCACCAAGCTTACCGCTTTGGCTGAGCATGGCGTGCTCCAACTCGCTAACCTTCCTCCTAGTCGCAAGGCGATCAAGGAAAAGTGGGTCCTACGCAAGAATTTCACCTCCTCTGGTACCCTCGACCAATACAAGGCTCATCTCACCGCAAAGGGCTACTCTTAGGTTTTTGGTATTGACTTTATAAACACTTAAGCACCTGCTAGCTGATTTAAAATGAGTTGTATCATCATCTGTGTTGCAGCCCACTTTCAGTGGGAGCCTCACCAAATGGACGTGAACAATGCATTTCTCCATAAATGTCTTAAGGAAGAATTGTACATGGTCCAACATCTAGGCTTCCTTAATGGTACCAAATGTGTGTGCCGCCTTACTCTTGCGCTTTACGGCATTCGTCGATCCTTGCTCTTGGAACAAGGAACTCTCGTCCACCCTTATCCGTGGAGGTTCCCGTCCTAGTGAATTCGACCCCTCCCTCTTTACTGGTGCCACAACTGTAATGCCCGCATTCATTCGAATGTTTGTGCATGACCTCCTCATAACCTCCCCCTTCTTCTCAACGATCTTAAAGGAAAATGGTCTTCTCTCCTTGGCGTATAGCACGAAGGACCTCGCCCTTGAGATCATGTTGTGAAGGATGGAAATTCAGCGTCTCCCTGCTTGTTTGTTGGTTCATGAAGAACGCTATGCCCAGACCCTCTCACAGTGCTTTGCTTCCATTGTTAACATCTCTCGCCCCCTCCCAGTCCCCTCCTCACCCATGCCACGGGTACCCAACTCGCCCTTCGTGTGGCCCAGGACACCAAACCGGGTGCGCTAGAGTCCGTTGTCACATTCTATCCATCATTCGTGCACTCACATACCTAGCAGGCACTATTTGCCTAGACATCCCCTCTACAGTGAATGACCTCGCCTAGTATGCCCAAGAGCTTGGCACATCTTGTCTCCAGGCTACCACATCAGTCCTTTCCTACGTCCGCGGCTCCGCTCGAGCCGGCCTAATCTTCTACAAGGGCGGCGTGCCGCTGTTTGATGGCTACGCTGACAGTTACGACACTCACAATTTGAACGCTTGCGCTCGTAGTGGCTTTATCTTCCTTCTGGGCTCTACTGCCATGTCCTCGCATGGCGGAAACATGGGTGCATGGCTCATCACACTAGGGAGGCCAAGTGTATGGCTCTAGGTGGTGCTTTTGCCAAGGCGATGTGGCTCTGCTTTGTCCCTGCCAATCGTCTCTCTTGGCTTGCTAGGGCTAGCATCATGGTTTCCAAGCTTTCTGCTTGTGCCACCTACCCTAGCTTGCACTATCATGTTATAGTAGCAAACATTTCTCACTCCTCTTGGTATGAAACCTAGGTTAGTCCTACATGCTCTACTCAAACGTTTTGTGTTGGGCCATGTGTGTACTATCTTTACGTTTTTATTATGTGTCTGTTGCATAATGTGTAGTGTTCAAATGCCCAATGTTTTGCTAAGTGAGCTGCGTGTGCTCAGTGTGGTTGGCCACTCATTGTGGCAAACTACACAAGTAGTAGGCACGCAACGTGATGAATGTCAAGCCCACTCGCTTCTCTCATCCATTCTTTTATGAAAATGTTTCCTTCTCTTTCCTTGATCCTCTCTCGTGTCTAGATCCCTCGCATCCATCCCCCCTCACAGCTCTTGAGAGCAGTCCCCCTCACAGCTCTTTAGAGCCTCTCCTCCTCACAGCTCTCGAGAGCCACTCCCCCCTCACAGCAAAGATTGAAGTTGGCCCCACGACTCAATCTTGTCGACCCCCCTCACAAGACCAAAGAGCCACTCGGCTTCATTTGCCACATCCCCTTGCTTGTGCCCTCTTCAACATTGCATACAAAGCATTTGTATGAATGAATCTACTATAAATTCCAACTTTACATTAATCATGCAATGGAAGGAAGCAAACATTCATTGTTCAGAATGTGTATGACCTTTCCCCCTGCGATGTGAATGTGCACATTTCTTCTTTACATAGACCACCACATTTTGACATTTGGGAAGTCTCAAGAAAATACGTGCTAAAATTAATATAAATATGTAGAATCCCTTGTATAATATGATAGAATTAGGTTTTATGGTTTAAGGTTTATGGTTTATCTCAAATTTTAGGTCTTCGGAGTCAAATCAATCACTAGGGTATGACCAACCTTGTCCTTTTAAAGACATTTAAGGGAAGATCTCTTTCTCAAATAATAGACATTCCATTGGGTACATGGCTTAGCAAACTTTCTCGTAAATCTTAAGTTGTAATTTCAATCACATGTGTCCTTAAAATAAACCATCATTATTTCTATATTTTGGGTCTTAACACAGGGAGCATTTGACCTATCTGATCATTTTCTGAATCAATCTACAAAAAATCATATTTCGTGTTGAATGTTCATGTACATCTCATTGATTTTTTGAGGAAAAGGTGTTCTTAAAAATGTATCTTGTCACTTCTTGTTATAGGACGTGTAAGCAGTGGCTTGGAAGAAATATTGGACTTCAAACTTATGACGTGCTTTTAGACTTGATTTTGTCTCATTTATATTTTACTATTGTACATCATACATCTACATTTAACTTTTCAATTTCATTGATTTTCTTCTACTTTTGAATTCATAATGCCTCATTTACATGTCCCTCTACAGACTTTGTACGAGAAATAATTATCAATTTAAAGGTACTTAGTCTACATCACGGTGGTTTGACTTTATTATCACATACAATGGTTGCATTGCCTAATACGTTCATTCCTATCTTTGGTATCCTATACAATTGAAAACATTTTATATATTTATATTGTTTTTCTCTATCTATTGTGGTTTTCTTACTTCACATAGATTCTTGTTAAACGATGTCATTCCACAACCAAAAAAATGCTTTTGAATTTTTATTTGCCATGACTTTGATTTAAAGATCACAAGTCGAACCCTCTGTCAAGAGCCTAAGGTATGCCTTCATCATATGGATCATTAAACGTATGATAATATTGAAATTATAGAAGATGAAGGCACATATGTCTAACCAGGCATCATTGCCCACAAGTTGTGTTTGTTCTCATAAAATTCTAATTCATGTTGATACATGTTTTCTACTCTAGGATGTAGGTGTATTCCTAAACAAAACAAATTGATCTTATAGGAATCCCTTGTTAAATAAGTTCTTTCTATGTTCAAACAAAATAATTATATTCCAATCTATACCTCGTATTAGGAGTGCTTGTTATGTGACAGCTAAGTACATGTTGCCTAGTTGTTTTACTAATTGACAAGCAACAATCAATTTGGGAGAGGTGAGATAGTTTTTTCCTTTCCCTTTGATTACTTCCATAAATATACACGTTTATTTTTTATTTTGGTGCTAATCGTGTGATTTTTAAGTTTACCATAATGAAAGTTAGTGTTTTAGCATGGGTTTTGCATTTTCAGTCCACACGAGCAGGTTTCAACCGTTGATACCATGCTCGGTGATAAATCAGTTCCACACAATTTTTTTTAATGAGTAGTTAAAATATCATCTTTCTCTTGCATAAAATTCACATGTTCAGATCCACTTGTACCTATTTGGGATTAAGTGATTCATCACGTGAAATAGACCAAATTTTCCATTTTCTGTCTCATCAAAAATCTTATCAGAATGGTGATAACTATGGTTGTGGTTGTAGTACGTGAAGGCTTGGGCTTAAACGGCAAAATTATGAATTATAAGAGTTGTGGAATCTGGGAAACTATACATGAAAACCAAAAAGAGGAAACATGTGTTTGGTCCTCAGGAAAAAATGTTTTTACTACTCAGTGCTTACCTTGTCACTGGTTTCAAATGAGAGGAGTTGTTTGTGAAGTTTTGATTTCAGATTCCTAACATCTTCCATTTTCATCATAACATTGGTCCATGTTGCAACGTAGCCTTTTTTAAAGTCTTTTCATCATGTACTCATTATTGTTGTCAGCCTCTCTCAATTTTTCACCATGTCCATCATTAACATGCCTTAATCAATTGAATGTGTTTAACAAACTGAAGTAAGCCTTGAGAGATGAAAACAATCACAAAGAATTTCTCCTCCCAAATTGGGAGAAGGAGAAGCATAGGCATCATGAACTTGTACCATAAACAAGGAAAAAGCCAGTTAAGAGGTGAAAAAATGTTTTACTTTATACATACGTGTATAGTATTTCTTACATTTCTTGTGTATAAGAGGGAAGCACGGTACCTATTTTTTTTTAATGCAAATTGTTTTTAAGGCGACCAAGATTAGTGTAATAAGCAATTTCCTACATTCCACGCATTTGGAAAAGTGTAATCTCTTTCGCCCCATATTCATAACCAAGATCACTTTATACCAAGGCTGTGTTTGTTTGAATTTTTAATGGCACTTTTACAATTATTTCGCACAATATGCCACGAATATTGTTGTGTGATCACGATTTGACTCAAGGGGAATATGAGGTGGCATTGTATATACCATAAACTAGGTACTTTTCATGGAAGCCTATATGCCCCTCGTTAGTGAAGAGTGATGTGCAAGTGTCTCTTTCATGTGAAAATTCACTTGCATTGTGCGAAATGGATGTTTTTTTAACAAAGACGCAAAGATAATTCAGATGGAAATGTTGCTACTGGTTAAAGTTAAGATAGAAAATATTGTTTGAATATTACTCATAACTTATTTTGTGCACATGATACTAAACTAAAACTTGTGCAAAGCATTTCTGGGAAAGATTGAACATGTATGCAATAAGAGATTTAATTTTGAATTTCATGATTATGTGGGTTGAATCCGACGTTCTGAAACTGTGCCATTTATTGACTCAATCTTGGAAAGCGTACCCTAGTTTTCAAGCTTCTGGAATACATTTTTCAACGCACTTATCCTTCTCTAGTGTGAAAATCTTGGCATACGAGAACTCTACCTTCAGCGTAACTGGTCCGCTTTAATCATGCGGGCAATCCAACATTCGTCATCTGGCATTTCAAGCAAACGAAACAGGTCTTTTGGTGCTTCTCTTGCATCCCAGAAATCCCCCCGCATCGGGACATGAGTAACTGTCTGTGAGGACTGGAAGGTTCATGCCGACCATGCCAGTGCTCGCCAGCGAAACAAGCTTGCTTGAACATAGACACATTTCCGGCTGGCTTGTCGTTTCTGTTCCTCCATCTATTAATGCAGTGGACGCATGATGTATGAAGTAGCGGTTCTTTTCGAACTTGACGCACCTCGATCGCGCATGCTGCCCTTTCGATACAGCGGCGCACTTAGACCGAACGAACGAGGAAAGATCGAAAATAACGGGAAAATAACTGCGTGTAACCTCCTGCATGAGCTCTCGTCCTTCAACGTCAATATGCTATTGAAATTTCAAACTATTCAATGCAAATAAGAACATAATTGACATAAAATATATGTTTAGCCATTCAGAAAAAGAAAGCACCCCCTTACTTCAACCCAAGCTCTACGCCATCTACCAGAAAAATGTTCTTTTTTCCATCTCGTTATGATGAATCACAATATTTTCCCCTATTATCCTAAAAACCAACATTATGAAAGAAAATGAAGTAAAGGAAACCCCCAATACAACATTCGGTGATTATGGGATTCATTCAGGTTTCGGCAACTCCCAAGCCCTACAATCTAGGGGCCAAAAGGTTCCCTTTCAACAAACAAAGAGTTAAGACTTCCAACCTTACTCACTGTGCAATGAAAGGTTCCTTGGAAGTCAAACGTTGTTACGCTCATTAGAGATAAAATTGTGAACAAGCAGAAGTTTCCAGGCAAAACACGATTTCGAATTTGAGACACTTGAGCAATGTATACTTAGCGATAAGTGTACTTCGATAATAAGTGTCAAAATGATGAGACATATGTATACAAGTGTCAAGTTACGAATGAAGCATATCTAGGGTTGTCCGGTCGATGTCAAGCAACGCATGTGGAATCGCGTCATGGACGGTGATATTCGAGAAGGTCTGTCAAGAAGTCGAGGGTCTTTGACAATCGAAATTGAAGATGCACAATGCATCTTCATATATCCGCATTCTTCCAGAGTCGTCAAGAAGTCCAATCAAAGGTCGTGCCACTTCTTTTCCTAGGTTTGTGATAGTCGTCCAAATTTTCTCATGGATTGAGAATATAAACTAAAAGCAAAGCAATCGGCTAGTCTACCCTCGATCATTGTAGTGAACATCGCGGTCCACACAATGTGATGGGCTACTATTTAAAAAATAGAAATGAATCCAATAAAACATAAAAACTCCTATACGTCTCATACAAAACAAAAGAGACCGAATAACTAGCAAAAACACTACAAGTCCGCGCTTGGTGAGCTATCTTTTGAAGTCGACTGTGGTGTTGTGCAAAATCGCCCTTACCCATCAATGAATTCTTTTGAACAGTTTTCAATGAACTGTCATGATAGCAATAAGAGCACAACGATGATCCTAAATAATCCTTCACATAAACTATAATTATGTGGGGCCTTTAAAATTTTCTGAAAACCAATTATTAATAACATGCAATTTACAATTATAAACACAATACCACATGAGCATTTAAAAAGAATTTTCAATGTATCTAGACTTTCATTTGATTAGATGTGGCTAATTACTTGGTCACGTTATGTTTATGTCTCAAATTGTCACCCCCTCCTTTGTTCTTTCTTCCAAAGCAGGAATTCGTGTCCTATTTGACCCTCTACAAGTCACAAATTGGAGCTCCATATTCCACAAAGAAGTAGTGAGAAATCAATGCATGACAAAGAATCTTGAGGCCTTGCTAATGTTGACAATCAAGCCACTTGATGTTTTAAACGCAATGTTGGAAGCTTTCGAATTCAACTCATAACAAGATCATGAGCTTAAATCACCTTGAGGAGTTTGTGTTTGTGTAAAATAAAAGCTTGGGACTATTCTGCTAGGGCCTATTTGATTCGGACTATATAAGTGCAAATTTTGGTCTTTGACACGGTGCCGCCGGTTTCACTTTTGGAGCATTCCATGTGAAGATACTTACTTTACTCTGATTCACGACGAATCTTCCCTGAGGGAATTTCCCAGTGTATATGCTAGAATAATCTACGTTTTTCTGTCCTCAAGGAAATGGTCAAACCCTGGTCGTGTACATATGGGTTGGTGTGTCCAAGAAAGGTGGGACTACCTCGGCCTACTCAGTGGAGTGATTTCCAAGGCTAAACAACTAGGAAGCTCCCTCTTAAAAGGTAATCTTGTGGAGTACGAAGCTTCTGAGGGATGTTTGAGTCATTGTTCAAACATCACCACACTTCCCTAGCTCACATGCAACCTCGTGGAGGATTTACTAAATCATCATAATCACTTCAAATGTTGAACAACATAATACTACATTATTGTTTACAACTACCAAACTGCCACCCTAAGTGAAGCTGCTAAACCGCCATCACCGCTAACAACCAAAGGAACAATGTAAAAAGGAGCACCATTTGTGGCTCCAAAAACAAATTCCAATCTATCCAACTCCATTTCATCAATATCAACCACTTTATGCACATGTATAAACATAGAATGCACGGATAAAACACAGGTGGCTCTGTTTTCACAACAACAACATATGCATTAAAACATGATGTAATTACAATAGCAAGTAAAACAGCAACAATAGTCAATGCAATGGTAAAAATGGTCAAAAGCATCATCAAACCATTTGCATCATGGAACTCCTCCACCAATTAAGAAATTAGCTTTCTTCCAACACATTTTGCCTCGTGTAAGTTCAATGGATGGGTGCCACAACCTTTCCAAGAGCATTCTTAAGAAATATTGAAGGTGCCACCATTTGCATCACACCAATAGGTACAAATCGTTTTTATGACATGAGAAAACGCAGCTCAGCTTGTACTAAATGAAGGAATGGCTGAAGGTCAGCCGTTTTTAGCTTTTCCCATGTATCACAATCCTATCCTACCCATGAATTTATACATCAAAGAAGTGTGTTCCTTAGTCTAGTGATCAAACTACCTACAATAGCGACATTGTTTTAGCTACAGATAATCAAGGCCAACTTATTCAACGTAGAAAACTATCCACACTAGTTGCACAAGTTAAAACGAGTTGCTCAAATTCATTGGTAATTGGAGTTCTACAACACGCACTTCTCACTGCCACCATTGAGTTCATCAACAATACTGGTGGAAGAATTCAATCACTTGACCAAGGATGTGTATATGGTGATGGATAATCAACTCATACCTCAAATCTAACATGCAATGAGGATGTTTCAGGCATCAAGTGAAACTGCTCATCAAGTGTGATCCTCCTCGCAACAAATGTACACGTCAAGACACTCCATCTTCAAGTCTCGCCTCATTACAGTAGTTGTTCACATCAACCTTAACAGCTTCACAAGAATTAAGGACAAAATCATGAAAAGATAAGTCACTATGCGATGAGCTCACATTAACTAAAGCTCCTGTTTTTGAGTGGGTCTTCTTCACCTTCCTTCTTAACGGATTGAGCGGCAACTACAAGGAAGTGAGACGCTTGCTGAAGTTAAAAAAGGAGGATGAATTGACAAAGGAATATTTGTGAAATACATTACTAAACAAAGATAAAAAGTTACACTTTCTTTCCTCTCACACTCTGGTGTCCAATCCGACATCAAACAATTGTGTTGTAAACTCAACTTTTACATCTGAGTAAAGCCAAACATCACCATCAACAACCTGTGAAAACTCCAACAAGTGGTATGTCAAACCTTTGCTTCCGTGGACTAGCTAGTAAGTGCAAGCGACCAGGACACATCAGGTTACATTATAGAAAGCGACTGAGAGATAAGAATTGTATAAGTGGAGAGAAAGGAAAGGAACTCAAAGGATTGGAATGCTGGAGAGGATAGCAATGATGAAGAAGATGAAAAGAATCAACAGAACGTGACCGTTTGAGTTTAAGAGAAGTCATTTGATTTTCTGAATTCTGTATTCGATGTCACAAAATTTCCTAGTACCTAGTGAGTCTAATTTTGAAACGTGTGGTCTTAGATAATGGGTGCACATCACACATGACATATTGATAGATCATGGCTCCAACACCTTTGATATAGTGAGATAATTTGCTATATTTCGAAAAAAAACTTGGATGTGCTAGTGAATGGGAAAGGGAAAATGACACTCAAGGAAATAAGGGAGCTCAAGTGTGCTTTCCCTATATTTTATTTATCGTAGAAATTTCTGAACCTCATATTGCTTCGAGTGTTTTTTAATCATGGAGCACATACTCTTACCAATAAGGAGCGGATCTTATAAAATAGTTGTGTATGTGAAACTATTACAAAAGGACACCTCTGCTCCAATGACATGATAGAACTTGACCTAACCCAAATGGCTCAAAAGAACACTAAATCTTCGTTTTCTATCCTAAACCCTAATCCATTAACCCTTGACACTGTACATCAACCTTCAAAAGCGCCTATAAATGTTTCTACAAATCTTGTAAAAGAAACCATTTTTGTCGATGATTGCTTTACAAACATTTCTTCACCACTTACATTCCACTTGGGTTCCATACACCTCATGCGTGTGTCACTTGCTGGTCACTGATTATGAGGAAGGAAAAGATGAGAGCCAAAGCTACATTTCAAGTTTCAAACTGAAAGCTCCTACAACAAAGGAACTGCGTCAATATTAGTAGAAAAAGGTACAAGACATACCTCAAAATTGCGAGTAGCTCTTTGCTTTCCCTAACCGCATACTACAAAGTTCGTAGTTTAACACAAGCTTTAGAAGAAGCTCTCTTTCTGGGACAAAAGTGCCCAATCAGCAACGCAAGAGAATGGTGTGCTATGCACGGCCATAAGCAGAAATGCAAAAGAAGATGGTCTAAGCAACCAAAACTGGCCTTACACTCAATGAGTCCATCCTTGTGGTTTCTTGTCGTGAAGTCTCGCCAATGAGGAGTGCATTTTTGTGTGGAAGAAAAAGGCTTAAAACCATGCATCGTGTCTTTTCAGATCTACCACAACATTGAGGGGCAATCATGAAATGACTCCAACACCGTAAATGCTCAACGAGAACCAACTAGTGTTCTTTAATACTTGTATGGTATATGTTATGTGTATAGAAGGCAAGCCAACATCCAAAGTGTCAACATCATATAAACAAGAAATAAAGTTCAAGTAAGAAATGTTTTCCTATGCTTGTATAGTATATTACCTTCGTATGGGGTGTAAAGATTTACCTTCATAAAATATCTCTTTCAAAATTTACCCTTGTTACATCAATCCACATTTTTGTTAGAAACATTTGGTAACGAACCTTGTATGTACGCAAACACCCCACATTCATAAAAAAAGATGGAGATACCATCCACCAAAAAACAATATACGATTTTTATTCAAAAAAACATAAAAATACAAATGAACGTGGACAATAGACTTCATTCCTCAATGTACACGAATAAACAAGGTGACATCAAGCCATTGTTTGAATACTCTCTCTACATCCATCATCAATGTCTCATGAAAACATGTTTTTTGTATGAATGTCTCTATTTCACAACCTGTAAGAGATAGTTCTTTAGTTTTACACAAACATTCATACATATCTTGTAACAAAAAAAGTTCTCATGATAATTTTATCTATGATTCATTTAGTCAATTGATTGGCCAAATTGAAAGATCTAGTGAAAGGAATATTGTCAAGTGATGAAGAGAAATTGTTAAGTGTTGAGTGTTGTAAACTTAACATACAAAATGTTTTTTACATACACTTGTATGTCATAGAAGGCTACTTTTATTACCTAGAATGGGAATTTGTGAGACATTGATGTGTAAATCTAAAACATACATAACGAGCATGGCCTCACCATACATGCTTCATCATACACAAGCACACACTCATAATACATTATGCAGATATCTCCAAATACTAGATATAAATCCCACACAAAAACAACTAAAAAAACGCGCATGCGCGCGCACGCGCGCACACACACACACACACACACACACACACACACACACAAACACACACACACACACAC
>SZWC01000736.1:150252-213126 GCA_023375785.1 Penium margaritaceum
GCTCGCCCAATGATTCTGTGTGTGTGTGAGATGCCATCCATGCTTGCCAGCGTCTTCCGCCGGTCCGCCATTAGGATGAACGTTGGAGGTCATCCCCGCATAGATGACCTGCCATGAACAAACGTGAGAACTCGTCAGCCATGGCACATTGTCATGGCAAAAACACATGCACAATGAAATGTGCAAACAACGATAAAGCCACACCTGCATCGGCAACAGTTCTCCGTCCATGGCCGATGCAACGACGGCGGTGATTTGGCGTTTATCGTCGGCACTGACGATGGCGATGTCTTTGCTGCCTCGCGGTGCCCACGTTTTCCCCGCGATGGCACAATCATGACGCCGGTGTGGTCGGCGTTAACCACAAACGAGGAGGACACATGGAATGCGTCAACGAAGCTTGCAAGGCGTAGCATCATCTCACGGACACGCTGCTCCCAGTTGACTGGAAGCTTCTGCGCGGTTTTCGTGCCCGTCCTCCACGACCAGCCGAGATCTTTTTCCATGAACTCGGTGACCCACGTGCGAGAGAAGTTGATGACGCCACCATTTTCCTTCAACTCTTCCGGACAGCGATCCTCGACAATGTCGCGGATCACTGACTGGGCAGTGAGGGAGCAGATTGGAACTCCGATGGAGCGCAAACGTTCCAACTCCGCTACTGCGTCGGAGATGACCTCCGGCTGGCGGTCACGGAAGCCGCGGCGCTCGCGCATGCCTGGTGGAAGCGCTGCGTCGGGAGCGCCTTCCGGAAGGGGTTCCGAGGGCGCCTTACGTGCCGCTTCAAGTATGTGGTCATGGGGTGTTTTGGTGCGTGGCATGTACCAGCCATACACCGTGCTTGCGGCAAGTTTGTCGTATGTACAGGTCCCGCCGGGACCTCGCCATACTCTCTGCAAGTGCTTGATTGCAGCAGTGACCGTGCCGCACTTCTGGACAGCGGCATTGATGCGTGGGAAGTGGCCACGGCCCACCCAGTTTATGTAGCCGCCGCACTTCGTTGTTGAAGAAGGGGTTGAGGTTGTGGTGCTTTCTTGGGATGCTGGGTCGAACGAGCTTGAGGGTGAAGTAGACGCCACTTGAAGGGACTGACCGGCAGCACCAAGGGTAGAAGCATGGGTGGGTGCTTTGCGTGGTCGGCCCACTTTCCGCTTGAGGACGGAAATGCGAGGTGGGAGTCGTGCGACTGCGTGGTCCACCCTGCAAAACGCTCTTCACGGGAACAGCGTGCAAAGTAGGCGGTGATAACGTTGGGCTCCATGGTTGAGGGTAGAAAGCAGCGTAGGCAGTGCTAGACTGAAGATTTGCACCCATACTTAGATGCCGCGGTCGTACTTTGCCGCGGCGCACTCTTGTGCTGCGGAAGAGGGCGCGGCGTCAAAGAATGACCGCGGCGCACTGCCAGGATGCAAAAACAGGGATAGGGGAGGAAGGCCTGACAGGCTGGGCTGAGGTGGCGTCTGCAACACTGACAATACAAGGCCGAGCGATGCGAGGCGAAGACACGTTGATGGCGCGGCGTGATGCGAGGGCAAATCTACCTGTTTGTCTGGAGACTTTTTGCTGAGCGATGCTGTGCATCGCATGACCGCGACAGCCATTACGCGCCCGTGGTGAATGCCAAGCTATAGCACTACACGGAACACGCCAAGGAGTACCGTGTCATGAGGCACGGTGGGCTCATGGGCACAGTCACCGGTCCCAGGAGCCTTGCGGGCCGTGAAGTCGATGTGAACGCAAAGACCTGCTCATGTGGGCAGTGGGCAGAGTATGGGTACCCATGCCAGCACGCCGTAGCGCTGATTCTAGATGAAGGCGTGATCCCCGGGCTATACACCGACATGCATATGTCGCAGATGGCCTGGCGATGTATGTACCGGACACCCATGCCGGGTGTCAACCTACGCGAACTTTAGTACGCCATGCGTGGGTGGGGCCAGCCGGGTGTGAGGCGCTCTCTTTGGCATCCATGCTCTAAGCGCATGGACTGGGGGACCCACCGCAAGCGCGACCATATCTACACCAAGTGTGGCAACAATCC
Organism: Penium margaritaceum; assembly: GCA_023375785.1. Classification (NCBI taxonomy): domain Eukaryota; kingdom Viridiplantae; phylum Streptophyta; class Zygnematophyceae; order Desmidiales; family Peniaceae; genus Penium; species Penium margaritaceum. The sequence continues at coordinate 152,294 of SZWC01000736.1, forward strand.
ACCGGTACTATCACCAACAGCATTGGTTGCCGCACGCGCAAAAGAGATGGCAGCCAGCACCGGGGATAGTGAGACTACTGGAGTGGAGTTTGTTGCCAGTACCGTGGCACCGGTAGCAAATCGTCAGACTGTGGGCGCGGGCAGTGGACCTGAAGGCATTCAGGGCGGCAATGGTGGAACTGTAAGTGAGGCACGACAGGCTAGGGCCGATCTTGGTGCTCCCGGTACGAGCAGTGGAGGGCAAGGTGTGGATGGTGGTGCAGCCAGTGGAACAGAGGTGGTACGTGGAGATGCTGGCGGTGGGAATGGGGGTGATGGCGGTGCACATGGCGTGTTGACAGTTGTGCTGGTTGTTGGCAATGGAGATGGAAGACGTCGTGCTGCACGCTGTCCAGGAAGTGCCAGGGGATTAAGGCAGGTTCGTGGGAGGACCGGGCGGCGGAGACAGTGGTGCTTCTCTTGGTGCAAGGGGGGGTGCAGTGGGTGCAAACAGAGCTACAAGCAACGGTAGTTAGCGTGGGGAACCAGATGGTGCTGAGGGAATGGTTATCATATGGCATATGATTTTTATAATTTGAATAAAAAATTATAATCATCCTCAACTTGGTGAAATAAGTTATTCATGGATTGTTAGAAATAAACTTTTGAAGCAAGTAACTTTTCTAATGGTAATACTTATGTTTTCGGTCATTTACACATTTATTTAAAGAATGAGGTCTAATTTGCACAATTTAGTACACTTCAACAGTTGTTTTCACTTGAGATCACAATTATCTTTCTTACCATCACACCAATCCATATTGAAAAACATCAGAAATGAGTTCATCGAACACATCACAAAAATACACCACAACATGACCATATGTTACCATAACATAAAACATATGAAACAACACAATAATGAATGAAACGTTCACAAGGATTAACACATCAAGCATTCAAACAACAAAAGAATGCCTCCAAACAATAAAAATACAAAAACATTGTTAGTTTCAAACATTTATAATCATACACATTCATATTCATCATTGTTAATTCCATCAAAAAATATAATTTACACATATCAATGATTTCAAAACTTGAACAAATGAAAATCAAATCAAGACGGATTTTCGTTCTTTATTAAATTCACTTCTATTTAAGTTTCTTGAATACATTCCATCAAATTTGGGGGTGGTATATGGTTCACCAATCCCCTCTTAAAAGAGTTTAAAGGGTTTGTGGAAATCGGAAAGGAACTATATTTGGAAAGATTTTATTTTAGAACATATAATGTTTATTTGATCATACAATTTTTTTCTTGATTCAACATCATCCATATAGTCACATACTAAGACAAAATAGTCATTTTGAAGCCAAGACACGTGTATTGGTATAATTTAGTCAAGATACTGGTCAAATAACAGTAATAAAACTAAGACAATGATTTCTAGGATTTTTTAGTTCAACACAAGAGTACAATAACCATGATGCGGAATACTGGTAATGAGAGAATGACCATTGTGTATGTTAAAAAATCATCTAAGGTGTTTAAGATCTCTACCCTTAAAAAATAGTTTTTGCGTTAACGTTTTTTTAAGAATCCTTGTGTTATGAATAAAGGTTTACAAATGGATATTTCTTCAAAGTTCATTACTGATTCTTATGGCTATAATTTATGAGAACCATGGTTCTTTTAAGATTGGAGATATCTTCTTTCATGGAGGTTAAAATAAAAAACTTCAATTGGGATGAGAAGGAGATCTTGTGTGCTTCCTCTTTGTGAGAAAAAGGTTATTGTATGGATCTTATCCTTATCATGATTTCTTTTAGCTCTTTAAATCAAGAAAACAACTTTCGGGGATTCTTTAGATGCGCACCTTAGGAGGATTGTTATTATACGAGGGGAGATGTTTTTTCTCCCATTAGTTGGAATGCTTTCGATAGATTTGTACCACTCCATCTGGTGTTTGCAGATCAATTGGAGTATGTTTTGATGAAGGCACTATGAATTTGATTTATAAAAAGCATGTTGTAACTTTGAATACATTAGCTATGATAATGCGAGTATTGACATTCGCAAAAACTGACAATACAAACATCTAAATATTATAAATAAAGTTAAACTAAACTAAAATGTCATATGATAAGTTTGTAACAAATGCGTTGAGTATGTTTAACTTTAAGTTCCATGCAATAAACGTAAATTTTATGGAATGATTTTAAAAACTAAGCAAATGACCACTTCAAATGAGTTTCAATGTTAACAATGATGTATTCAAACTCTTAACTAAATTATTTTATTTTGAATATTTATCATTTTTCTGATATTTTTCATTTTCTGATAGTTTTATTATAATATTCATATGATGTTTAATTTTAGGTTCACTCTTTAAATTTTCATCATGAAAGCGAATGTATACGCACTCCTGAATTGTCTCTTCCGGTAAGAATGACGGGATCTTTATGTTCCGTTTACAGAATTGTTATTTTGATTTTATTCCATGGATATCAACATAGTTATCCATTTCATCTTGAACTCATGTTTTGTTTTACAATTTCTTTATCTGTATGGTCTCCCACTCATAAAAATCTCTTTTTGTTCTTTGATTTTTTATACATTTGATTATATTGATTTTGTTTTCTATTGAAAAATCTTTCTGGTTTATATGAAAATGATGTAAATTATTTCGAATTGATGCCCATTTTTATCACTAGATTTTATCAACTCTTGAATGGTAGTGTGTTTTTTAAATGGAAACTTAACGTAGATGAATCGTGAATTGTCATTAGTTCTCAAAATAAATATAACCGTGTTTAGATATTATAAATTTCCTTCCTTTTGAAGAAAGATTAGTTTAATGATATCTATGATTCTTTGATGTCTCGAACATCATATCATTTGTCTTGTATGGAGAATGTTGATGCAATCCTTGACCTTTCAATTTTAATATGGCTTATTATTCTTTAAATAATAAATGGATATGATTAGTCACATTTTTCATCTTTTTTTGTTCAAGCATATAATGCATACTTTTTTTAGTTTACACATGATTTTTGTGTTGCATTTTTCCTTTGAGAAATGTGGTGAATCATCATGGTATGGTCAATTTTTGGGATTTTTGAATAAAGAAAGAGATTCATCATTAGCTAATCAATATTTTCGAATATAATTAGAAATTTGTGATTTCTACAAAAGCATCGAGAATTGAAGTTACCACAATTATAGGAACATCTAATGCAAAAATGTATGTAGAAAATCATAAATTAATCTGTCCAATGTACTAAAATATATTTTGGAGGAATTCCTTATCGTGAATTCACCTTCTGAAAACAATAATGATGCAATTACTGACCTTCCCAATTGTCTTCCCATAGTTGTCATTGGCACGTACATATCAAACCATTGAAAGAGGAAGCATCCTCATGGTAGTCTTGCTCACTTCATGGGGCTAAAGAAAGTACGAAATCTATTTCTGAATTACTGAATTCTTACTATGAAATATCAATTTCTACCTATTGTGCAGTGAGGTGTATCTTGTGTGTTGAATCTAGTTAAAGTTTTCTCAACGTAGTTTCATGGCTTAATGTTTGTGGGGATGGCTATTGGAAAACAATAATGGTTCAAACACTTTTCTACGTAATCCTGGCTGTAGTATCAGGCAGGCTGACCTCGGAACGAGCGAGGAGCCAAGCGTGAGTTCGAGGGTCATAATGGATTCCTGTTTTGCAGTCTTTACTATTGAAGGTGTTGGAGGCTTTACAGTAAAGCTTGAGATCGGCAATATCCGTTTGGGAGTGTCGAATCGTAACAGTGTTGGGCAAAGGCAAGGCTGGACCTGGATGCTGTTCGTTTCAGTAGTTTACCACTAAAACGAACAGAATGAGAAGCTGGCATGAAGTTTCTTTAGGTTGTTTGTGTAGGTTTCTGGTTTTGCGTCCGTTCCTCATCCTGCAGATTGCCGTTCACGTGGGTGGACTGGAATCGCTGAAGCCGAGATATCATTTCCATCTCGATCCCTCCCTTCACACAGCCCATGTACCTACCCTTCTGTCTGCGATTGTCTTCCCAGTGGCCATTCGACGAGCAGGCTATTGGTATGGGGATGCGGATGGCCCCCGAAATGGTGCATGGGGGTATCCGAAGCCGCTTTTCCCCGTGATGACTTGCATTCAACAATCGGTGTTGAGTTTGATTCGCATGAACTAGCTCAAATGCGTGCTGCCAGGGCTGCATGCAACTGCCACATGCAGTTCGTAGGGTGGGGTCTCGACGTCGAAGAAATCGATGAAAAAAAAGTAGACTCATTAACAGATGTGGATCGACGGTTCGCATGATTTCATCGTGTTGCTGGAATGAACGCTTTCAAACGAACCAGGCACGCTACATCTCTTCTTCTTCAGCTACGTAAGAGAACAGCGTCCAGGCGCAGCCCAAGGGACCCTTGCATTTCGGATTCCCCCGTTCATGCCTCGTTAGGTGTTTGTCGGATGTTGCCGCAGGACGTCGTCGTCATCCTCGCCTGGGTTAAGTGGTGGGGGTGGTACGGTCCCGTTTCTAATGGCGCTGATTTTTCAAATCTTCAGTATGGCACTATCGCCTTGCCGATAAGAAAAGTCGCCGATTAGAAATGCGAGCTTCATCCCCCACATTCGAGGATGCAGCCTCCTGCGTTGAACAGATCGATTTTGCAGGAAACACTTACTTAATGGTGTAATCGGCATGCATTCGTTTCCAGTTGTCACTCGATGAAGTAAGAATATGAACGGCGAAGTCATAGATGGGGGTTGCTAACGATTAAAAAGATTGCGCGGGGGGTGTTTGATCCGCTTGAGTCGAAGTGTAAGAAACTTGACATGATCAACGCTTCATTGTAATCGACAATCTGGACCAGTCCAACAAGGAAAGTATCTGTCCGAATCCGTTTTGGCGTTACTAACCTTGAGAAAATGTAGTTCCACCGCATGTATCTCAAGGTTCGCATCAATCTTGACCTGCACAACTCATCCACGTGCTATTTCAACAGGAACTCGCTGTTGACTTTCAACGCATACGATTCAATCGGCCACACCCACTTGCTCCTTTTCATCTGACAAGAAGCATGTCTGAGGTGTTTCTCTGGTTCCTCGACTGCCAGCATTGTCGAAGCCACCCCAAGAACAATGTCCCGTATCAAGTGGAACGTATGAAAGATAAAACAGATCCCATAGAAATCAAACATTGATCAAGATAAGGCTGTACATTTGCCACGTCTTTGCCTGTGCATTTTTCCCAAACGATTATAAGGGTTCGTTTGGATTTTACCATATGGGGCTTTGACCACACCAAAGGTGTGGTCAAGTTTGACTGCCTCAGCCCTTCCATAGATCCCTGAGTATGGACAACTCAGGGATCTATGGAAGGGCTGGGGCAGTCAAACTGCGTGTATTGACGCCAAACCCCACAGGCCGTCGATTCCAGCTGAGTGGATCGCACAGTCGTATGGTCCCCGCCGTTTGGTAATATAAAAACAGAGCCTTACTTAACGGTACGGACAGCAATTCGGGTAAACCAAATAATGATAAATGTGTGTTCGAAATCCGGCACCATTATTCGTCTCGAGCGTCGCCAAGACGTCCAAATAACCATTCTTCATTGCTCACCAGCATTCCAGCCAACGTCAATAAAACAATTATAAAAAATATCACAAATCTCGAATCTAGCAGAGTTTGTCTAAAGCAATACGACCACTCTCCACCATAATGTTCCCCCGAGCAGAACGTGCATGGTGCAAAGGAATGGGGCGCAGGACATAAGACGATTCAAGGATTTTGGAAGAAAGGAAATTTCGTAAAAAGCGGTCAATGCACTTCGATGACAAATGTCGAGTGAGTCGATCATATACCTACTAGGCCAAAGATGATGACAAGGCATATGTTGGGTCCTTGGCAAACGAGCTGAACGACAAGTGCGAGGTCGTGCGGTGAGTCGCTTTGACAAGAAATTCTGATGAGAATGTGAAGGGCGTCCACTATATCTAGGTGTAGCTTAAAGTACAGCGACGTCAGTAAGTCGACCGCACAACATCGAAACATCGGTATGGTACGCAACACTCATGCCGACCAATTTGGGAGGTAATCAAAGTTGTGAGAACCTTTTGGAATGAAATAGCGGAGATCAAGGTTGGTGGCTGAAATTCCTTCATTGGTTTGGTGTAGTACTTCGAAGGTCATTGTGTAGCGAGTCATGAATGTAATGAAAAAAACACCCACTCGCGGAGTTAAGGGACTTGTGTACGTCACAAACTAAAAATTTCCCTTTATTTTCATAGCAACGTCTTCATGCATTAGAAGGTGTAAACTGATGACAAGGGGGAATAGTCGTCGATCACATGATCAACGACTTGGAAGTTATTGTAAAGCTCACATCAGTTGTGTGCAGCCTCGTAGCCGTGCCACTTGGCCAAATACTCTATTGTTGTTCCACGTCATTGATTTTTATGTATGTATTCAATCATGTATTCAAAGTCCCCATCCATGTGAACAAGACGAGGGGGTGTGTCGTCTCTTAGGAAGTTCGTGTTGGAGTCCCAGTAGTGCTTGACCTTGTTGATGTGGAAGATAGGATGATTCATCATGCTCTCAAGCACACCAAAACATGGGATGACAAAACTTGTGATTCGCTCAGTCTAAAAATGTCCCAACCATCAGGGTTTTAGCATCGCAAAATCATGTGCTTTGTGTTTGATGTTTACCAAGCTGAGGAAGACGTGATCGCTAGTGCTAAACACGTCATTGCTGGGATGTCAGTCGGTCGCTCACTTCATGGCCATTGGTGTCTTTATAAAGTTCTGCAATGTTTCTCCATGAATGCAGGAAAGTTACTCCATGTAGCGAGAGGGCCGGTTCGGCCCTCCCTCCTCGTTGAAGCGAGGGGTGGTTGTGCACCACCCCTCGTGTCAGCGAGGGCTGGCCGGCGGCCAGCAATTCGCTGGCCGTCGGCCAGCTCGCTGTCGGCCGGCTGGACGGCTGGCGGCCGGCCAAGCAACCGGCCGGCCACCGGCCGGCCAGCCGTCAGCCGCCAGCCGCCGATCGCGGCCTCAGCCCGATCGGCGGCTCAGGGGTGACGAGGGCCTTGAGGGCGAGGCCTCGTGGCCTCGTGCCCTCGCCCCCCCTCACCCTCCTTACAAACGAGCAAGAGAGGACGAGGGATAGGGGGAGCCAGGGTGAGGTCGAAAACAGCTGGCGCGAAATCGCCTGCGTGTCTCGCACGCGACGATTTTGCGCCAGAACGACAAAACGTAAAGTGAAGTTTGTTTACAACGAACTTCGACATAAAACAAACAAAATAACTTGTGCGAACACACGAGTTCAAGGTAAAACCCTCGGTTTGGGTCCCAAAACTAGGGGTTTGGTTTAAAACGGAAATGGGCCTCCGGAGACTCGAAACATTCGAGTATCCCTGCTCTGTGTCGTTGATGATGATTGCCCCTCAGTCTTGCGAAGGGGGTGAAACCCCTTATGCGGACTGAGAACGCCATTCTGCGAACTCTGACGACGACTTCAGAGTAGGAGCTGGAGACTCGACCCGTTACAGTGGTTCTCAAAGCCAGACGACCCTAGCGGCCAAGGGTTTGACGGAAACGGCGGCTACGACATAGATGAAACACCGCCGGTAGCTGCAAACAGAAGTAGAAACGCCAAAAGGGACTACAACATCTACACTCCACGGATTGAAGCGCCGTAAAGTGCGTTGAGAGCTTGAAAAAAGCTCTACTTGGTGGAGACTCTTCCTTCCAGCCTCTCCTCACTTCCACATGGTCATGAAGATTTTTGTGGGGCGGGGTGGGGAGTCCCCACCCTCAAAAACCACAAAATCTTCTCCATTTTCAAGGCTCCTTCAAACCTCCTTCATCGTAAAGATGGGACAGTGCCCCTCCCCAAGCTGAGGGACTCTCACAGCTTAAGAGCACCCTTAAAAGAAAGAGGTTGACACCTTGAAGATTTTTTACGGCTCGCCTACGCCGCTGGCTCAAGGGAGACGCCGCCTAAGAACGCGAAAGGCGTCAAGAAGCGTGAAGAGAAGACCAAGGAAGACAAGAAGACAAGAGGAAGACAAGAAGTTGGAAGAGAGAGTGGAAGACTCGCTAGGAATTGTTATAATTCCTCTTCTCATTGTTTACTCTTGTTTTAGTGAGTGGCACTCACATTCCTCCTCGTTCTATTGTCTTGTAATTTTCTGTTTTCCTAGGTACTAGTCATTGCCAATCACCGTGAGTCACGGCTTAGGAAGTCTAGTTCCAAAAACCACGAACTTGTACCGACGTGGCGGCCTAGGAAAACAGAAATTGAAATTATGATTGCCTCACCGGTCGTGAGAGCAAAGAGATCGTAGGAGGCGATTCCTCCATTAACTTGTGGGGTGATCCTCACAACAACCTTCACGTGCTAGTTACATGAACGACGAGATGGCAAGTGCCGGACCGTCCAAGACAAACAACGGCAAGGTGGTGACGACCTCATCACGAGCTCTCGGCGGAATCCAAGTTTTGGGAGCCGCCGCCGCGAGCACGATTGCCAACCCAAAGGCAACCGTACCGCCAAGGGCAACCCTACCGCTGAAGGCAACCGACGCCAACCTCGGCGATACCGAGCAGCGTGCGGAGGCCAAAAAGGTGCTCGACGAGCACGTCGACGCACACGTGGACGACCCCCACGCGACAGACGATGCCATGGAGGAGGATCTCCCGGGGGGATACCCCGACGAAGAGCACGACGTCGACAATGGCGAAGGCAATGAGGATCGCGACCATCGCCATCTTCGTGCGACAAACCCGAGCCGATTGCTCGAGAAGGGTAAGACGCCCGCCACATCGCCTGAAGCTGTCGACGGCAGCGAGACTGCCGAGAGCAGCAAGGGCGTTGAAAGCAGCCACACGGGAAGTTCCCGCGAGAACGAGCCGGACGACGTCGCCGCGAAGGCAATTCGCGATGACCGTCGTACGCTCGCGGAATTTACTGCCGAGGTCGCAGGCCGACTCAAGATCACCACCGATGGTGGAGATACGGCACCACTCGGAGGAATGGGGGCGGACCCTCCTTCCTACGATGCGGCCGCAATGGGGCAAGGCAGCACCCATTGAGCGTCATCGCCGACGACAGCCTCCTTCGAAAGGTGGGACTCCTTGGAGGCGTATACGCGAACTGTACCCTCTTACAGTGGGTAAGGGTGCACAGACAACGCGAGGCCCTGGAGGCTATCGCTGATGCTCTGACGACATCAGAGCTCAAGTTCACGTTTGCAAACCTACTAGCCCACGTCGGGCAGAGCATCACGGACCTTGACCGTGATCGCCAGCTATAGCGCTTGGCCACCCATGAGACAAGCCGCCGTTGCAACGACCTCGACAAGGCGTTGTAGAGCGTGACCCAGGTGTAGATGCAACAGCAAGCGCAGCGTGCCGCAGCTACGGATGCCACTATCGGTGACATCGACGAGATGCCTACCTCAACGACTTCGGGGCCGGTCATGAACACGTCCTTCCTCCACATTGTGGAGATCTTCCGAAAGGGCGTGAAGCTGACCGACTGGCTGAATCGCATGGAGCACGTTCTACGTGTCCACAAGGCTCCACTCGGCAAGTGGGGTGACCTTGCCACGACGCGGCTTGAAGACAAACTCTTCAAGTATGTGGTCAAGGAGTGGAGTGCACAGCAGCTATACCTCGAGTGGTAGCCCATGCTGTGGGAGGCCTTCTATGCTATCATGCGCAAGAAGTGCACCTAACGTGAGGAGGCGCAATGCGCCTTCCACAAGATCAAGGACTTCAGGTAGCTGTGCAGCTTGCTCGAATCCTACTTGAGCGAGTTCGCCGCACTCGTGGAAGAAGCCGAAAGCTTCAGCGAGGGTGATGGGACTTAGACCTTCAAGTACCTGGAGTGCATGTTGCTGTAGTGCTTACGTGATGGTCTCACCAGCGAGAAGCTGAAGGACAAGACCACCACGACAGCCATTGGCCAAGCTTGGACAAGCTGGAGGGGGTTGCGTGACTACATGAGCGAAGTGTATTCGGCGAACCCGAAGCACTACTCTGATGCATGGCCGAACGCACGTGCACAGCAAGGCCGCGACATGCGCATGGGTGCTGTAGGGACTGGTGGGTCAGCCGGACAGCGAGGCGGGGCCAAGGGCAAGCAGCCTGCAAACCCTCTAGCCAAGAAGGCTGGTTGATACAAGGGCCCCAACAACAAGCATAGCCGCGAGAATGATGAGCTGCAGGCGGCGCGTGAGCGTCGTAACACATCCTTCCGCAAAGGGCTCTGCCATAACTGCATGCAGCCTGGCCACTTTAGGGCTCAGTGCCCTCAGGCTGCTAGGTGTGGACAAGATTCCGCGGCGTTAGCTGCAGTAGTAGCACCTGGTGGGGATGGTGCAGCAGGAGGCCGCGGACAAGGCCGTGGACAGGGTTGCGGTCGCGGCAATGGGCCCGGCCGTGGTAACGGACAGGGCCGTGGGGCGGGTTTTCCCCACCCCTGAGTGACGTCAGTGGGGACCACTCATGGGTAGAACTGGATCACGAGTGTGGGTTCACGTTTTCAGATGAGGATGTCAAACAATTTGAGTTTTTGACGAGTTCAAACTTCTCTGTTGTCTTTTCACCTCTTGTTGAACCGCATTCCACACTTGCTGACCGACATTGCCNCCGCGGCGTTAGCTGCAGCAGTAGCACCTCGTGGGGATGGTGCAGCAGGAGGCCGCGGACAGGGCCGTGGACAGGGTTGCGGTCGCGGCAATGGGCCCGGCCGTGGTAACGGACAGGGCCGTGGGGCGGGTTTTCCCCACCCCTGAGTGACGTCAGTGGGGACCACTCATGGGTAGAACTGGATCACGAGTGTGGGTTCACGTTTTCAGATGAGGATGTCAAACAATTTGAGTTTTTGACGAGTTCAAATTTCTCTGTTGTCTTTTCGCCTCTTGTTGAACCGCATTCTACACTTGCTGATCGACATTGCCCACTAAACCTTAAATCCCCGGACGAGATGCATGATTGTTTATGCTTAGTGGTGGCGACACCGACCACTGTGCAAGAGTTGTGTAACACAGTGATTGAACTCGAGTGGGTGAATCATGGGAGTTGCGATGTCCGTCGTACAGATTCCGTGTTTATCACAAACTCCGCTTGCTGTCGTCGAGTCTGTTCACTCGGAAGAATGGAGGCAACATGACAATTTAGTTCAAAGGACACCTAGCTAGTGCTCCCGTGAACGTACTAGCTGACACTGGAGGGGACGACTCTTTTGTTGGCCTTGGCTTTACCCGACAGGTTGGCCTGAGGTACGAGCCATCGAATGGCGCAGTTGTTGTCGGTGACAACCGTACAGTACCCGTGATCGGTACTTGTAAAGCAAAAAATTGTATTCAAGGGTACACACAGAGTGTCACGTTGAAGGTACTCAACCTTCTTGACCCGTTTGACATGGTGCTAGGCGATCCCTAGCTCCGTGACAACAAGGCTCTAATGTGTTTTGAATCAAAGCGTTTGATCCTTCGAAGAGGACAACGCCGCTTCACGTTGATTCCGAGTACGGAATTATCACCGACCCGACTCAAAGTCCATGCCAGCTTGTTTGCTATGCAGGTCAAGAGATGTATTCGACAAGGTTGTCGATACTTCTTGGCTCAGTTGCAGAAAGTGGAGGATGGCGTGACGGAAGAAACGCCACAAGAGATCAGATCTCTATTGGCAGAGTTCTCGGATGTATTCCAAGACCCACCGGCTGGGCTTCCACCAGAAAGACACATGGGCCACACGATTCCGCTGGAACCGGAGGCGACTCCTCCGTCCATACCCATGTATCGCCTTAGTCCAGCAGAAAGGCAAGAGGCCGAACGCCAAATCAAAGAGTACCTTGCAAAAGGATGGATCGAGCCCAGTAGCTCGCCATACGGTGTGTCGATCCTTTTTGTGAACAAAAAGGACGGTGGTTTACGCATGTGCGCGGATTACCGGGCGTTGAACAAGTTGACGGTGAAAAATCGATTCCCCTTACTGCGGATTGAGGACCTTTTTTACCAACTCCAAGGCGCAAAAGTATTTTCATCCTTGGATTTGTCTCAAGGGTACCATCAAATCCGCATCACGGAAGATGATGTGTCCAAAACCGCATTTCGAACGCACATGGGACACTATCAGTTCCGAGTGTTATGCTTCGGACTTACAAATGCCCCGGCAACCTTCCAAGGAGAAATGAACCGAACGTTCGCCAAGCAACTCAGGCAGTTTGTCTTGATTTACCTAGATGACATCCTGGTTTTCTCCAAATCAATGGAAGAGCATATAGAACATCTGCGCGAAGTTCTCGTAATCCTTCGGGAACAGAAGTTTTATGCGAAAGTGAGCAAGTGCAAGTTTGCACAAGATGAGCTCGAATACCTTGGAGACATCGTCGGCAAAGACGGCATCCGTGTCGACCCACGAAAAGTCCAAGCCGTTGTGGACTAGCCACGCCCCAAAAATGTTGGGAAGATTCGGTCTTTCCTCGGCCTTGCAAACTACTTTTGACGGTTTATGCAAGGGTATTCGACCCTGGTCGCACCGCTAACCAGGCTCACGTGAAAAGACGTGCATTGGGAATGGACACCTGATTGCGAGAACGCATTTCTCAAAGTCAAAGAGCTTCTATCCACGGCGCCCATCATAGCTCTTCCGGATCCATCGCAACCGTGGCAGGTTCGATGTGATGTGTCGGTAGTAGGACTTGGAGCTGTCCTCATGCAGAACGGTCACCCAGTTGCGTATGAGAGCCGGAAGCTCATCCCTGCGAAAACACGGTACACAACTGGGGATCAAGAGCTCCTTGCATTAGTACACGCTTTCAAGATGTGGTGTTGCTACCTCGAGGGTGCTCAAGGTGGTGTGACGGTCGTGACCGACCATAATCCATTGGTGTTTTTCCAAACGCAACCGAACCTGTCAAGATGGCAGACGCGTTGGAGTGAATACCTGAGTTGATTCTCGTTCACATGGGAACATCGTCCAAGACGCATCAATGTGGCCGATCCACTAAGCTGACAGCCTGTGGAAATAAAAGCAACCACCGAGGTCAGTGGGTTTTTTATGGCCATTGCAACAGCAACAGTACAACCACCAGACCCTCCTGCACCTCTGCGGCAACCACCACGAGAGATCATCCATTACAACGGTTTTGTAAACAGGATCCGGATGGGATACTGTGTGGATTCTCAGTTTCAAGACTCTTGAAATCTGGACAAGTACGGCTTGGTGGAGGCTGGAGGAATCTTCTGGCACGGAGAACAAGTTGTTGTGCCAAACTCGGGAGACCTTCGAGCAAGGGTTATCTCCCAGTTCCACGACCCGCCGGTAGCAGGTCATGTGGGACCCCGAAAGACCGGACAGGCACTCTCGGACCACTATTGGTGGACAGGGTGGAGTTTTGATTTCCGTAAGTATTGCATGACATGCGACCCATGTCTCCGGAATAAGGCTAGCAACAAGAAGCCTGCTGGACTCCCCCAACAGCTTCCCATTCTTGGGACTCCATGGGAGTGCGTCAGCATGGACTTCATTACTGGTCTTCCGGACACGGCCCATGGCCATGATGCAATACTGATGGTTGTGGATCTTCTGACGAAGATGACACACTTCATTCGTACAACCACTGACGTGAACATAGAGGAGACCGCTTGTCTCTTCTTGGAGGGTGTCGTAAAGTACCACGGCTTGCTGTTGCGCATTATCTCCGATTGAGATAAAAAATTTGCCAGTCTGTTGTGGCAAAAGATGCACGAGTACTTCGGCAGTGAGTCGCAAATGTCGACAGCATTTCACCCTCAAATTGACGGACAAACATAGCACATGAATCACACTCTAGAGCAGATGCTCCGCATGTACGTGGACCCTGCCATGCATGATTGGGACAAATTCCTAGCACCGGTAGAGTTTGTGGTGAACAACTCGGTGAACGAGTCCACACAGTTCACACCGTTTGTGTTGAACAGTGGTTGGCATCCAGTGGTACCCTCTTCATTGGTAAAGAGTGGGAGTATAGGAGGGCAGGTTCCTTCCGCTCATGCCTTTGCCGAGCGCATCGACTCCTTGTTGCAAGAGGCAAAGGGTCACCTTCAAGCAGCTCGGCAGCGACGAAAGGCATATGCCGACAAAGGTCGCCAGGAGGTCTCATTTGACATCGGTGACAAAGTGCTGCTTAGCACTAAAAACCTTCGGCTGAAGTCGCCAGGGGCAAGAAAACTTCTACCGACGTGGATTGGGCCGTTTCCCATTGTGGCATGTATCGGGCCAGTGGCATACCGGTTGCTACTTCCGCCGAGTATGAAGATACATGACGTGTTTCATGTGAGCCTGCTGGCTCCATACACGGCAGAAGGAATTGTTCAGCCACCGCTAGCAGTCCTGGCTGCCGACGGCCAATACGAGGTCCTTCGCCTACTCCAACACCGAGAGCGTACTCTTCGGTCGCGCGTTGTCAGGGAGTACCTCGTTCATTGGGCCGGTTGTGGACCTGAAAATAATTTATGGGAGCCCAAATCTTGGTTGCCCATAGGGGTGGTCAACGAGTATTGGAACGAGCTTGCAGCTCGCACAGATGGACGCGTGGCAGGAGGTACCACCTGAATGCGGAAACAGTGAAAAACATTCCCAAAGGGAAGCATTCATGGACAGTGACCATAGGAGGTTGGGGACGCCCAACATGGTTGTCGCGCGGACGCTCCAGCCGAAAGGGGGGAGGCCGCTAGCCGTGTTGACCTACAAGCTGCAGCTTAGGTCTAAGTACCATGCACGTGTTCATGTTTAGCTGGTGATTGAAATTATTAGTTTTCTTTCACAATGTTGATGACTCACTGACAGACAATCCTACTTGTTCATGAACCGGGACGGTTCATAATAAGTGGGGAGGAATGTAGCGGGAGGGCCGGTTTGGCCCTCCCTCCTCGCTGAAGCGAGGGGTTGTTGCACACCACCCCTTGCATCAGCGAGNGCTCCAGCCGAAAGGGGGGAGGCCGCTAGCCGTGTTGACCTACAAGCTGCAGCTTAGGTCTAAGTACCATGCACGTGTTCATGTTTAGCTGGTGATTGAAATAATCAAATTTCTTTCACAATGTTGATGACTCACTGACTGACAATCCTACTTGTTGTTCATGAACCGGGACGGTCCATAATAAGTGGGGAGGAATGTAGCGGGAGGGCCGGTTTGGCCCTCCCTCCTCGCTGAAGCGAGGGGTGGTTGCGCACCACCCCTTGCGTCAGCGAGGGCTGGCCGGCGGCCAGCAATTCGCTGGCTGTCGGCCAGCTCGCTGCCGGCCGGCTGGACGGCCGGCGGCCGGCCAAGCAACCGGCCGGCCACCGACCGGCCAGCCGCGAGCCGCCGATCGCGGCCTCAGCCCGATCGGCGGCTGAGGGGCCACGAGGGCCTCGAGGGCGAGGCCTCGTGGCCTCGTGCCCTCGCCCCCCCTCACCCTCCTTGCAAACGAGCAAGAGAGGACGAGGGATAGGAGGAGCGAGGGTGAGGTCAAAAACAGCTGGCGCGAAATCGCCAGCGTGCCTCGCACGCGACGATTTCGCGCCAGAACGACAAAACGTAAATCAAAGTTTGTTTACGACAAACTTCGACATAAAACAAACCAAAGAACTCGTGCAAACACACAAGTTCAAGGTAAAAACCCCCGGTTTGGGTCCCAAAATCAGGGGTTTGGTTGAAAACGGAAATGGGCCTCCGGAGACTCGAAATATTCGAGTCTCCCTGCTCTGGGTCGTTGATGACGATTGCTCCTCAGTCTTGCGAAGGGGGTAAAACCCCTGACATGGACTGAGAACGCCATTCTGCAAACTCCGACGATGACTTCAGAGTAGGAGCAGGAGACTCGACCCGTTACACTCCAACTCAATGATCGAATTGGTTTGGCGGGGTGTTTTTTGTTTACCACTTTAAAAGGAAGTTTCCCCTTTGCTATGGAAGTGGTGGAGTTTCATGCAAGTTCCGTACAAAATATCTTGCCCGAGGATGACTTTGTGGTTTCTCATTGGCTCAGTTCTCCAAAACAGTACGTCATGCAGATCTTCGATTTGCAGATGGAGAGTTTCACAATGCCAAAGGATCTTCATGTGTTGTGGACATTTTTTCCTTCAAGAACTCTTGATTTGGTCTGCAAACCTTGCTCGAAACCATGTTGATGCTTACAAAGTAACAGAAGCTGCCCCATCAATTGGTGCCAGTACTATTCTTGCATAAGTATCGCTGGTTGATCGACCTCATGTTCCTTGTAAAATGTCACGATTTTAGGGATCCTCCTACATGTTGATGTGAGCCACTCACATGGGCAATTGGTCAACGTAGAATCTTTTTATTGGACAGGAGCCTTGTCATCTACTCCTACCCTTTGTCGGTTCTTGACTCCTCATTTTTTCTGTATCACTTTTCCTCTTTTTGGTTTGCCGATGCCGAGGTCTTCTCGCAAGTTCAGTGGAGGCATTAATCGACCATGTCAATCTCCATTGGAGATGAGGTTTCTCTTGACTGAGACTTTCTTGTGCCACAATAGAGTTTCTGGCTTTGAGGTCACTAGCCTATAGATTCCTACATCTTAGCATTCTAGCGTTGTCGATGCAATCGGCTACTATGTCCAATCATGATAACTTGCAAACGAATTTCGTATACTCAGTTATGCTGGATTATTCATGTGGGATTTGAGGCTTATATCATGAGCCAAACTTCTCGTTCAACTTCCTGAAGTGAGCAAGGATTGTGTGCGCGAAGTTGCTCCACATTGTTGGTGGCGTGAGAAAGTCGTGCCACGATGGATTTATCTACTTGAGAGGTAGTACGCTCGTGATCAACAACGTGGGAGCAGTTGCATGAGCCATTGATCTGACTTTGCCGGTCTCCCACTACCATTAGGTGGCCTCTACACTGGACAAGCAACTTGAAGTCGTGCTAAGCAAAAGCGAGGCCAAGGGATCAATTTTCCTATTGTTGTTGCTGATCCAAACATCAGTGAAGTACACCTCCACACTCGTCAGCCACATCTCGACCGTGGGTCCCTTCAAGTTTGTAAGATCGAAAGGCTCGGGGGATGCCGGTCCTATCTCAGGTTCACTTAAGAGTTGGAGATTTCCCTGGGTGAACATAGCTCTGCACGCACCAGAAATTTAGAGCTCCTCCATTACCACATTTGGCTGTTGTAATAGATGGGTATTGAAGCTCTTGAATAAAAAAAATTCGTACATGCCTTCATTGATTTGAGCCTTTCCTTCGGTGCCTCCCATCGTGTTGGGCATCGACTTGACAAGGAGCATCGGAGGCAAAATGCACGCAATCCTAAGGTGTCCATCACCAGGTTGGCAGTCGTGTTTTTTGGTGTCGTGCCATTTTCTCCAAAGGTTTCTAATATTACCTGGTGCGTCCAGAGGGCATCAGTGTTTGCGTGTTGTTGATACTCCATCGCTAGAGTATTCGCGCGTGACTACATCTCATCACTAGTTTCTCTTGTCGTATTCATCATTATTACCATGAGATCTGCAATGTTTTGAATAATGGAGATGCGCTCCAAACTCATATGACGTTGTCACTAGATGGTCAATGTGTCAGTTGTTCCTCCATCATTGGTGCACTCTGATGCCAAGAGGTATGCCAAGAGGAACGTAGGCGGTTCACATGGATGAGGTGTGGGGAAAAATACAATTATATAATTTGGGACAAAAGGATGATTTTTACCGAGTAGTAAGTGTACTTCGATGACAAATGTGGAGTGAGTCAAGCACCTATGTACAATGTCGTGAATGAAAATGAGGCATGTGTTGGATCTCAAGTGCTTGAGCCAAGAGATGCATGCCAGGTTACATTGTGAGTGCCTATTTCAAAAGGCTCTGCTGAGAAGTTGGAGGGCTTCAAGAATGTCAAGGTACAACTTTGTAAAGGGCTAAAGCCATAGAGCAGTGGACCGAGCAATATTGAAACATGGATATGATTGGTGAAGCTTCTATCGACAACTGTGGAAAGTGTTAATGTTGTTAGTACATTCTAAAATGGAATAGTGGAGGTTAGAACAGGTGGCCGAAATGCCCTTGGCCATTTGACATAGAAATCTTGAGGCCATCATACGGAGGGTAATGAATGTAACAACAAAAATGCCCACTCGCGGAGTTCAAGGACTTGTGTACATTGGTAACATAACAAACATACGACGACCATGTACACATCAGGGCCTTTGTCCGTAATCAGTAAGCCCCATCCGTCCACCACGTTTTGCCATGCTCAAGCAGCAATGCATGTCGTTGCCTGAGCATGGCGAAATAGGCATGTAGATGGTAGATTATGGTCCTCAAAATGAAGGGCCATCATAGGGAAGGGAGGGCGATGGCAATTTCAACAACTAGAGTGTCAGTTAACGTCTGTTGGTCCACAATTCTGGTGTCAAACGTCGTCTCACCGCCCTCCCCCTTGCAGCCACCCCTCCCAATCCCGTGTCCTATCTAGGCCCTCATAATCGAAGGTCGCAATCAAACAAGTAGGTTACACGAAGGGGGGGGGGGCTATGCAAAAGAATCAGAATGATGAGCATCAACTGGAATCCCTAGCGTTCCAAAGATAGGGAGTGAAAAATTATCCATTCTATTTCTTTTTCATTTTTTTTATTTTAACCCAAGTTTGAAATGCAAACTGTACCAAAATCCACCCATTAATTAACATAGGGGTTTTAGGGTAAAACAATGTGGGCACCTATTAGACCCACGTGTTACACCAAGTGAAACATGGATGGTTTGCATGGATGAGATACTGTGAGGTAGACAATTTGACGAATTAGGACAAATGGGTAGTTCGTATCAAACAGTACATGTACAGTGATCACAAGTGTCAAACAAGTCAAGCGTATATGTACAATGACAAGAATGACAATGTGCCATATGTTAGATATTTGGCAATCAAGCTGCACGATGCGCGCAAGGTTGTATAGTGAGTGGTTGCGTCGAGGAACCCCACTGAGAGGTCGGGGATTTTGAGAATATAAAGGTGCACTTTTATAAAAGTTTAGCGTTGTTGATTTGTCCGCCGACTATTGAAACATAGATATAGTTCACTATGCTTTTGTCGACCATTTAGAAAGTGGTCAAAGTTGTCAGAACCTTCAGGAATAGAATAGCGGAGGTAAGGGTAGGTGGCCAAAATGCCCCCAACCAAATGTCGTGAAAATGACATGGTCATCACATAGTGGGCCATAAATGTAAGGACCATAATGTCAACTCGTGGCGTTTCAGGGAATTGTGCATGTCTAGGATGTAGCAATCTACCTCCCCCTTTTAGCCGTGACGTTCCACAACGTAATCAGACATATGCCACTAACAACAGTTGTAGTGGTTCATCAAATGATTGACATCTCGAGGGTTGTCGTAGGGCTTGTAGTTGTTGTGTGCGGGGTCGTAGCTGTGCCACTTGACCAAACATTAGGTTGCTTTCCACATCGTCAACTTTCAAAGATGTCTTCAATAACGTACTTTGTATCCTCGTCTAGTGCTTGAGCTTACTGGTGTGGAAGACATGGTGGATCACCATGTTGTCAGGTAGGTGAAGTTGAGCAAAACCAAGGGATCATTATGATGTAGGCTTGCTGATTGCTTCATGGTTACTTGTCTCATTGTAAGGGTCCGTCGTATTTCCTCCCACATGCTGGAGAAATCCATCGTTGGATGTCGACCGCAATAACGTTGCTCTTGCTATGAAGTCCTTCTGGTGTGGCAGGAAATTTGGCGTAGACCATCTCGAATAAAAGTTTACCTGTTGCAGTGGAAGTTGTAGAGTTGTATGCGAGTTTGGCGGTTGGCAGATTTGCCACCCAATTGATGCCATGTGGTATATGTAAAGTTCTGGTGTTTGAGCATCTAATTAGCCCACTCGGTCTGACCGTCTATTTAAGGATAGAACTTTGGCAATATCTAGATATGAGTATCACAACAAGTCATCAATTAGTGCCGGAAACAGGTTATAAAGAGGTCGTCTCTGTTGCTGATGATGGTACATGGCACATCGTGTATCCATACGGTTTGATTAGAAACAGCCGTGCTGCTCCCTTTTTGGTGATGGTGGTTGTTGTCGGGGTGAAATTTTTAAACATCTTTCCACCACCACAAGGCTGTCATCACATTCGTTTGGAGTTGCGAATAGTCCTGTAGCAAAGTTCATAATGATGGTGACCCACGGCTCTGTTGGAACAAGAAGTGGTTGGAGTGGTCCCCTTTGGCCTCGTGCGATGCGATTGTTCTTGCTGACAAGTGTCACACAATTTGTAGAATAATGCCACATCAATCGCATCTTGTCCCACTAGTAATCTGTTATACCTTACCTTCGCCAAAGTTTCCACCTTGACCGGTGTCTTGAGACTTTTTAAAAACATCCGTTGTAGTTCTTCATTTGGTCGCATGACGACTTGGCAAGTGAATTGTTTCATCAAGAGGGTCGTCAAACCAGATATTGGTTGTTTTCCTACCCTCCAAACTCCTTGTAACCTTTCACAAACAGCCTTGTGACGTATGGGTCACATTTGACAAGTAACGTGTTGGTCTTGGCCATCAAGTCTGGTCGCCAACTTAGAGCATCTCCCGGATTTTTTTTAGGTCGACACTTAATGTTGTAGTCAAATTTGGACTTGAGGAACTCCATCCATTGACTATATTGACGGCTTACACTTAACTGTCTTGAGATGTTTTAGCACATGATGGTTGGTACGGAGAATGCATTGATGACATTCGAAGTAGTAGTGACATGTTTTGAATGCATGTATGATTGCAAGCATCTCCTTCTCGTGCACCGTGCAGTTAAGGTTTGGTGCATGATTTTTTGTTGACAGGTATGCAATCGGTTGTTCTCCATCTCCATTGTCTTGGGAGAAAATGGCTCTTATTTCTCAATCAGACGCGCCGGTGGCCATGACAATGTCCACCATTGGGTCTGCCAATTATAGGGCTTGCGTCGAGGTCATAGCTTTTCTCAAAAGGTTAAACTCTTCTTGTTAGCCGTCTTCCCAATTACACTTGGTGGTTTTCAAATGAGATCAGAGAGAGGCGCTGACAACTGGACATAGTTTGTTAGGAATCAACGATGGCAATTGCAAAATCCAAAGAACACTTAGAAATTTCAAATGTTGCTCGGGTTTGGCCAATCGACGACTGCCTCCACCATTTTGGGGCCAATGGTGATCCGTCCATAGCCGATGATGTGTTCCACAAACTCGATTAAATGGCAACCAAAGTCATATCTTGAGAGTTTTTCATAACTTCACTCTCTTAAGGCACTAGCTACATCTGTGGCCAAACTAGTCATTGACCACGTGCACGTCATGCCCGCCATTACTGCTGTCCCGCCCATTTAAGATACTCCCTTTGTTGAGTCCTCTATACCCACCAATGGTGCCACTGACTCCACTTCTCCCTCTCTCTAAGCTGGTGCTCTTTCTTGGGTGCTTCATTCACCCAGACAAAAAGACTTCGAGAGTCCATCTCCACAGTTCACTTCTAAACTCACCTTCTCCTCATGGGAGACCCTCTTCAGTGCCTAGAAACAAGGAGAACTACTGTGGAAGTACTACTCATCAGCCAAACTGCCTTTTGTACCTCATCCCGTTGAGGCCACGCATGCCATCCATCCTCTCATCAATGCCGGGCCTGAAGGGCTACTTGATGACATTGGTAGGAACAATGCTAACCCAACTCGCGGCATCCATGCTGATCTTGTTGTTGCCTATGCCCTCATTTGCCACTGGAAGATAGTGACTGGTCATGCAGCTCAAAGCACCCTCACTATACAGTTCAACACTCTTCACATACGCACAAATTTTGTGCCTTCTTCATCATCTGGGGACAGTAGCACTTGGCTTGCTCTTTGCCTGCCTATCTAATGTCACTTGTCTCATCTCTGAGCTCTCCAAATTGTATCCACATGTCTCCCAATCTGAGCTTGAGCATCTTGCTGCTGCCGTAGTTCTCGCTAATTCTGCCCAAGGGGTTGGGCCAGTCTACTAGTTCACCACCGCTTGGCTCACCGATTGGTGGAGCAACTTGCAGAATAAACATCTCCATCGTGTCGCCCTCGCTGCCATCATCACTACCTTATCTTCCTCTTCTGCAGCTACCGTCTCCACTCCATCCTCCCCCTCCACTACTGCCATCCACGTCTATCGGGGTGCTGGCCACGGTGGGGGAGGCGGGTCCGGACGTGGACGTGGCAAGGGTCATGGTGGTGGTGGCAAATCATCCAATGCTCCTGCTTCCCCCACCGAGGTCACATGCTAGAACTGAGGTGCTTTTGGGCACTTTGTCCCAAAGTGTCTAGCGCCTCGTGATGATTCACGTCTTGCTTGTGCCATATGTGCTCACTATGCCTGCACAGGTATCACCACCTCTCCCGTAGCCACAACTGCTATGACAATGGTGTTTCCATCATCCTCTTCCTCCTCTGCCTCGGCTCTCAACACCACCTTTCAACCCCTCCAGTCATCTGTCTCTCAGCCTTGCCCTTGGGGATGGATGCCTCCTCCCTTGGGCCTGCCCTACTATGGACATCCGTCCATTCACTACACCATGCCCTCTTGTTCCAGGGACGATGGCCACTTCTCTAACACCCGCTCCTCCGACGACTCTGCTGACCGCCGCGATGTGGAGCGTGCCCTTGAGCATCGTCTCACCGAACTTCTCCAGGGAGGTGAGAGTATGAGTGGTGAGTCTTGTGCATTTGTTTGTGAGTCAGATGGAGCCCTTTGTGGTGCGTCATAGGGGTGTATTCAGTGGACCTTGCCTGATGACCGCTCGTGGATTGAGGACTGGAAATCTCGCACGTTTCCTTCCCAATGGGGCCACCCATCACATGACCTCATGCCTCTCGTCCTTTGTCTCTCCCGGTCCTGTTGGCTCTGTTTGCTTTGTTCGGACTGGTTCTGGCCAATTACTTCCTGTGTTGGTGTTGGTGTTGTCCACTTTGTTGGACCCCGGTGGGGACCTTTTTCTTTCTTACGTGCTGTGTGTGCCTGACCTCGAGGTTATCCTCCTCTCTGTTACCACTCTTGACGACCAGAGCATGGACTTCTTGTCCAGCCAAGGTATCGGCACAATTGCCCTTTGTTATTCTGGTTGTGTTGTGCTTCATGGCATACATTGTGATGGCCTGTTTAGTGTACCCCTGTCGCTCCCCTTGTCTTACGCTGCCTCTGCTCTTGTTCATGTCGCCCCAACCTTGTCACCTAAGCATGCTGACCTCTTGCATCGTCGTCGCAGTCACATTTACACTGCTGCCATTCAGCGTCTCTTGCGGCTCCAACGTGCTGTCGGCCTTGACTCAACCACGTTCGCACCATCATGCTCTGCTACCTGTCTTGACTGTGCTCGTGTAAGAATGCACCCCTCTCCGTTCACAACAGCCGATTCCACCAAGTCCCACCCTCCTGACTTGGTCCATGCTCACGTCATCGGTCCTTTGCCTCACGACTTCCTTGGCCGCCTTGGTCACTATGTCCTTTGCCTGACTGATGACTTCTTCCATTGCCGCTGGATTTTTTCCCTTTGCCACAAAACTGACGTGATTGAGGTTCCTGGATACTGGCTTCCCCAAGCCGAGCGTGCTTGTCTTTGTCCCTTTTTTGTCCTCCGGGGCAATAGGGGTGGTGAGTTCTTTGTCCCTGCCTCTTGTTTCCTCAAATCTCAAGGTGTGTGCCTTGAGTCCTTTGCTCCCTACACGCCCCAACAGAATGACGATTATGTGTGTTGGAACTGCACGCATTTCTGGGTGACGGTTTGCGCTCCCTTCTTTCCTCCTCTGGCCAGTCTCCTCTCTTCGCTTTTGGAGCCATGTCTTACATGACCTGGGTGTGGAATCGTATCCCTTCCTGTCCTCTTCCTCACCATATCTCCCCCTTTGAGCGCTGGACAGGCCGCCGTGCCGACCTTTGCCTTGCTCCTGTCTAAGGGTCTGTTGCCTTTGTCTGGCTCCCTGCCGACCACTGGGATGGAAAAATCTCCTCTCGTGGTCATCTTTGTGTCTTCCCTGGGGTTTCCCCTTTCTCCAAATCCTAGCGCATTAGGAATTCGGTACGCTGTCATGTTATCGAGTCTTGCAATGCTCTCTTCTTTGCGCATTTGTTTCAGCGTGACCTTCCTAGCTTCTCTTCAATATCACTCTCCCCATCCCGTTGGGGTGGGAGAGACACTTCTCCCTCTCAATCTGCTGTTCTCCCTTTGGTGCGTCCGTCATTCAACCCCACCTCCATGCTGTCTGCTTCCTATAAGCCATCTGCCTCTTTTGTCTAGCCTACTACATCCTCCATGTTGTCTGCTAAATCTGAGCCATCTACCTCCTCCGTGCCGCCTGCTGACTCTGAGCCATCGGCCTCCTCCGTGCCGCTTGCTCACTCTGAGGCATCTGCCCCTTCCGTGCCACCTGCTGCTGCTGCGCCACCTGCCTCCTCCGTGCCATTTGTTGCTGCTAAACCACCTGCCCCTGCGCTTGCCGCTACTTCTAAGTCGACCTCCTCTTCTGTGGCCCCCATTTCTCCCTTCACTCGGGGCTGTCACCTTCGTGCACTTCCCTCTACTCCTGCCTTATTGTCTCGGGTGATCCTGGTCTAAGTGCACTCGGCCTGGTGACCACCTCCTCACCTGTCGCTCTATCTATCGTGCACCCAGCACTTCCCTTGGCTATTCTCTCATTGAGCAAGATTTCCACCCAGCCCTTGATTTGTCTGTTGCTAAGTATGTTTCCTAATCCACTTTGTGGGAGCAGGCCATGCAAGCGTAATTGGATACCCTCTCCAAGCATGGTGTCTACAAGCTGGATGATCTCCCTCAAGGGTGCAAAGAAATGGCCTCAAAATGGGTGTACTGGCAAATGTTGAATCCCCAAAACACTGTTGAACAACAAAAGGGACAACTCACAGCAAAAGAATTCTGTCAATTCCTAGGGATTGACTTTGACGAGAAATTTTCCCTAGTTGGTCGCTACACCACCGCAAGGGCACTGCACAGCCTTGTGGCCCAACATGATTGAAACTCGAACATATGGATGTCAATAATGCCTTCCTTCATTGCAAACTTGATGAGGAAGTCTACATGGTGCAGCCACCTGGCTTCATAGATGGAACAAATTGGATGTGGCGCTTGCGCAAGGCCCTCTATGGGCTCAAGTAGTTCTCACGTTGTAGGAACCTAGAGATTACAGCTCTGAAAAAAGGGGGCTTCAGGAGGAGCACTATAGACCCTGCCTTGTTCCTCAGTGCTCCCTCTGGACCATTTGTTGTTATCCTTATCTATGTGGATGACGTTCTGAATCCCTCTCCCAACGACGCAGCTGTCCAGTCCACAAAGGCTCTGTTGCAGTCCGCATAGAAGATGGAGGACCTCGGTTCAACTTGTTTCTTTCTAGGCATTTAGCTTGAGCATGATCTCTTGTACCGCACCTTACACGTCCATCAGGCTACGGATGTCCACAACCTTGGGGAGCGGTTTGGAATGCTTCTCATCATTGTTCCCTCAATTTCTGCAGGTCCCCAGCGGGTCAGTCAATGCTGAAGTCCTCAGAGCTATCAAAACTGGGAGAGACTGTGGATGTGACAGAGTACCTTGGGGTCATTGTTCCTCGATGTACCTTGCCACCACTACTTGTGCTGATGTTGCCTTTGCTTTGAAATTTCTCTCACAAGTCTCCCAATGCCCCAAAAAGTGCCACCTTGAGGTCGCATTGCGCGTGGTGCGGTATGCACTCTCCACACCACAAGTTGGACTGTAGTTTCATGCATAGTCCTCATAGCTTTTTGATGAGTTCACTAATACCGACTGGGCAAATGAAACTGATGCACGAAGTAGAACATGATGTATTTTCATGAATGGTGGAACCACTATTTTGTGGAAAAGCGGAAGATAGGGGTGTGAGTCCCGCAACATAGCTGAGGCTAAGTACCTGGCTTTTGGTGTAGGTACGTTTAAAGCTATTTGGCTCTGCCATCTCCTATAGTAGCTACGTGTCCTCATTTGTTGCATCACTCTCCGTTGTGACAATCAAAGCACAAAAGCCATTGCAGAAAACAATGGTATGCATCATTCATGCACCAAGCATATCAATGTGGAGCATCACTTTGTTCGTGAGTGCATTACTGCTGGCATTGTCTGAGTGGCTTGGGTGGATACACGACCACAGAGGGGTGAATTTCTCACTAAATCTCTCAAGATGGATGTCTTTTAGTGTACCTTCCACGCCATAGTCCTTACCTGTCCCCATGAGCGAGGGTGGGGTGCATGGTGTTTGCCAGTCCACTTGTCACCTTCACAATTATGCACAACAGTATGTGCCGTTCTGCCACTACTTGTGGGTTGTTTGTCTGCGTGTCATGGGAGATTACTGGAGTTGAGTTCTGTTTGTTGGCCACTCACATCTCTATTCCCTCTTGTCTCACCATCCATGGCACACACTTGTACACATTGAGTGACCATGGCCACCTCGCCCAAGAGCGCCTCTGTTGCTGACACCAGACTCTTCAAATAGTTGCCAAGCTGCCCAAGACTGCCCTCTGGCACAAGCATGGTATGCATTTGACTACTTGCTATGATGTGGTAGATGCTAGGCCTCGTAAAATCTCATTGCCGATGCTTGCATCATGGTTGTTTGACTATGGGTGCTTTGGGGAAACTGCATGTTATCCCGGGTGCTGATCCTTGGGGACCACCGTGGCGGTTTCTGGCTGCACACTAGTGAGAAGCCACCCTCGGGTAACTCGGAGAGGTCCAGCGTGACCCCAGGGTGGCCGTGTATGCTCACTCAAGCTGTTGCTCGGTGTGGGTGTGCGGTAACAGGTGACTTAGATTCTCTCTCCCCCCACTCGTTTCTTGTCTTGGTTGTGATGTCTGATATTAAGGCAAACCCTACCACATCCATGGCGTGGGATACTCTAATGCTCACTGTTATTCTCTCACACACCTCCATGAGAAAAATAAGCTACTAACTACAATTTGGCTCTCGAGCCAAGTGACGCGTTTGAGGTTACGCTGGAAGTGGTAACTTTGTGGAACTTCATTGAGAAGCGGGGGGTTTCGAGAGCATCATGGTGAAATCTTTTCCAAGTCTAGCATCATCGGCATGGTTCACGATGCTTCTGTTGACCACTAAAGGATGTGGTCAAAGTTTTCAGAACCTTTGGAAACGGACCACTGAAGGTTGGCGCAGATGCCAAAACACCCCGAATGGTGTAGATTCCTGAGGTCACCCTGTAGTGGGTCACAAATACAAGGACATAAATATGTACTTGTGGAGTTTAGGGACTTGTGTACGTCTAGGACGTAACACAGCAGTAATGTGGGCCAATAGGTTCCCTCTGAACGCATGGGGAGTCTTCTACCCCCCATGCAAGTTCCCCGCAAACCACCCCTCGGATAATCACAAACCCCTGTATGAAAGGGTCCTGTTGATCTTTGGCCAAAAATAGTTATGTCAACATGGCAACGTCTCATGCAATGCGCCATCTATTTGTTGCTTTTTGAGAGACCATAAGGGTACATAGTTGTTTTCCCAAACCTCAAAACCTTTCTGTCTGCTTGTGTAATGATTTGGCACGGGAAGGATGGCCCATTGGGAAAAACCCGCGGAGATGAAGGGTCTCGGACTCTCAATCTATCCCGTCCAACCACCCACATGCCAGGGACCCGTTCAAGCTATGAGGAGAGGCTGGGCTGTGCTACACTCCTCCCACCTAGGATTGCACCGGTTTTTGGCGTCCACAGAGGGACTCGAACCCTAGCGTTCTGATACCAATGTAACAAGCTGGTACGGGATGCATGGCCATTGGGGGAAATCCGTGGTGATTGAGGGTCTCCGACCCTCAATCCATCCCGTCCAACCGCCCACGGGCCAGGGACCCGTTCAAGCCATGAGGAGAGGGTGGTCCGTGCTACAGCTCAAGGGGTGAATGGTTTCTTTTGTTACAAGGCATGGGGCAAATGGGTTGTTTTAGAAGAATTCAGGGGCGATCAGCTTTGGTCTGGGGCGGATTGATTGTTATCAAACTTTCTGGACGGAGCGGTGCATCGAATCCGGATGCATCACGTCACGTTGTAGTGTAAATGCAGGGGTCCCCGGTAGCGGGCCCCTGTGTATGTTACGTACCAGACGTACACAAGTCCCTAATCTTCTCGAGTGGGCGTTTCTGTTATGACACAGACAGCCGATTGTGTTGCGAGAACCGCAATGTTCACTCCGACGGCTGAGGGCAAACTGGCCAACTGCCCCGCCCTCAGTGGATATTCTTGAACCTTCTGACAGATTCGACCACTCTCGCGAAACTGCGAACAGAAGGGTCACAACCTTTCGGTTGACTTCTTGACGCATCACGACGAATCTGGATTTATAGATATACATTGGGCACATTCACGGTCGATTCTCAAAGACCCCCGACTTCTCAGGGGACCTTCTCAAATCCGACCACTCACGACGCAACTGTGCATTCGTCGCTCAATTGTCGACCCAACGACCCTGACTATGATTCATTTATAACTCGACAATTATATGTATATATGTTTGATCATTGTGACACTTGTCATTGAAGTACACTTACCGCTAATTACAAATTACTTAAGTGTCCCAAATCCTAAATTGTGTTTTGTCTCGGAACTTCTACATGTTCACAATCTATGCTCCGTTCGGGGTAACATTTGGTACAAGAGTGCAGTGGTGCTGGAGAGGCATCTGATTAATGTACTCATTCGGAGGACTACCTTGCACAAGCTGTCAGCGCATCTCGTACATCTAGACTTTGCAGACTTCGTGACTATGACGTGAGGCAAGCAAGCACAACCTACGACCAAAAGCGTGTTACACACCAGATGTACTCGAGTCCCTAACCTTCTGGAGCGGGAATTTCTGGTATCGCGAGAAACGCGATATCCACTCCGACGACTCACACCGCCCTTAGTGGATATTCTCGAACCTTTTGATAACTTCAACCACTCTCGCGAACCTACGTACAGAAGTGTCACAAACTTTTGGTCGACTTCTTGACACATCACGATGATTCTGGATTAATAAAGATGCATTTAGCATCTTCACCATCGACTCTCAAAGATCACCGGCTTCTCAGTGGACCTTCATAAATCCGACCAGTCACAACGCGACTTGGCACGCGTTGCTCGACATTCGACCCAACGACCCCGACTATGTTTCATTCGTGATTCAACGCTTGTATATATATATATATATATATATATATATATATATATATATGTTTGAATCATTTTGACACTTGTCATCAAAGTGAATTTACCACTAATGATAGATTCCTCAAGTTTTCCAAATTCTACACTGTGTTTTACCTTGCAACTTCTACCTATGCACCATCTATGTTCCTCTTGGCGTAACACTTGGTATCAGAGCGCTACGATGTAGGAGAGACATCTGACTACTTTAGTCATTTGGAGGACTATCTTGCACAAGTCTTCAACGCATCTTGCACGTCAAGACTTCGGAGACCTCACGACTACCACGTGAAGCGAGCTAGTGCAACTGATGACCAGTCGCGGGTCTTTGGCGACGGCTTCGGCGATGGAGGAGCAAAACTTGCCAATGCATGCAAACCCTTAAGCGACAACGAATGCTGGCGTGACAGGCTTTGTGGCAGCTGGAACTACCCCTACGGCCTTGACGACCAATTCGGTCACGGACCCAACGGCAATGAACCAGCCGTCCCAACCAACAGCCTCGACGACGGCAGCAGGGATGATATGTGGCACTGGACGACAGTCGTGGATCAACGAGGAAGTGGCGAATAAGATCTCCGCACTCAAAGGAATAAAAAACCACTTGCTCCAACAACTCAACTTCGCAATGGAGGCTCTTCACAAAGCAAGCGTGCATGAAGCGGTGCTTGTTGAGAGATATTCCCAACTCTCGAGCAAACCCAAAATTTGTTTGGCTCCATCAGAATCATTGGATCCTGCAAACTCAAAAGGACCAACGGTTTGGATGTGGCTGACGAGTTTGGAGGTGTACTTCACTACTGCAAGGGTCAACGACGATTAAAAAAACTTGTCCGCGCTGCTGCAATTTTGTGTCGCACGGCGTTAAGTTGGTGATCCGATGTAAAGGCCATGAAATTGCAGTTGGAGACCGGCGGAGCATCATCAACAGCTCACAGTGCCTGTCTCACATCATTGACCATAGGCGTTCTACCCTTGGAGCGGATCATCATACTGGCAAGACGCGCTGACGCCACCAACCAACTGGAACAAACTTGCATGCAATGCTCACACACTTTGGATGACTGAACGAGATGTCTGACGCACGGTACAAGCTCTAGCAACTATGTCAGCAGTCAGGCGTGGCGGAGTACATCCAGAGATTTTGTGAGGTCATCACCAGAGCAGACATCGCCCTTGAAGAACTCTCTTTTCAATGCAACAACAGCCGCAAGCAAGACATTCGGCAAGCAATTGCTATTTTTGGCATCTAGAACGACTTGCCACAAATGATTGCAGCACTAGCAAGGATTGATAGCGCAGATTACAATGCTCGGATCCAGGAATCCTATGGCTAGCGACCTCCTAACCATAGTTATTATGGGGAAAAAAAAGGCGGACTCCTGGACTCCGATGGAAGCGGATGTCATTGACTAGAGTGACATCTGAACCTGCTACAAATGCAAAAAATTCAAGCACATGGCTGGCTATCGTCAGAGCAAGCAAAAGGCCAAAAGACGGGGGAAATAATAGAAAAATGAGTTAGGAAACAGCAAAGGATAGAAGTAAAAGGCTCAACTCTTGTCCGTGAGGAGCAATCTGTGCCGAAAAATCACCCATATGAGCGGCCCACATTGCCGTTGGAGGTTTATGAGGTTGCAAAGTTTGACGAGGCGTACGAGGATGACAAACCGATGATACTGCTAAAAGTTTAGCCTCGAGGATGTAGAAGTTGTAGAACAGTACCGGCACTATTGGATGGAGGAGCTTCCCACAGCTTCGTAAGCAATGACATGGTTTGCAAGCTGGATTGAAGGAAAAACTGTCGACGAGAGACTACAGATACGGAGACCCCGAGAACCACCATGACTTTAAGTAGGAGATCTTTGGGATGTAACAGTTTGGATGTCTTGTCCCATGATCGATGAAAAAGTTATCCTCAAACAAGATTTCCTGTACTGCCACGATCCGCAGGTCAAGTGGAACAGCGACGACGTCTATGTGGAAATTGACGATGCCAAACGACAACTTCCGCATGTACGACGGAAGCCGACAGTGGAAACAACAGAAGTTGAAGCAGCAGAGGAAGCCATGGAAGCCAAAAAGCGACAACCGGTATAGCCGATAGCACTCAACGTGGCCAAACACTGTTTACGACAAGGAGCTCGTGCGTGGCTTATACATCTAGTGCCAATGGGAGAAGTGGAAGTGGCAGCAGTTGACTCGTCATAGGCCTCATCAGCATCATCCGCCTCGACAAAGTTTGCGATGGTACCGGAAGAATTCGTACTCCCCATCCAATGGTTTGCAAACATATTCCCCAACGAACTCCCGGAGACTTTACCTCCTCAGAGAGACATCGACCATCGCATGAAACTGAAGCCGGGCAGTAGACCTACCGTAGAAGGGGCCTAATGGATGAGAAATCACGAGCTGACCAAGTTGAAAAAAGAGCTCGGTGAGATGCTCAGTGAGGGGTTCATCCGCCCATCCACGTCTCCAAAGATGCGTATGGACTGCATCTTTGGAGATGCAGTCCATACGCCGCATTAGTACTATTTGTTAAAAATAAAATTGGTGAGATGCTGATGTGTGTGGATTACCGTGCTTTGGACAATGCCACCATCAAGAACTGCTACCTTCTCCCCCGAGCCAATGAAATTTTTTAAGAACTGCAAGGAGCCCAAAATTCTAAGCAAAATGGACGCAACAGATATCACCAGATACTTGTGGCTGCAGACGACATCAAGAAGACAACGTTCCGAACCCGCTACGAGCACTTTGAGTTCACAGTTATGCTGTTTGGACTCACAAACGCCCCAGAAATTTTCATGATGGTAATGAACAACAAATTTTTTCTGTACCTCAACAATTTTGTTTTGGTGTACCTCGATGACATCCTGGTGTACAGCCGCAGCGTGAAGGAGCACGATGGACATCTCCTAAAAGTTCTTGAAGTTTTACAAAGAGAGATGTTTTTGGAAAACTCTAAAAATGTGACTTTGGTCGCTATTCAATCGAGTTTCTGGATGACATTTTCAACAGCAGACAGATCACTATGGATCGGAAAAAAAGCTGTAGCAGTTGTTGATTGGCCGATACTGACCAACGTTTGAGAAATTCAAGTTTTTCTCGGTTTGTGCAATTACTACCGGCGGTTTGTACGGGACTACCCTAGAGTGTCAGCGCCTTTTTTTGACCTCACTGAATAAGAAAACAAATGGCGGTGGGGAGACAGTCAACAAGAAGTGTCCATTGCTTTGTGGAACGCTCTGACCTCGGTGCTAGCCCTATGATAAGCCGATCCAACGGTTGACAACTTCATGGCCACGGATGCATCAGACTGAGCCTTTGGCATGATTCTTCTACAAGACCACAGCAACCGCGAACAACCAGTTCCCTACATGTCTCAAAAACTGCGAGTACCGGAACTGAACTACCGGTCCACGAGAATGAGATGCTGGCGGTCGTGCACGCGTTCAAGACATGGCAATGCTACATGGAGTGTCATTGATGCATCGTGCACACTAATCACCACACATTTAAAATATTTGAAGACGCAACTGAATCTCAACTGACGTCAAACCGGATGGATGGAGTTCCTTGAATCTGGGCTCAACTAGGAAATTGAGTACCAACCAAGAAAAACCAATCTAGCGGACACGTTCAGCTTTTGACCAGATTTAATGACCGGCGTGGCAACCCTACAACTACAGCGAGACTCATACCTCAAGCGATTATTCCCACAAGGCTACGACCAGCACAATAGATTTGATAAAACAGAATTCTGCTTTGACGCACCATACTGGCGACGTCGCTTCACTCGCCAAGTGGTCTTTCCTCCGAACGACGAACTCCACTGAATGTTGCCGAAGAGTGCCACGACACCGGTCCAGGTGGGCATTTCGGAGAGGAAAAGATGCTAGATAACTTGGCAAAAAACTATTGGTGGGACAAGATGCAATCCGACGTGCCAGTAGTGCAGTTCGTTACTGAGGGACTTAGCCAAATTTCTGGCTCGGCGTCCGGAACTCAGTAGTACATTTTGTTACTCGGGGACTTCGTCAAAATTCCGACTGCAGGTCCGCAAACAGGTTTCGACCCACATCCATCCCCATCACCAAACTCGATGATTAACTCATCGAAACAGACCCCAAAGGCGTAAGGGGCGCCGCCACTACGCGTAGGGACATCTGCGCCTCCGGAATGGCGTTTTGATGGGTCCTTGATGTGTGAAGGCGCCTCGGCGGGCGACGTGGTGCGCGCCGCCAAGTGAGCGGCTGGTTTGGAGTGCTGCGCTTCGACTGACTTAGTGGGAGCTACGGTTGTCTGAATCTTGCACGGTTTGGTGCATTGGAGAGCTCATAACAAGCCCTACAAATGTTTATATCATGTCCATGTTCAAAAACTAATGCAAAATTGCGTTATTCCCTTCGCAAAAGTGACTGTCTCACAAATGCCTTCAACTCCCAGAAACATAGCGTGAGGCGACCAGAAAGCTCACGCTTAGACTCAGAACCTGCACAAAACATAGCCGTGAGCCAAGCAGACCCGTCGGGCCACGTTGGAACCGCACTCCGGTCATGGACCCGACGGCGACAATCCAACTACCCCTACCAACAGCCTCGGCGACGGCAGCGGGGATGATAGGTGACACTAGACGACGGGCGTGGATTAATGAGGAAGTGGAAAACATGATCTCCGTACTCAAAGGAATGAACAACCACATGCTCCAACAACTCAATTTTGCAATGGAGGCTCTTCGCAATGCAAGTACGCGTGAAGCGGTGGTTGTCAAGAGAAACTCCCAACTCTTGAGCAAACCCAAACATTTTCCAGCTCCACGAGAACCGTTCGATCGTGCAAACTCAAAAGGACCAATGGTTTGGACGTGGCTGACGAGTTTGGAGGTGTACTTCACTGTTGCTGGGGTCATGGACGATCAAAAGAAAATTGACATCGCGGCCGCACTTTTGCGTGGCACGGCGTTAAGCTGGTGGTCCGATCTAAAGACCATCCAACGGCAGCAGGAGAACGGAAGGTTATCATCAACGGCTCACGGTGCCTGTCTCACATCACCGACCGTAGATGTTCTATCCTTGGAGCAGATCAACCCACAATGGCAAGACGCACGGACTCCAACAACCGACTGGAATGATTTTTTTTGCGGGATGCTTGCACACTTTGGATGACTGAACAAAAACTCAGACGCATGGTATAAGCTCCAACGTCTGTGTCAGCAGTCCAACATGGCAGAGTATACTCGGAGATTCCGCAAGATTATGACCAGAGTAGACATTGCCCTTGACAAACTCTGTTTTCACTACGATGGCCTCAAGGGAGATATCCAACGAGCAATCACTGTTTTTGGCATCCATAACAACTTGCCGCATATGATTGCAGCAGAAGAAAGTATTACCAACGCCGATCATTACGCTCGGATCCAAGAATCTTACGGCTGGCAACCTCCTAACCACACCTATCATTGAAACGGAAGAAAACAGTCGTCAGACTCCTTGAGTCCGATTGAAATGGATGCCGTCAACCAGAGAGATATGCAAACCTACTAGAACCGCGGAAAAGTTAGGCACATCGCCCCCAGTTTTCAGTGCAAGCAGCAAGCCAAAAAGGGGAGGAATTCACAAACAACAGAGTCAGGAAACGGCAAAGGGCAGGAGTAAAAGGCGCAGCTCTTTTCCGTAAGGAGCGATCTGAACCAAACGATCGCCCATCTGAACGGCCCACATTGACGCAGAGGGTTTTTGAGACTACAAATTTCAATGAGGGGTACGAGGACGACCAACCGGCGATACTGTTAAAAGTTCAGCCTCAAGGATGCAAAAAATGTTGAAAGGTGCCAGCACTATTGGATGGAGGAGCTCCACACAGCTTTGTAAGCAATGACATGGTTCACAAGCTTTGTTTGCAGACAGTACCAGGGGCGTTTGAAGGAAAAACTATCAACGTGAGACTACAGATATGGAGACTCTGAGAACCACTGTGACTACAAGTGGGATATCTTCGTGATGTAATGGTTCGGAGGTCTTGTGTAATGAGCGATCACAAGATCATCCTTGGACAAGATTTCCTATATTGACGGAACCCGCCCGTTGACTAGAACAGCGACAAAGGCTACGTGCAGATTGTTGGTGCCAAATAGCAACTTCCACGAGCGGTACAGAAGCCAACACCAGAAGCAGTAGAGGAAGCCGGAGAAGCCAAAAAGCAACAACTGGTGACAAAAATGGCAACAGCTGACTCATCATCGGCCTTATTAGCCTCATCGGCCCCAATGAAGTTTGTGATGGTACCCAAAGAGCTTAAACCCCTTGTATAGCAGTTTGCAAACGTCTTCCCTGAATAACTCCCGAATGCTTTACCTCCTCAGTGAGACGTCAACCATCGCATTGAACTAAAGCCGGGCAGCCGGCCTATTGTCTGAGGGGCCTATCGGATGAGTGGTCGCAAGCTGACTGAGCTGAAAATGTAGCTCGATGAGATGCTTGGTCAAGGGTTCCTCCGCCCATCCACGCCACCTTACGCCGCACCAGTAACATTCATGAGAAAGAAAACAGGCGAGATGCAGATGTGCGTGGATTATCCGGCGTTGAACGATGCTACCATCAAGAACTGCTACCCTCTTCTCCGAGCTGACGATGTTTTGGAACAACTCTGAGGGGCCCACATTTCCAGAAGATTTCATCAGATACGTGTGCCAGCCGTTGACATCAGAAAGACAGCGTTCCAAACTCGCTATGGGCACTTCGAGTTCACAGTCATGCCTTTTGGACTCAAGAATGCCTCGGCAACGTTTATGGCGGCAATGAACAACATTTCTTGTCCGTACCTTGACGATTTTGTCATGGCATACCTTAATGACATTCTGGTGTATAGCCACACCCCGGAGGGGCACGATAGATATCTTCAAAAAGTTTTTGAAGTTTTACAAAGAGAGAAGTTTTTCGAAAAACTCTGGAATTGCGAATTCGGTCGTTGCTTGATCAACTTTTGGGGCCAAGTCATCAACGGCGGACAGATCACCATGGATCTGAAAAAAGTGGCAGCTGTCGCTGATTGGCCGACGCTGACCAATGTTCGAGAAATCCATGTTTTTCTCGTATTCTGCAATTTCTTTCGGCCATTTGTACGGAATACACCCGAATGTCACTCATTTTCTTTCCGACCTCACTCGAAAAGAAAATGAGTGGCAGTGGGGAGACAAGGAACAAGAAAGGTTCACCACTTTGCGGAACTCTCTAGCCTCGACGCCAACCCTTTGATTAGCTGATCCAACATTGGACAACGGCATGGTTACGGATGCATCAGACCGAGCCATTGGCGCAATTCTTCTGCAAGACCACGACAACAGCGAACAACCGGTTACATACATGTCTCAATTATTGCAAGGACAGAACTCAACTACGTGGTCCACAAAAAGGAGATGTTGGTGGTCGTGCACGCATTCAAGACTTGGCAATGCTAGCTGGAGTATCGCCGATGCATGGTGCGCACCGACCATCACGTGTTGAAGTATCTGAAGACGTACCCAAATCTTAGCTGGCATAAAATCCAATGGATGGAATATCTTGAGTAGGGGTTCAACTACAAAATCGAGTACCGGCTAGGCAAAACCAATCCGGTGGACACACTAAGCTGTAGACCAAATTTAATGACCGACATGGAATCCCTACAACTACAGCGAGACCCATACCTCAAGCGATTGTTTGCACGAGGATACAACCAGCACAACGGATATGAAAAAACCAAATTCTGATTCGACGCACTCTACTGGCAACAACGCTTCACTTGCCAGGTGGCCGTTCCCCCAAACAAAGAACTTTGCCGTATGCTGCTCCAAGAATTCCATAACACCGGCCCAGGTGGACACTTCAGAGAGGAGAAGACGAAGAAGAAGCTAGCAAAAAAGTGTTGGTCGGACAAGATGCAATCCGACATGGCCAACTTCTGCAAAACCTCTGAAACATGTCAACGACAGAAATCTTGTTGCAGGAGGCCACCCGCACTTCTGTAGCCGCTCCCTGTTCTGACGGAACCATGGGCAGACATCTCCATGGACCAAGTCACTGGATTACATGTCACGCCCAAGGGATATGACGCCTTCCTCGTGGTTGTCCACTGGTTTTCTAGAGTGTCCCACTTCATCCCAATAACGACCAGCGTCACCACCGAGGGAATAGCAGAGCTGTTTGTAAACAACATTGTGCGGCTAAACGGCGTACCGAGAACCATCACAAGCGACAGAGACGGTCAATTTACCAGCAGTTTTTTGCGCAAACTGATGACTCACTACGGCAGCCGATTTCAAATTTCAACGACGTTCCATCCTCAAACCAATGGTCAAACAAAGCGGACAAATCAGACGCTAAAAAAACTGCTCCAAACATTATGCAAACCTCATGGGACGGATTGGGCACAAAAAATCCCATCCTCTAAAATCGCATACAATGCGACAGTCTCCACCACAACAGGCAATACCCCATTTGAAGTGGTGTATGGCAAACTTCCCGCCACACCAACTACAAACCCGCATCAACATTCCCATGGTTGATGTTCAACGCCAAGACTTCTCCACCGTCTGGGAGGAAAGACAAAAAACCCTCACGAAGACATAAACAGTGATATAGCGAGAAGCTGACTGACACCACAGCGGCGTCGTCTTCATTGCTGGCAACAAAGTCCTCCTCAGCTCGGTCAAAATCAAGCTGTGCGGATCCGATTGTTCAAAGCTCCAACCCCGATAATTGGGACCGTTTGAGATCAAGCGCATGCAAACCCCTATGGTTGTGCGACTCAAACTCCCTGACACTATGCAAGTTCATTTGGTGTTCCATGTCAGCAGACTCAAGCACTACCGCGACCCCGGTGAGAACTTCCCTGGCAGAGATGTCCCCTTCACCGCCTCCCCTGCAAGTGGACAAAGACATGGAGTACATCATTGAAGATATCCTCAGCCATCGACGACGAGGCAAGATGACAGAATATCTCATCAAGTTGCATGGCTATGATGCCACGCATAACAGGTGGGAACCCTACAACAAATTTCTGAGACATTGATCATCTCATCGACGGCTACTGCCGCCGTCTCCGGGCCACATCTGTGCACCGGGACGTTGCGGCAAAAATGGACCCTAATCTTCTCGAGTGGAAATTTTTGTTATTAAACAAACAGTCCATTGCCTCGCAAGAACCGCGATACTCACTCTGACGGCCGAGGGCAGACTGGCCAATTGTCCTCCCCACTCAATGGATGTTTTTGAACCTTCTGACAGCTTCGACCTCTCTTGTGAACCTACAAACAGAAGTGCCATGACCTTTTGGTTGACTTTTGGACGCATCACAATGAATATGGATTTACAAAGATGCATCACGCATCTTCACCGTTGATTATCAAAGACACCCGACTTCGCGGTGTACCTTCTTGTAACCGACCACTCACAACGCGACTCCGCATGTGTTGCGCGACATTTGACCCAATGATCCTGACTATGCTTCATTCGTAACTTGACACTTGCATATATATGTTCGATCATTTTGACACTTGTCATCAAAGTACACTTACCAATAATAATAAATTGCTCAAGTGTCCCCATTTCTGAATCATGTTTTGTTTGGCAACTTCTGTTATGTACCAGATGTACACGAGTCCCTAACCATCTAAAGTGGGCATTTTGATTCTTACACAGACAGGCCATCGGGTCGCAAGAACCGCGATATTCACTCTGACGGCCGAGGGTAAACAGGCGAAATGCCCCGCCCTCGATGGATTTTCTCGAACCTTCTGACAGCTTTGACCACTCTCGCGAACCTACAAACATAATTGTCACGACCTTTCGGTCGACTTCTTGACGCATCATGATGAATCTGGATCTAAAAAGATGCATCGTGCATCTTCACCGTCTATTCTCAGAGACCCCCGACTTTTGGACGGGCCTTCGTAAATCCGACCACTCACGATGCAACTCTGCACTCGCCGCTCGACATTCGACCCAACAACCCAGACTATGCTTCATTCGTAACTCGACACTTGTAAACATATATGTTCAATCATTTCAACATTTATCATCGAATTAAACTTACCTCTAGTTATAAATTGCTTGAGTGTCTCAAGTTCTACATCGTGTTTTGCCTTGCAACTTCTACCTGTGCACCATGTATGTTCCGTCCGCCATACCACTTGGTATCTGAGCGCAACGGAGCTGGAGAGGCATCTGACTACTTTACTCATTTGAAGGACTACCTGGCACAAATCTTCAGCACATCTCACACGTCAAGACCTTGCAGACCTTGCGACTACGACGTGAAGTGAGGGAGTGCAACCGATGACCATCAGCGGGTCTTCGGTAACAACTTTGGCGATAGAGGAGTAGAACGTGCCGATGCACGCGAACCTTAAAGCGAATATGAACGCTGGTGTGACTGGATTTGCGGGAGCTGGA
Source organism: Penium margaritaceum (assembly GCA_023375785.1). NCBI lineage: Eukaryota > Viridiplantae > Streptophyta > Zygnematophyceae > Desmidiales > Peniaceae > Penium > Penium margaritaceum. The sequence goes on from SZWC01000736.1 coordinate 191,940, forward strand.
ACTACCCCTACGGCCTCAACGACCAATCCGGTCACGGACTCAACAGCGATGAACCAGCCGCCCTAGCCAACAGCCTCAACAATGACAACAGGGACAACAGGTTGCACTGGACGAGAGGTGCGGATCAACGAAGAACTGGCGAACACGATCTCCGCACTCGAGGGAATCAACAACCACCTACTCCAATAACTCAAAGTCGCGATGGAGGCTCTTCGCAATGCAAGCGCGCGTGAAGCGGTGCTCAGCCAGAGAAATTCCCAACTCTTGAGCAAACCCAGAATTTTTCTGGCTCCAGCAAAACCGTTTGATCCTGCAAAATCAAAAGGACCAATGGTTTGGATGTGGCTGACGAGTTTGGAGGTGTACTTCACTGCTGCTGGGGTCAATGACCATGAAAAGAAAATTGACCTTGCGGCCGCGCTTTTGTGTGGCACAACGTTAAGTTGGTGGTCCGATCCAAAGGCCATCCAACGGAAGCAGGAGACCGACGGAACATCATCAACGGCTCACGACGCCCATCTGACATCACCGACCTCAAGCGTTCTACCCTTGGAGCGGATCATCAAATTGGCACGACGCGGTGACGCCACCAACCGACTGGAATGAATTCTCACACGTCATGCTCTCATGCTTTGGAAGAATGAACGAGATGTCTGACGCATGGTTCAAGCTCCAACCTCTATGTTAGCAGTCAAGCGTGGCTGAGTACACGCTAAGATTTTGTGAGATCATCACCGGAGCTGACATCACCCCCGACGAACTCTGTTTTCACTACAACAACGGCCTCAAGCGAGATTTTTGGCAAGCAATTTCTCTTCTTGGCTTTCAGAATGACTTGTCACGGATGATTACAACAACAAGAAAGATCGACAGCACTGATTGCAATGCTTGGATCCAAGAATCTTGCGGCTGGCGACCTCATAACCACAATTATCGTGGAAATGGAAAAAACCAGTCGGCGGACTCCTCGACTCTGATGGAAGTGGATGCCGTCGACCGGAGATACACTCAAACCTGTTATGACTGCAGAAAAGTCGGGCACATCGCTCACTATTGTCGGAGCAAGAAACAGGTGACAGGAAAATGAGTCGGGAAATGGGAAAGGGCAAGATTATAAGGTGCAACTCTTGTCTGTGAGGAGCAATCTGTGCCGAACGATCGCCCATATGAATGGCCCACATCGTCGTAGAGGGTTTTTTAGATTGAAAAGTTTGACGAGGGGTATGAGGAGGACCAACCGGCAATACCACTAAAGTCCAACCTCGAGGATGCAAAAGTCGTAGAACGGTACCGGTACTATTAGATGGAGTAGCACCACAGAGCTTTGAAAGCAATGACATGGTTCGTAAGGTGGATTTGTAGATCAAACCAGGGGTGTTTGAAGGAAAAGCCATCGATGGGAGACTATAGATACGGAGACTCTGAGAACCACTACGACTACAAGTGGAAGATCTTTGAGATGTAACAGTTTTGAGGTCTTATCCAATGAACGATCACAAAATCATGCTCAGACGAGATTCCCTGTACCACAATCCACAGGTCAACCGGAATAACGATGAAGTCTACATGGACATTGATGGCACCAAACGACAACTTCAGCTTGTGGGACGGAAGCCAACGGCGGAAGCAACGGAAGTGGAAGCAGTAGAGGAAGCTTCGGAAGCCAAAAAGCGACAACCACTGTGGCCGATACCGCTCAACGTGGCCAAACACTGTTTATGACGAGGAGCTCGTGCATGGCTTATACATCTTGAGCCAATGGTAGAAGCGGAAGTGGCAACAGTTGACTCATCATCGGCCTCATTAGCCTCATCGGCCTCGACGAAGTTTGCAATGGTACCCGAAGAGTTTGCACCCCTTATCCATGAGTTTGCAAACGTCTTCCCGGACGAACTCCCAAAGACTTTACCTCCTCAAAGAGACATTGACCATCACATCGAACTGAAGACGCACATCAGACCTACCATCTAAGGGGCCTATTGGATGAACATTCATGAGCTGAATGAGCTGAAAAAACAGCTGGATGAGATGTTCGGTCAGGGGTTCATCCGCCCATCCATGTCACCATACGCCGCACTAATACTATTGTTGAAAAGAAAACTGGTGAGACCCGGATGTGCATGGATTACCGAGCTTTGAACAACGCCACCATCAAGAACCGCTACCCTCTCCCCCGAGCCGATGAATGTTTTGACCAACTCCAAGGAGCCTGATTTTTTTTTAGCAAAATTGACCTACGCAACGTTCATCACCAGATACTCGTAGTAGCCGCGGAAATCAAGAAGACAGCTTTCCGAACCCGCTTTGGGCACTTCGAGTTCACGGTTATGCTGTTTGGAATCACAATTGCCTAAGCAACATTCATGGCGGCAATGAACAACATTTCTCGACCGTACCTCGACGATTTTGTCGTGGTGCACCTCAACGCCATCCTAGTGTACAGCTATATCACGGAGGAGCACAGTAGACATCTTTGAAAAGTTATAAAAAAAATTCAAAGAGAGATTTTTTAAAGAAAACTATTGAAATGCGAATTCGGTCGTCGTTTGATCCAGTTTTTGGGTCACGTCATTAACGGCGGACGGATCACTATGGATCCAAAAGAAGTGGTAGCAGTCGCTGATTGGTCGACACCGACCAACGTTTGAGAAATTCAAGTTTCTCTCAGATTCTGCAGTTACTACCGGCAGTTCGTACTGGACTACGCTCGAGTGTCAGCACCTCTGTCTGACCTCACTAAAAAAGAAAATGAGTGGCGGCGGGGAGACAGCGAACAAGAAGCGTTCACCGCTTTGCAAAACGCTCTGACTTCGGCGCCAACCCTACGATTAGCCAATCCAACGGTCGACAACGTCATGGCTATGAATGCATCAGACTGAGCTATTGGCGTGATTATTTTGTAATACCACATCAACGGCAAACAACCGATGGCCTTCATGTATCAAAAACTGCGAGGAAAAAAACTCAACTATGTGATCCACAAAAAGGACATGCTGGCGGTCGTGCATGCGTTCAGGACGTGGTGATGCTACCTGGAGTGTTGCCGATGTATTGTGCGCACCGACCATCACACATTAAAACACTTGAAGATGCAGCCAAATCTCAGACGACGTCAAACCCGATGGATGGAGTTCCTTGAATCTGGGTGTGACTACAAAATCAAATACTGACCAGGTAAAACCAATCCGGCGGATGTACTTAGCTGCCGACAAGATTAAATGACCAACGTGGCCACATACTACAGCGAGACCCATACCTTGAGCGATTTTTCACATGAGGCTACAACCAGCACGGCGGATATGATAAAACCAAATTATAGTGTGACGCACCATACTCGCGACGTCGCTTCGCTTGCCAAGTGGTCCTTCCTTTGAAGAAGCACTCTACCAAATGCTTCTCAAAGAGTGCCACAACACTGGTCCAGGTGGTCATTTTGGAGAGGACAAGACGCTGAAGAAGTTGATGAAAAAAATTGGTTGGATAAGATGCAATCTAACATGGCCAATTTCTGCAAAACCTGCGACACATGTCAGCGACAAAAATCTCGTCACACAAGGCCACCCGGACTCTTGCAACCGCTCTCTGTTCCGACGGAACCATGGGCATACATCTCCATGGACTTCGTCACCGGACTACTAGTGACACCAGAGGGATATGACGCCATCCTTGTGGTCGTTCACCGGATTTCTAAAGTGTCCCAGTTCATCTCGACAGCGACCAATGTCACCACTGAGGGAGCAAAACAGCTGTTTTCAAGCATCATCGTACGGCTACACGGCGTACCGAGAACCATCAAAAGCAACAGAGACGATCGATTCACCAGCTGTTTTGGGCGTGAACTGATGACTCGCTACGATAGGAAAAAATGTCTTTCAATGGCGTTTCATACTCAAACCGATGGAAAAACCGAGCGCACAAATTAGATGCTCAAATAACTAATCCAAACACTATGCAAACCTCATGGGACGGATTGGGCACAAAAAACTCCCAACCGCCAAAATGGCATATAATTTGGCAATTTCCACCGCAACAGGTGAAACCCCCTTTGAAGTGGTGTATGGCAAACTTCCCGCCACACCAGCTAGACTGCAAAGCTGCAACAACATTCTCGCGGTTGACTTCTAACGCTGAGACTTCACCACCGTCTAGGAGGAACCAGGTCAAACCCTGGCGAAGGCACAGGCAACGATGAAGCGAGAAACTGGCTGACATCGGAGCGACGACATCTTCACCGCTGGTGACAAAGTCCTCCTCAACTGGCAAACATCAAGCTTTGCAGATCCGACTGTTCAAAGCTCAAACCCTGATGGTTGGGAACCTTTGAGATTGAGCGCATGCAAATCCCTGTGGTTACGCGACTCAAAGTCCCCGACACTTTGCAAGTTCATCCGGTGTTCCATGTCAGAAGACTAAAGCACTACAGAGACCCCAGAGAGAACTTCCTTTGCAAAGATGTCCCTCCTTCGCCTCCCGTTCAAGTGGACAAAGACACGGAGTATGTCATCGAGGACATCCTCGGCCATCGACGACGAGACAAGACAACATAATTGTTGTTGTGTCCTTACAGTAACCTCCCGGCTCATGTCCATTTCCTTGTAGATCCTTGAGGAGGCAAAGAGTACAAGAGATCGTGGGAGCAGACACGAGTCCGAAAGCTGGTGAGCAGCCTTTGGATGCACTCATATCGTCACTACTCCCCTCTTGGAGAGCTCACATCTAGCCTAAAGAAAATCCACTGTTGTGCCTGCTTGTCTATGAATTGCAATACTTTGATGACCTGGTTTAGTCTTGCTTGTGAGATTACATTAGTTTAGACTGGTATAGGATAGGCCAAAATTCAGGATCATGGGTAGATTGTGACATGGGACAGATTCGCCCTTGAGTTTTTTTTAGTGAGCACCGGCGAGCTCTCTCTCGCCGGCCGACAGGTGGACTTGACTAGCGAGTTCCACCCCGTAGGCAACTCACTCTCCTCTCCATGTTTCTGACATGTACTCCTTGCACACTCGTCCGTTTTGGACGAGGTCAGTTGCGGTCTGACCACAGTGAGGTGCTCCACACAGAAGTGTAGGGGAAGAGGGGCTTCTGTTTTGGTATCAGAGAACACGATCCAAAGCTTGTCGCATCGCGTGTGAGAGACGCGAAAAGATCCTGGGAGGGCAGATATGTAGTTGCGCGGGTCAACAGCGGCGGCAGAAGCAGCGACAATAGTCGCGAAGCGGCAGTGGCAGCGGCAGCAACGTATAGCAGCGTGAGGTAGCAGCAAGTAGTTGCAGCCACGAGCGGAGGCCGCAGTGGCTCGGCTGCATTGGCCAAGCTGTAGCACCCCTGCCTATGCTGTGGACAGCAACAGTAGCAGCAGCGTGCAGTGGCGTGCGGCAGCACTAGTAAGCGGCCGCAACCACCATCGAAGGCACTAGCGACGGCCGCTTAGCCGCGGCCGCAGCAGCGCGTGGCAACCATAGTGGCACAGCCGCAGCACTGCCAGAAGCTACGTGAAGTAGCAACTACATCGGCAAGGGCGTACAGCATGGTGCAGCAGAAACAGAAGCTGCAACAGCAGTAGCAGCAGCAGCGGTGGCTGCAGCAGTAGCCATTGGGTCCTCTCTGGTCTACCCTTCCCCCTTGTGGCTGGGTTCCCCTCTCCCCTTGGGTTTGGCGGTGGTGGTTCAGGTACACAGACTACCTCACGGCCTCTCCCTGATTTCCCACGCCCACTGGGGCGGGGGAAACGCTACCAAAATGTTTTTGGCAGCATTGGGGGGGGGGGGGGGGTCCATCGACTACCTTTAGGCTGAAACAGGCCTCGTCATGTTTCCCACGCCCACTGGGGTAAGGGAAACGCTGCCAAAACTATTCGGCGGAGTGGGGAGGGGGGGGTCATCGGCAGAGGCCTTCACACAGCAAAAGGCTCCATCACACAATCCACGCCCGCTCGGGGGGGGGGGAGGGGGTGAACGCTGCCGAAATTCTTTTCGACACTGTCCACCACTCAACAGCAGTGTCAACATTAGTGGTGCACACCTGTGCTAACCCAACGCCATGCCCAAAGACGCCCCCATCGGAGTCGGTAGTACCGGCTTCACAATGGATGTGGACATTGCCGCCTCCTGTGTGAGTGACAGCACACCTGGTACGACGCACGATGAGTCCCCATCTAGCCCTGGCCCGTTGGCGCGTGGTCTGCGCGAGCTGCGTGAGCAACAAGCCTAGCAGGCTGAACAGATAGCCAACCAGATGGCCGATTTATTCAAGCTATTTTGGAATGTAGTCCAGCCATTGGAGCAACAGCAGCAGCAGTAGCAGAAACAGCTGCTGCTATTGCAACAGCAGGAGCGACAGCAGAGGCTGCTCCATGATGCAGTGTGCAAGGGCAAGATGACAGTCGAGAGTGCGGTTGCAACCAACGTCAATGCTGCGTTAGGAGCGTTCGATGCCTATCTGCACGGCGATCTTCCACAGTTGGACGAAGACGCAAGAGAAAAAGAAGGCATGCTACGCCTACGCCTCTCACAATTAGAAAAACGGCGTCAAACCCGCTCGGCACGCCAGGCAGCACCAATTGGCGAAGCAGGTCCAAGCAACCAGCCCAAGGTTACTACAGACCCAGCGTCCTTAGAGGACCATTTACGTCGCATGAGTCTAGGGCTGAGGGAGTGTTGAATGGTATGTACCTTGTCCGTTGGCTAGCTGGTTGGTTGCACGGAAAGACAAGGCATGCACTGCTCTATCGAGTACGTCCCCTTGGTCTTTTATGAGATATGCCAGGAATGCACTGCCCATAATGGGTATGCCCCCTGGAGATCATCATAGGAAATACAACATTGTGGCCTAGTTGGGATGGGCACCGGAGCTCATGGGTCGCGGGCTCAAACCTCGCGATGTTCGTATTTTTCTTTGTCGCCAAAAATGGGACAGGAAGCTTCTAGGAAGCTTACTAGAGCTTGGCTTGAGGATGACACTTGGCGGTCTTAGGATGCGCCAAGTAGGACTGTAGGCTGAGGTTGGTTCCTGTGGAGCAGAAGCATTAGCAATGCTCTCCAAGTATAAAAGCCTGTGCCCTGCATGAATCCATTTACAGTTCTTGCCTTTGAGACTCCTCACAGTGTGTCCAACCAAGGGTAGACACTAAAAACCTTCATGGGAACTTTGTAAGGATGCAAAACAAACGAACCTAAAGTGTGGATCCCTTGTCTGAGGGTGATGTGTTATCTTGGTTGCAATACCAAGAGCGGTTGGCGGCCTCCCATGTCGGGACCCGTTTTCAAAACCGTTGCTATCCAACAAATTGACAAAGGGTTATGGGACCACACTTCTGGTTCTTAGGCACGCTTCCAAGACCGAATTGCGTGTGGTCTTGCAGGGTACACATGTACAACAGGTACACGAAGATCGGACGGCTCCAATCTGCTCCATCGGCTCCATCGGCTTCTTCACATACGGTGCACGTACGTGGCAGACTAGGGGACGAGGAATAGCTCTGTCCATGTTGGACAAGACCCTCGAGCTCCAACGGCATAAAGCTCTACCCCTTTAGAAGGTGGTACGACCCCAAGTCCGTTTTCTCATGAGGGCACCATCGCCTTAGGCGATCATCGGCAGGAGGGGTATGCAACGGAACCAACTGCACCTTTGACAATGGTCGCACTCAGCAGCCTCATCACCCTCATTGGCCTCAACAAAGTAGAGTAGCAGAGAAGTAGAGAAGACGACCAACGGGAAAAAATGGTGGATCCGACTCAAGCCCGCCTTGAGGCGAGTATGTCATAATTCACGGGGACAGGTTTTCCCTTGTAGAAATGGCAGTTTGAGATTGTCATGAACGTGTGTGGCTACCTCGACATCCTAAAAGGGACTGAGACAGCACCCGCTGATGTGACCGTGACAACGCATACGGCTAACCTTGCAGCATGGACGATGAAGAACAACATGGCTCTTGGAATACTTGTGACGTCCATCAACGAGACTCAACACTCCCACATCACATGATGTACGTTGGCTGCAGAGGCATACGCAAAAATCTTATGCGTGCATCAATCAAATTCCCTAGCAAACCGACTCTTCATCTTCCAAAGGTTGATGTTGATGAGAGTGAGCAAAGGAGAATCGATACTCGCATTTTTGTAGTTGTTCGACAACGTGCTACAAGAGGTCCAGCAAATGGAATGGAATCTCGACTCCAACATTCATGCCATGATCCTTCTGATGACGCTGCCGGAAAGCTGGGGGTCCATGATCACAGTATTTGGTGGTTGGAAGGAGGCAGATCTGACGTATGAGGCTGTCGCCGAACACGTCCGCAACGAGTCCATGCGACGCAGTGGCAGTGAGGCATACATTTAAGCCTATGTCTCTTGCTTTGGTGGACAAGGTGCAAGCTCTCGCTCCAGTCAAGGCAACAGCGGAAGCGATGGCGGTGGAGGGAAATACAATGGTGGCGGTAAGAGTTCCAAGAAGCCCGGCAACTGTCAAAACTGTGGCAAGGATGGACACTGGGCTAGGGACTGCCGTAGTCCTAGGAAAGAAGGCGGAAACAAAGGTGGGAAGGAGAAGAAGGAGCTCACCAACATGATGGCTGAAGGGTTGCCCATGAAGGGGGTAGCCCTCCTTAGGCCCGGGGTGTTTTCCCTTGACTTGGACACCAACCGCCACTCATCAAAAGAGAAGGGTGGATTTGTTTCCATGGCCAAATGTGACATGCGCATCAAGTGTGCAAATGGCGGCGTCGTCCGAGCCATGGGAAAAGGGGACAAGGTGATCATATTCAACGTGAACGGTGCGAAGAAGGCGGTCAACCTTCAAAAGGTGGTGTACATGCCCTCCTTCACAGCGAACCTGCTAAAAGTCTCACAAATCACCGACAACAACATGACAGTGGTGTTCACCAACAAGGAAGCTGTGGCCCTAAAAAAACAAGAATAAAAATTCTGTACACCAAAGACGACCTCATGCTTCAAGTTCCAAGAGTCGATGCCCTCTACGTGCTTCAAACCAAAGTCACCAAGATACTGGATGAGGGACTGGCATGTGCCACCAAGACAGTGGCACCGAAGCCAAAGGATGCACCACCGGCGACTGTTGTGGCCGCCACATCAACCAAGGACACCGACGCTGAGCTGTGGCACCAACAATTTGGCCACGTGGCCAACAGCAAGCTACAGAAGATGCAAGAGCAAGAGGTATTCTGCGGAATGGAAGGATGAACCATGAAGCATGTAGAAGCGTGTTCGTTGTGTGAACCATGCTTCCAAGCAAAGGCAAAGAAGAACCTGTTTGGGAGAGGAGGTCAACGAGTGGATAATTTCTTGGAGCTGATCCATAGTGACGTGTGCGGACCCTTTTGCAAGACGTCAAACAGAGGAAGAAAGTACTTCCTGACCTTCATCGAAGACCACAACCGCAAGTTGTGGATCTACTTCATCAAAGCAAAGAGGTCAAGGAGAAGCTCTTGGAGTTCATCACCATGGTAGAGCGGCGAACGTCCAAGAAGGTGAAGACGCTCCGAAGTGACAACGGGGGTGAGTACGAGGCATGCAAGACTTGGCTCAAGCATCATGGGATCCGCCACAAGAAAAACACCCCTTACAACCCACAAAGCAATGGCGTGGCCAAGAGGATGAACCAGACCCTACTCGGCATGGTGCAAAGCATGCTCTTCGATGCCAAGCTCCCACCTCGCTTTTGGGCTGAAGTTGCAACAACGGCCTACTACCTCTTGAACCTCACACCAGCAACCACCTTGCGGAAGCATGAAAAGGAGTAGGACAAGCAGCTAAAGACCCCACAAGAAGCATGGTCAGGAAAGAAACCCAAAACCTCTCATCTTAAGGTGTTCGGGTTAACTGCATGGGTGAAGATCCAGTCGGGAGAAGGTGGAGGTAAGTTGGACGTATGTTCGAAAAGGTGCATCATGGTTAGGTACAACATGTCACACAAAGCCTATCGGCTTTGGGACTAGGCAGCAGGCAAGCTTCTGAGGAGCCACGACGTTGAGTTTGACGAATGCATCCTTGGAAAGGGAGAGCTGCTGGACCCGATCCTCGCTCCCAAGGTGGGAGAGTGGATAGTGTTTCTTGAGTCTAGAGACCAAGCACCCAACAACTGGCTCGCTTTGCTAGCAGGTGGTGGGAATGGGAGAGTAGCTGCGAAGGATGACGTAGCATCTGACATGGGCACAGATACCGAGGCGTCCGGGGCTTCCGAGTCTGACTTGGAGTTTGACGACTCTTCTGACGACGACGACGATGATGACGCTGACGATACACCACCACCTGTGGAAGCACCAGCACCAAAGTAAGAAGCGGCACGAGTACCCCGGCGTAGTTTACGACCAAAGAAAGCACCTTTGCGGTATGAGGACGATTGGACTGGCCTCGGCTGGTCGTGCATGGCTCAAGGAGAGCCATCCACAGTGGCAAAGGCGATGAATGGCCCAGATGCGGCCAAGTGGAAGGAGGCAGTGGACAGCGAGCTTGCGTCCATTGCCAAGAACGGTACGTGGGTGCTGGTGGATAGACCCAACAAGGCCCACGTGGTGGGATCCAAGTGGGTCCTGCGAGTGAAGAAGAAGCAAGATGGAAAAATAAAAAAGTTCAAGGCAAGGGTAGTAGCAAAGGGGTTCCCTCAATGCCCGGGCTCTGAGTACAACAAGACGTTGACTCCAGTCATGACCTTTGCCTCCATCCACTCTCTCCTTGTCATTGCAGACATAAAGAACCTAGAGATACACCAGATGGACATCACGACAACTTTCCTCTATGGGAAGCTCGGCAAGGAAGTGCTGATGGAGGTGCCCGAAGCAGTCAAAGCTCCCAAGGGAAAGGTGTGCAAGTTAGTGAAAGTGCTCTATGGGCTGAAACATGCCCCAAGGATATGGTACAAGGAGAAGGACGATTTCATGACCGGTCTCTCCTTTGCGCATTGTCAAAATGATTTGAGCATGTAGGTGCGCAATGATGGGAGTGGGATGATGCTCATTGCACTATATGTGGATGATCTGATCCTCTGCTCTTCTTCGGTCGATCTATTGGATGAGCTGAAGTCTGACCTCAGCAAAGGTTCAAAATGAAGGACATGGGTCCTCTCGAGTACTACCTCAGGATCACCATCCACCGCAACCGAGTAGCAGGAACCATCAAACTCAACCAAACCAAATACATCAGAGAGATACTAAAGTGCTATCACATGGAAGACTGCAAACCTGTCAGGACCCAGATGACGACCGATGCAAAACTGAAGGCCTCAATGTCGCCACGCAATGAAGCATAACGAAGGAAGATGCAAGACATCCCCTACGATTCTGACGTGGACATCATCATGTACGCCATGGCAGATACTCTTCCGGACATCTGGTATGCTGTGGGACAAGTGAGCAGGTTCGTGGCCAACCCAGGGCCACAACATTGGCAAGTAGTCTAGCGCATCTTGCGCTACCTGCAGAAGACACGTCACATGGGCCTCGTCCTTGGAGGCCAAGAAGGTACGGACCCCCTCCGCCTAAAGTGCTACATCGATGCCGACTGGGGAGGAAATCCTGACGACCAGAAATCCACCTCTGGATACCTGTTCATCTTGAATGGCGATGCCATCTCATGAGCCAGCAGGAAGCAAGATTGTGTTTCGGTGTCCACGGCTGAGGAAGTGTATGTTACTTTGTCTGAATTGTGCAAGGAGACTCAGTGGTTACACAGCCTGCTTGGCAAAATGACAGTGCCACAGGAGGATGCCACGATCATACACGTGGACGACATGAGCGCCATTTTGATGGCTGAAGAAAAGATCATCTCCCAGCGAATGAAGCACATCAACATAAATTACCACTACTCACGTGACCTGGTCATGAAGAACGTGGTGGACTTGCAGCATAGCGGAACCAAGAGCATGCTTGTTGACTGCATGACCAAGCCGCTGGAGAGCGACTTGCACTATGCAAGCATTCATGGATTTGGCATGAGGAGTGCGGCAGAAGAAGGGTGAGCCCCAAGGCATCGATGGAGCCCAGTGAGCGACAGATGGACAAAGGTGCAAGGGAGAGATTTGTTGAATGGTATGCACCTTGTCCACTGGCTAGCTGGCTGGTTGCACGGAAAGACAAGGCATGCACTGCTTTATGGAGTTCGTCCCCTTGGTCTATTTGGTGATAGGCCAAGAATGCACTACCCACAATGGGTATGTCCCCTGGAGATCATCATAGGTAACACAATATTGTGGCCTAGTTGGGACAAGCACCGTAGCTCATGGGTTGTGGGCTCAAACTTTGCGTCGGCCGCATTTTTCTTTGTGGCCCAAAATGGGACAGGAAGCTTCGAGGAAGCTTACTAGAGCCTGGCTTGAGGATGACACTTGTCGGTCTTTAGACTTGCCAAGTAGGAGTGTAGACTGAGGTTGGTTCCTATGGAGCCACTATGAGCAGAAGCATTATCAATGCTCTGCAAGTATAAAATCATGTGCCCTGCATGTATCCATTTAGAGTTCTTGCCTTTGAGACTCCTCGCAGAGTGTCCAACCAAAGGTAGACAGTAAAGAACTTCATGCAGACTTTGTGAGGTCGCAAACCAAACAAACCTAAAGTGTGGATCCCTCGTTCGAGGGTGATATGTTATCTTGGTTGCAATACCAAGAGCGGTTGGTGGCCTCCCAGGTCGGGACTCGTTTTCTAGACCGTTGTTATTTGGTGCATTGACAGGGAGGAGCCCCCATGTCCGTCGCCAAAACAAGCTGTCCCTACAGCTCTGCCGACAACAAAGCCACCCAAGTGGTTTGAGACGGAACCCCCCAACGTATCGGTAGGAGGATAGCTACAACACTTGGGAGCCACGGTTCCGTATGTGGGCAGTTAGTGAGGGGGTGGATCCGTACTACACCATCCAATACCAGGTCATAGACCCCCAATAGACAGCTACCGCGGCCCGCGTCGCGTACGGTCTCTTGAATGATGTCCACGAGGAGTACACCCTCGACTTCTAACCTTTCGTGGGAGATCCCCGCACCAGTGGTGGAGCTGACCCACGCGGCTCCTGGGAGCTGGCGACTACTCTCTTCAAGGGTACGACCATGGCAACAACATCATAGCATCTATTAGACTTCAACTCCCTACGTCAGGGTGTACACGAGACACCGGCCGACTCCTGGCGGCATGCGATGAGGCTCTATAGGGCCCTGGGGAAGCATGGGCCGGGCCAACTCATGGCGTTCAACACCATCAGGATCGGCATTGGGCGCGAGTATGCCAAGGCTTTCGACAACTTCCTCTTGAGCAGCCTTCAGGAGATGGCTGACAAAGGTTTGCTCTTGTCATGGGCAATGCAACACTTCTTACACGCGACAAGAGTTGGAGAAGCAAATGACGCCCGCCATGGTGCATTCGCTGCAGCCGTCACAGCTGTCCATGCATCATAGGCCTTCTCCCCTCCCTTCTCCCTGTCGTCACAGTTGGCGATGACTACCGCAACAACAGCTGGTTCAGCTGCAGCAGTCCAACAAAAGAAGGCACGAAACAATAGGAGGGGTGCCAAGGAGGGCAAAGAACATGCTGCTTCAAAGCCGGCTAGGGAGCGTTTGTGGGAGTGTTACAACTGCGAGGGAGCTCACTACTACACAGAGTGCAAGCTCCCCAAGAACCAGATGAATATTGCGCAAGTTTTGCAACGGGAATTCGAATAGCGTGAGCTCGCCTCCGCACATACTACAGCAGCGACTGACACGCAATCTTTACCGTTAGCTGATGCAGTTCTAGCCAACACTAGCAACCTGAGACCTGTGGAGCAACAGCTTGCAACCCAGGCCAGCGACATCACCGAGATCCGCCAGCTTCTCCGGCTCACTACTCAGGGAGGTGGGAGTGCATTGACTGAATCAAGGGGTCCTATGGTTGGGTCTGTCGATTCCGTGACGTGCAGTCGGGATGGTGGCGGTGGGGCATGGTGCACTGTTAAGTCTGTGGATTCATTTTTTGCGCTTGATGATGCTCGTCTGTCCGTTGTCTTCGTAGTGTGCTCAGATCATGACGACCTGTCGTGACTTGATGAGTCGCAGACACGTGTTGTCAGTGAGGCTCACCAATCTTCTACTGAGCCACCTCTGTCCACTATCTGCATTGTTAGCAGTTGTTTAGTCACGTCGCCCGAACGTGTCATCGATGCCACATGGATCCTAGATTTGGGTGCCACCCATCACATGACATGTCGCCGCTGAAACTTTGTGGTGCTTTGTCCCGTTGGCTCTGTGAAGTTTGTGCGTACGGCTACTAGGCACGAGGTTCCTGTTTAGGGTGAAGGTGTGGTGCAATTCCATGGACTGTCTGGACCGCTCTACATTTCAAACGTGCTGTGCGTGCCGGGTCTAAAACTCAGCCTGCTGTCTGGAAGTGCCTGCACACAGATGGGTCTCAGTGTCACATTCACAAGTGAGGATGCCACTGACTCCGTTTGTGCTACTGCTGAAGTGGTACTCTGTGGGAGGGCAGTAGGGGACTTGTATCACGTCTCTGGCTGCCCCATATCCACCAACATCACTGCACCATGCACTGCACAAGTGTGCGTCACACGCATGCTGTAGCCTGAGCATCAGCGTCTACTGCATAGACGCTTGTGTCATGTCCATGTAGATGTTGTAGACCGTCTGATTTGCACCCAACCGGCACTTGGTCTTGACATAGCGTCCTTTGAGGAGCCCCCCAAGACCGATTGCATGCAATGCGTGCAAGGCAAAATGCATTGCGCCACATACCCTCCGTCTGACTCACGAGCTCTCAAGCCCCTATAGTTGGTTCGCTCTGATCTCCTAGGACCCCTCCTTGTTGAGTTCCAGGATGACAGAGGGCGATACGTCCTGACGATCACAGACGACTTCACTCCCATGCGGTGGGTCTTCAGTCTGCATCTGAAAAGTGATGCAGCATTAGCTGTTCGCACGTGGCTCATTATGGCTGAATGCTAGTCCAGCCATACACTCCAGAACTTGATCAAGGCGATGAGTTTATGGGAGATCTCAACCGCTAATTTGCCTCAGTGGGAGTGTTTCACAACCTCTCCACCCTAGCCACGCCATAGCAGAATGGTGTGTCAGAGCGCTGGGACCGCACCATGGAGGATGCAATTGGTTCCATGCGGGTAGACAGCGGCATGCCTGAAGCATTTGCCTTCGAGGGCATGGCCTACATGACATGGGTCTGGAACAAGATCCCTCATGGCCCCCTCCCAAACACACACCCCCCATACCAACTATGGTATGGACGTCGTGCCGACCTATGGCCCGCGCGTGTGTGGGGATCCCTTGCCTGCGTCTCCTTTACATCAGAACAGCAAAGGTCCAAGTTTTCCCCTAGAGGCCGCGTTTGCGCGTTCCAAGGCGTGGCCTCACGCTCCAAAACCTGGCGATAATGGGAGCCCAGTCGTCGGTGCATTGTCGAGTCTTGGGGTGCCCTATTTTTTTAGCGTCTCTCCTTCCGAGACCTGCCCGCTGGTGGCACTCCGCAGGTGCATTCTCTTGGATGTGGCAAGATTCTGCGCGCCGGGGGGGATGAGGTGACCGATGACACTACCCCGGTCACACTTGGCGCTACTGATCCTTCCCACCCACCAACGTGCATGCCAACGTCGTCTCTGTTGTCCACATTGTTTGCGTCGCCTGTCCTGCCTGTATCCACCATTCCTCCCGCATCCCCTTTGATGCAAGAGCCTCCGTCACCAGTTTCACCACCAATGTTGTCTGTGTCCCCAGCACCTGTGTCACTAGTAGAGTCAATGGTGTCGTCTGCACCCCCTGCGCAATCTGCGTCACCAGTCAGGTCACCTGTGCCCTCCCTTTCTTTTGTCCACCCAGTTGATGGACCGGCTTCACCTGACACGTCACCAGTCCTGTCTATGTCTGATGAGTGTCCACTACCCGTCCCAGCTGCGTCATCATTAGAGCCATATTGCCGAGGTGAGGGTGGACGTCTCCGCTTGCGTCCTACTTGCAACGTGCGCAGTGGGGACCCCGGCACAAGGGCCTTGGGCCTCAGTGCACAGGGGCTCACTGAAGTGCACCCTGGTTCTGACACATGCCTCTCTTTTCTTGCTCACGAGTGCCGGCTTCTTGCCGACTCCGCAGAGTCCAATGTCAAAATTTGCCCTCTGTCTTGGGCCTATGCTTTGGCCACGCGTAGTGGAGGTACTACGACCCCGGACCCCAGTGTCGTGGGAGTGACGCCAGATCCCAGCACACTGCATCAAGCTTTTGTTGGGTTAGATGCAGCACTCTGGTGCGCAGCATGCGAGGCTGAGCAGGCGGCCATCAATGAGCATGGGGTCTACAAGCTTATAGAACTGCCACCCAGATGGAAGGCCATCAAGGCCAAATGGGTCTTGCGGAAATAGCTCAAGCCAGACAACACAGTTGATGGCTACAAAGCAAGACTGACTGAGAAAGGATTCTCTCAGGTGGAAAGGATTGATTTCACTGAGACCTTTGCACCAGTTGGACCCACGACCACAGCCCTGGGTCTGCTGTCCCAGGTGGCCTAGCACTACTGGGAACTCCACCAAATGGACGTGAAAAATGCTTTCCTACATGGTAAGCTGGAAGAAGACATCTACATGGAATAGCCCCCAGGGTTTGAGAACGGCACCGGCCGTGTGTACCGGCTACAGAAAGCGCTGTACGGCTTGAAGCAGTCACCTAGATGCTGGAACAAGGAGATCAGCGGCACTCTCCTACGAACGGGCTATGTCTAGAGCGCGGCGGACCCATCACTTTTTCTCTCCCGGACCACAGCCCCCTTTTGAACCATCCTGGTCTACGTTGACAATATTCTGATCGCCTCGCCTGATCTGAATGTTGTCAAAGCAGCCAAGGGCGTATTACAATCGACATACAAGATGAAAGACCTGGTAAAGGCCACAATGTTCCATGGCATGCAGATTGTCTGTGATCGTGCTCGGTAGACGCTCCTCATCCATCGGGAGCGATACGCCCTCTCTATGGGGGAGCGCTTTGCATCAATCGCAGCACTGCAAACGTAGAGTACGTGGTACTAGGAGCTGACACAACCGAGAGTGTGTGGTTGGTGCGTCTATTGCGTGAGCTGCGTCACTCCTTGCCTCCCATTGTGCTTCAGTGTGGCAATGAGAGCACAAAGCGCATCGCATAACTCTGGCATGTTCCATGCATCCACGAAGCACATTAATGTCAAGTATCACTACATCCAAAATCTTGTGGATTGAGGTGAGATTCAGGTCATGTGGGTCGGCTCTGACTCACAGCGTGCCGATTTTATGACAAAGGCCATTAGCCATACGAAGTTTCTAGTGGCTACACGTTCTGTGGAGTTGCATCCTACCTGTCCTGTGGACTGCACTCTGCCCTCGGGCTACATTTTTTGCTGTTTGTTGTCACTTTTCTTGTGTTGTTGCTTGCATCAGTGCTGCTACGTGCGTGAACCTATTCGTCGTGTGGTCATGGGGGAGTGTTCTTGTGTCCTTACTATGACCTCTCGCCTCACGTCCGCTGCCTTGCATATCCCTCAGGAGGTAGAGTGTACGGGAGACTAGGGGAGCAGACACGAGTCCGGCGGCTGGCAAGCAGCCTCTGGATACACTCACATTGTAACTACTCCCCTCTTGGAGAGCTCACATCTGGCCTCAAGACAATCCACTGTTGTGCCTGCTTGTCTGTGAACTGTAATACTTTGATGACCTGGTTTAGTGTTGCTTGTCAGATTATGTTAGTTTAGACAGGTATAGGATAGGCCAAAACTGAGGATTGTGGGTGCATTGTGGCATAGGATAGATTTGCCCTTGAGTTCTTTTTAGTGAGCGCAGGCGAGCTCTCTCTCGCCAGCCGACGGGTGCACTCGACTAGCGAGTTCCAGCCCGTAGGCAACTCACTCTCCTCTCCACGTTTCTGACGTGTACTCCTTGCACAATCATCCGTTTTGGACGATGTCAGTTGAGTTCTGACCACAGTGTGTTGCTCCACACATCGGTGTAAGGGAAGAGGGGGACGAGGCAAGAAGACAGAATATCTTGTCAAGTGGCATGGCTATGACGTCGTGCATAACAATTGGGAATCCTACGACAATCTCCGAGACGTCGATCATCTCATCGACGGCTACTACAGCCGTCTCTGGGCCACATCTGCACGCGTGCAGGGATGTCACGGCTAAAATGGGGAGAAGTGTTACGTACCAGATGTACACGAGTCCCTAACCTTCCGAAGTGGGAATTTCTGTTACTGAATAAACAGCCCATCGCATCGCAAGAACCGCGATACTCATTGTGACGGCCAAGGGCAAACTTGCCAACTGCCCCACCCTCAATGGATATTCTCAAACCTTTTGACATCTTCGACCACCCCTATGAACCTACAAACAGAAGTGTCACGACCTTTCAGTCGACTTCTCGACGCATCAAGCCGAATCTACATTATAAAGATGCATCATGCATCTTCCCCATTGATTCTCGAAGACCTCCAACTTCTCGACGGACCTTCTTGAATTCAACCACTCACAATGCAACCCCGCACGCGACGCTCGTCTTTCAACCCAAGGACCCTGACTATGCTTCATTTATAACTTGACACTTGTATTTGTATATGTTCAATCATTTCGACACTTGTCATCAAAGTACACTTACCGCTAATTTTAAATTGCTCAAGTGTCCCAAATTCTACATCGTGTTTTGCCTCACAACTTCTACCTGTGCACCATCTACGTTCCGTACAGCGTAACAAATTCTACCTGTTCACCATCTACGACCTGTTTGGCGTAAGAGCGTAGACGTGCAAAAATATGAAACCCCAACCCATGCGGACACCTAAGTGTCCAGAAAGCATGTCTAATTGTATGTTTCCTCCCGTGTCCTTATGGCTGCTCAAATCAAGGGATGAGTCTATTCGATGAACCGCAAGGATTGACGACGATCGCGCTTTTGGGAGAGAGCCTTTTGATGGGCAACTTTGTAAGTCGCCCCCATTCTCGCTCCACCATGTCTGAGATGCCTATACTTTGAGAAAAATGGCTAGGTCAACCCCATTCCGGAATGTGATGGCCAGGTCGCCCCCACTTTTGGTGCTCCGGGGGTTTATGGCTAGGACGCACAGTACGGATGAAATACTATCGATGTCTTGCCCCCACTATAAAAAGTCAAGGCAAGACAATGACAATGTTTTGTATCGAACTTCGCTGAAAATCAGTTTTAATAGAAACCTCCCGTACATCGTTGCGGACACCAGGTCCGCCGTGTCCGCCGTCCAGACTGGTTAGACATCCTTGTTGTCAACTTTTA
The DNA here is from genome assembly GCA_023375785.1 of Penium margaritaceum. Lineage (NCBI taxonomy): Eukaryota > Viridiplantae > Streptophyta > Zygnematophyceae > Desmidiales > Peniaceae > Penium > Penium margaritaceum. Next base: position 211,205 of record SZWC01000736.1, read on the forward strand.
CATGTGACTGGTTAGACATTGTATATTTATCTTATAATCTCATAGGGTGTCTCTTAAAGCAAAGGAAATGTTGACCATACTAGAATATAGAGCTTCCATCGCCTTTCCTAGTGATGACAGAGAAGATACCGTGATGGACGTACGAGCATGGACAACGAAAGCTGCCCATGCTCGTACGTCCATCGCGCTGTTTCGCGGATTCACTGTCAAACAGGACCCCGGAAGTCATAGGTTAGAGGTCGTCTTGGGACGCATACGTATCAAATTGTGATCATCAAGGACGCAAACTTAAAAAGAATGCGCCAACCTGATCGAAAAAAGAAAGAACATTTTAGACGGCTACATGAACCGTCACCGAGCGAAAACATCGGCATTAGGTTACAAAATGATATCAATATAGCCATGGGAGAGATAGTTTTTTTTTTTTTTTGGTGAAGTTGTTTCTGTTGAAAAATTTCCCCTCTGCATGCCCAAGTGCGGCGCCAGGAGGCGCCGACGAGCCGCCAGAAAGTGGAAACTCCGCGCCGGCGGATCTGGAGACTCAAGGATTCTTTGAATCCTGAAATGGATGATTGCTCCATAAAGTTGACAAGTTGCTGAATCCGGTGGAAGTTGTTTCCCCAGAATTGGACAAGTATCGAGGGAGTTATGGCCTTCAAAAGTTGGGGTATGCGCAGTGGCTCTGGGAGCCGACTGCGACTAGAAATCCGGTCGATAATCGACCGGACCAAGCAACAAAAATACCATCTGAAGAAACTGCTCCGATAGGCCTGCCGAGGCGTCCGGTGGATGATCCACCTCATCCGGCGGATCATCCACCGGATCCAGAAGTGCAGGTTGTTACTGAGGGACTTGGCCAAAAACCTCGCTCTGCGTCCGAAACTCAGAAGTACGTTTTGTTACTAGGGGTCAAAATTATGATTGTAGATCCGCGGACAGGTCTCGAACCCGATCACCAAACGCGACCCAAAAGAGGGGACGATGCGTGGAAACAGTGTAGGGGACCCCCACACCATGTGCAATGAGATCTGCGCCTTGGGAAACGTGCTTCGCACGTGAAGGAAGGCGCCACGGCGTGTGCGCGCCATGGAGGCATTAGGCTTTTCTGTGGTGGGTGAGACATACGCTTCGGCAAGCGTAACTTTGGCTACGCTTGGCAAAATCGCGCGCATTTTGGTGCTTTGGAAAGCTCATGACTAGCCCTATAAATGTTGTGATCATGTATATGTTCAAACACTAGCACAAAACGACGTTATTCACTTCGAAAACTGATTTTCTCTGAATTCCTGCTCACATAGCGTGAGGCGACCAGAAAGCTCACGCTCAGTCTCAGATTCGCACAAAACAGTAGACATGAACCAACAGAGTCTATCAAACCAACTTCGGGACCCCATCCACGTGGATCACATCTTGATAGGTTATGTGGATGAGACCACAATGATGTATCGCACGAAAACACAACCCAACTACGTAATGATCAGGTTTTGGCGAGCTATGTCGGTCGACACCAAGAAACAAGTACAGTTACGTGCACAAAACCACATGTGATCACCCAAACATAAATGACACCAAAAAATGCACCTATGCAAATCAGGTATAAGTATGAAACAAATTAAAGATTAACAATCAGTCAAAAATATGCATATGTATATGTGTACGTATACGTTTATGTACTTGTACATGTATGTGTATATGTGTATGTACATGTTTAAATGTACTGGTATGTATGTGTATATGTATATGTACATGTTTAAGTATATGTATATGCACATGTATATTTTTATGTAGAGGTACATGTATATGTATATGCATATGTATATGTATGTGTATATGTATATGTATATGTATATGTATATGTATATGTATATGTATATGTATATGTATATGTATATGTATATGTATATGTATATGTATATGTATAG
>SZWC01000736.1:270712-287340 GCA_023375785.1 Penium margaritaceum
AGCTGGAACAATGGGTCGGTGCGCCGGGCATTGTCAAACAGCTCAAGCATGGTGCGCCAGCGGAAAAAGCTGATTGGGAGTGCCCCACACGCCATGACCTTGACAACAGACTTCTGGCACTCCCTGTTCGCCTTGTTGTCAAGGTGGCCACGCATGCTCGTCTGCCTGCTTCTGTTGAGGGATGCAAGAGAGACTGCATGGCCTCCACGGAGGAGGGACATGGCTAGAGAAACTGCGCGGTCTGCGATGGTGCAAGCGCCATATGCTGCCTCGTCGTCGCTGTCACCTACCCCGGCTGCATCTCACAGCGCCTTGCGCTGGCGTTCAGCAGTCAGCTGCGCCCAGTTGACTGAGCAGTCCCTGGTTCCCCAGGCTTCACCCTCTCCATTGAACAGCTTCGGGTCTGCTCCGGTGAACCCCTCGGGAAGTGCCAGGGCAGGCAGTCCAAGAAGCACACGGGAAGCTGAAGGGGCCACCCTGCACTTCGCGATGTTGATCACTGCACCTCCGTAATGCCCCCTCATGCGGTCACTCCCACCGGAAAAGGAGTTGCCGCAAGCACCACAGTAGAACCCTGGGTAGCCAGCGGCAGTTTAAGTATCTCTGAAAAACTTGGACAGGGCCCTGGTTGGCCGGTCACCTTGGAGGGGCTGCACGGCTGCCATACCGGTGGCTGGGTTTGGACGAACTGCAGCCACAGCAGAGGCTGCTGGCCCTCTCGCCATGGCAATGTCTTCGAGTCTTTGGAAGTGAACACAAACAGAGCTCACTAACCTGCCCTACGTTGTCGACGTCCCAGGTGGACGGACCACTAACTTTCCATATGCAGGGAATCTGATCCACGTAAGGATATGCCAGCGTGGAGATGGATACATGGTTCATGCATGCAGATTACCATTGTTCCATTCGAGGCTATCGCTAGGGTGGCAGGTCTTGACGTGCTTGGCCCACTATCATTGGAGCATGTAGTTTACATTTTAATCGATGGCTCCTGATTGGCCGTCCTAGCTGTGCTGGACAGCAACAGTCCACATGAGGGCATGTACACGAATGAAAACCTAGCACCATCGATATGGGCTGCCGCAAGTTCGACTTTGATGGACCGAGTGTCCAAAAATGTGCGCTGACCCAAGGCTGATTTATCACCTTTTTTCCTCGCTCAAAAATTAGTACCCAGTCTAGGTGACTGGGTGGACCTCGGTGGGTAAATGGAAGAAGTCTAAGTCGACTCCACGTCGACTTAGGTCGACGTGGCGACTTTGACTTTAGCCCCAAAGTCGCCAAGTCTAGGGCAACATGGCCATATGCCACACCATTACTATTCATTAAAGATAAAAGTGGCGAGATGCAGATGTGCATGGACTACTGGGCGGTGAACGATGCTACCATCAAGAACCGCTACCCTCTTCCCCGAATTGACAAACTTTTTTACCAACTCCGAGGGGCGCCAAACTTTAGCAAAATTGACTTACGCAGTGGACATCACCGATACGCGCGGTAGATACCGACATTGAGAAGAAGGCGTTCCGAACTCGCTACGGGCACATCGACTTCACGGTCATGCCCTTTGGACTAACAAACGCCCCGGCGACATTCATGGAGGCAAAGAACAACATTCTCCATCCGTACCTCGACATTTGTTGCGTGGTGTACCTCGACGACATTCTGGTGTACAGCCGCACCCTGGAAGAGCACGATGGACATCTCTAAAAATTTCTCGAAGTTTTACAAAGAGATTTTTTTTTTGGAAAACTCCCAAAATGCAACTTCGGTCATCGTACGATCGACTTTTTGGGTCATGTCATTAACGGTGGACGGATCACCATGGATCTGAAAAAGGTGGCAGCAGCTGTTGATTTGCCGACGCCCACCAACGTACGAGAAATTCAGGTTTTTTTGTGGATTCTGCAATCACTACCGGCGATTTGTACGGGACTACGCCCGCGTGTCAACGCCTCTTTTCGACCTCACTCGAAAAGAAAATGAGCGGCTGTGGGGATTCAATGAACAAGAAGTGTTCACCGCTTTGCAGAACGCTCTGACCTCGGCGCTAGCCCTACGATTAGCCAATCAACGGCTGACTAGGTCATGGCCACGGATGCATCAGACCAAGCTATTGACGAGATTCTTCTACGGGACCATGGCAACGGTGAACAACTAGTTACCTACATGTCTCGAAAACTGCGCGGACCGAAACTCAACTATGCAGTACACAAGAAGAAGATGATGGCAGTCGTTCACAAGTACAAGACGTGGCGATGCTACCTGGGGTGCCGCCAATGCATCGTGTGCACTGACCACCACGCGTTAAGATATTTGAAGTCGGAGCTAAATCTCAGTTGGCGTCAAACGCAATGTATGGAGTCCGTCGAATCCGGGTTTGACTACAAAATTGAGTGTCGGCCAGGAAAAATAAACTCGGTGCATGCACTCAGTCGACGACCAGATTTTATGGATGACGTGGCAACGCTACAGTGAGATCCATTCCTTGAGTGATTGTTTGCACGAGGCTACAACCAGCATGGCGGATACTATAAAGCGAAATTCTGGTTTGACGCACCCTACAGGTGACGGCGCTTCACTCGCCAACTAGTTGTTCCCCCGAACGACAAAATTCGCCGTGTGCTGCTCAAAAAGTGCCATAATACCGGGCCAGGTGGACACTTTGGAGAGGACAAGACGCTAAAAAAACTGGTAAAGAACTATTGGTGGGACAAGATGCAATCCGATGTGGCTAACTTATGCAACACTTGGGACACGTGTCAACGACAAAAATCCCGTCGCACAAGGCCACCCGGACTTCTGCAACCGCTCCCTATTCCGACGAAACAGTGGACACAAATTTCCATGGACTTTGTTACAGGATTACCGGACACAGCCGATGGCTATGACGCTATCCTCGTGGTCGTCGACAAGTTTTCCAAAATGTCCCACTTCATCACGACGACCACCGATACCACAGAGGGAGCAGCACGACTGCTTCTAAACAACATCGTACGGCTAGACGATGTAACGTGAACCATCACGAGTGACATAGGCGGTCAATTCACTAGCCGTTTTTGGCCAAACTGATGACTTGCTATGGCAGCAGAATTCAACTTTCAACGACGTTTCACCCTCAAACCGATGGCCAAACCGAGCGTACAAATCAAACGCTCGAACGACTTCTCTTAACACTATGCGAGCCACACGGGACGGATTGGGCACAAAAAATCCCAAATCACATATGATTCCGCAGTTTCCACGCCAACCGGTAAACCTCCATTGGAAGTGGTGTTTGGCAAACTTTCCTCCACACCAGCCAGACTGCAAAGCTGCACGAATATTCACACGGTCAACGTTCAACGCCGAGACTTCACCACCATCTGGGAGGAAACACGACACACCCTCGCAAAGACACAAGCAGCGATGAAGCGAGCAGCTGACCGAAATCACAACGACGACGTATTCTCTGCTGGCGACCGAGTCCTCCTCACCTCAGTAAACATCAAACTCCACGGAGTCAACTGTTTGAAGCTCAAACCCCGATGGTTGGGGTCCTTTGAGATCGAGCGCTTGCAAATCCATATGGTTGCGCGACTCAAACTCCCAAACACTGTGCAAGTTCATCTGGTGTTCCATGTCAGCACACTAAAGCACTACCGGGACCTCAGAGACAACCTCCTCGGCAGATGTATCCCTCCTCCGCCTCCTGTTCAAGTGGACGAAGACATGAAGTTTGTCATCAAGGACATCCTCGGCCATCGACAGAATATCTCGTGCAGTGGCACGGCTGCAATGCCACGCATAACAACAGGGAACCCGACAACCTCCAAGACGTCGATTATCTCATCAACTGCTACTACCATCATCATCGGGAAACATCTGTACGCACACTGGGACGTCGCGGCTAAAAGGGGGGGGAGTGTTACGTACCAGACGTACACGAGTCCCTGATCCTTCCGAGTGTTACTACACAAACTGGCCACCGCATTGCGAAGACCATGATATTCACTCCGACGTTCGAGGGCAAACTGGCATACTACCCCGCCCACACTGGATATTCCCGAACCTTCCGACAGCTTTGACCACTCTCGCAAACCTACGAATAAAAGTGTCACGACCTTTTGGTCGACTTCTCGATGCACCGAGACAAATCTGGATCTATTAAGATGCATCTCGCATCTTCACCGTCGATTCTTGAAGAACTCCGAATTCTCGGCCGACCTTCTCAAATTCGACCACTCACAACGCGACTCCGCTCGCGTCACTCGACAACCGACCCAACAACCCTGACTATGCTTAGTCATAACTTGACACTTGTACATGTATGTTCGATTGTTTCAAAACTGTTGGTTTTCACACATCTCTCAGTTGTACTCTGTTGTGTCCTCCTGGATTGTGTACATCAACGTGCAAATGACTGACAACGAGACGCGACGCTGCTCAAGTGTCGTCTGGTGGAGCCGACACACGCTAAGGCCTACGCGGAGTTTGCTGGAGCCTCCTCCCTCCAACGTGCTGAGCTCCATCGGGAGACCTCCTTGGCAGTCATGCCGCCAGCAGTCACCGTTGCTGCATATGTTGTCTCCACACGTCTAGCGTCATGTCTGACTGCACTGTTGCGTTTGCACTGCCATGTTATGCCTAAGGTGCAAGTTTCATGATTCTTGGGCACTGTTGGTACCGGGGATTAGCGTAAACGCTGCCTGGGTTTAGGCAGCCGCAACTCCTCATTGCTACTTTTCTAACTGATTCTGACCACACGACTGTGTTTACAACGTGCGTATTATAGTGTGGTCCAGTTTCCAGGCAAAACGGACGACGCCCGGGTTTTGGGTTGTCGGCAGTGTGGCAGGGCTCACTGAGAAAACCATGCCTGCTAGAAAATAGGTCTGTTTTCCGATTGGCTGGTTAGCTGAGCAACAAGCTCCACAGAGCTGGGGGGGAGCTAGAACTTGGAGGGGTCGCCAATTGCTGTTCATTCTCAATTCTTAATCAGTCATTTCCAGTTTTCAGCTTCTGTCTAGCGCCAACTCTGGCCCGTGCAGTTCTCAGTAACAAACACCAAAGCTCTCAGACTTCGGCTCTGGTGCAGCAGACTGAGGGGGTAGCTTAAGCAACGAGCGTGGGTTCCCGCATGTTGCATCAACAACGTTGCTGCCCCAACCTGCTGCTATAGGAGAATTCCAACTTGGTATCAAAGCCAGAGCGTAGCAAAAGCAGCAGAACACCGGCGAACAGGTCGAGTCAACGCCGGCTGTCCCTAGAACGGGCCTCTGCAGGGGAAGTGCTACCGGATTCTTTTTGGCAATGTTGATCCGCCGGGTGGCATCGTCAAAATGCTCTCGCCGCGGGGGAAATGCTGCCAAATACTTTTTTTCGGTAGCACTGACCCCACAACGGTGGTAGCGTTGGTGGATGTGCGGCGGGCACGGAGGACCTACACTTGAGTGTCATCGACGCACATGGTGACGACACCAAGAAAGTAACTATGCTACTGCCAGTTCGGCAATAGCAACAAAAGCAGTAGGAGCAGCACACGGCAGCAGCAGCGAGAAACAGCAACAGCCGGTAGGAGCAGCACTAGCGGGCAACGGCAGCATCCGGCAGCAGCAGCAGCAGCGACGAGTAGTAGCAGCCGGCAATACCAGCAGCAGTGGGTAGCTGCAGCAGCCGGCAGTAGAAGGAGCACCGTGCAGCAGTAGCGAGCAGCAGCATTGAGTAGCATTAGCAGCCAGCAGCAGCAGCGAGCAGCATCTAGTAATAGCCAGCAGCACCCAGTTGTAGCTGATGGCAACAACTTCTCGCAGCTTGCTCCTCACAGCTTACTGCTCATAGCGAGCAGCAAACAGCAAGCAGCAAGCTCGCTACTCGCACTGAGCAGCAAGCAATGAGCAGGGACAAACGGAAAGAAAAAAAACAAACAAACAAACAAACAAAAAACCAAAAAAAACAGAAAACGACACAAGAAAATCCCCCATCCCCATAGGTGGCCCTGCTGTTGCAGCAGCAGCCACCACAGACGTTACATCAGCGACAATAGCTGCAGCACCACCAGCAACATGTAGTGGCTTAGCAGCAGCGGTGGCAGAAGCTACAACAATAGCAACAACAGCGGCAATAGCACCATCAGCAGCAACAGTTGCAACAACAACAACAGCAGCAATGTTTGCCGCTACAGTAGCAGCAGCAACAGCAGCGGTAGTACAACAATGGCAATAGTAGCAGCTTTGCAGGTAACGTAGCAACGGCTACAGCAACAGCGCGACAATTGTTGCTCATGTCTGACACACTCGGCTGACGTCACTACTGACATTAACAACAACAAAAAAAAATTGCAAAAGTAACCCTATAGATAACGCAACAACAGTTATTGACGTCATCCTAGGCTGCTATCAAAGCTGACATCGCTACTCACATCAGCAGCACACAAAACAAAAAAAACAGAGAAAACAAGGAGGGGAAGCAAAGGACACCATGGCAGAGAAGGGAAAGGGGTCCTCCTGCGTTGGAGGGTCCCCCTTCTTGCAACAACTATAGCAGTTGCAGCAGAAGCAGCAGCAATTGCCGCTGCTACAACAGCAACAAGAACAATAGCAGCAGCAGCAACAACTGCAGCAACCACAGCAACAGTAGCAGCAGTAACAGTAGCCGCAAGCCGAAGGACTTCGCAACCCCACCGCCGCCGCTTCAAGCCGGCGAGTAATTCCGGAGCTGGGAGCTCAACTTCCGGATTTGTGCACTGGGCGAGGGCCTGTGGCCCTACTATGTCCTGCCCATTGACTCCACATAGGCCGATCAAGTACATGACGCCGTTCGCGCCGTACGTGCCCTCGTCCCTGATGCCCCTCCAGCTACACGTCTCGAGCCCTTCCTCGGCGACCTCACCACTGGCACACTCCTTGACCCCGCAACTGTGTGGCATGTACTTACGCACCCTCATCGTCTGTCCAGTGACGTTGAGACCAGTCGCCTCATCCGGAGTTCAACTCCCTCCGCATTGGGGAGACCAAGACGGTCACCTCCTATTGGCAACGCACAGAGGACATCCTGTGCGTTGCCACCCCCTCTCTCCGCGCTCCTGACCATCAAACGCGGCGCCACCGATGCCTTCTCCAACGTCTTTGTCCACTACTCCCAGGAGGTCCTCGTCACGATGGCTGCCCAGGGTACCCTCATGCCCTGGGCATATGAGCTCTTCCTCTGCATCGCGGAGGCTCATCAGGGGTCACACATTCATCGCACGGAGTCCCTCGCCTCTCCTGCTCTTGCCTCAATTGTTGTTGCCGTCCCAGCAGCAACAACGTCTTCCTATGCCTCCTCATCCGGCAAGAAGAAGCGTAGGGGCAAGAAGGACAAGGGCCCACAGCATCAATCCAGCAAATCCGGTGATGGAAGCCTCGTCTGCCACAACAGTGGCCAGCCAAGACACAGGTGGTACACGTGTCCGCTCGCGACTGACGAGGCTTGCGTCATCGCCACCATGCGTCACCAACATGAGCGTCGCCTTGCCACCGTTGTCGTGACTGTCGCTACTCCTGTTGCGTCTGCGCCGCTCATAATGGCTCCACCGCAATATCTTCCGCAGCCATCCCTGCCCGCTCCTCTTTCACCGATGCCTTCCTCCTCCTTCTTGGACTCCGGTGCCGTCACACCGTAGTCGGTCTACTCTGTTGGACCCTCCACCCGCGAGCGTTAGTTGGATCAGTTCATTGTACTCAAGCTCTACCTTCTTCTCCCTCCTCCCCAAGGAAGTGCGAGTTGCATCGTCGTTGGTTCCACTGCCTTGCCCTGCATGATAGAGTCTGTGTTGCAGTCGTGCATTGTATCCTCGTCCACTCCATCCTCTGCCGTACCCTTCCCACCTCCTCCTCTTCGTGATGATGTCGCCTAGCTGGATGACTGGTAGTCCCTATTCGCACGTCCATCAACCGCGTCTGAGTCGCTCGTCCACTGCCATGGGTCTTTCCCCGACCTGGCTACACCAATCCAAGATCCGTTAGAAACCTGGATCATCGACTCCAGGGCCACGCATCACATGACGGCCTTGCGCTAGGCCTTCAATGTCCTCTGTCCCATCATCAATGTCTCCAGACGGGTTCTGGTCAGGTTTTACCCGTTCGTGGTGTCGGCGTTGTTCATTTCCGTGGTTCTGCTGGTGATTTCTTCGTGGTTGATGTCCTCTTTGTCCCTTGCCTTGAGCTCAGAGCATGGACGTTTTGCAATTGCGTGGTGTTGGAGCTGTGGCGTTGCATCCGTCAGGTTGTGTTGTCTTGCATGCCACCACCCGTGGCAACTTGTGGCATGTACCGCGCCTGTCCGCTTCTACCTTTGTCCCCTCCTCATCGGCCAAAACTGGCCACGTGTTTGATACTAGCACACTCTCCGTAGCACACACGTCTCTTGCATCGTCGTCTTTGTCACATCCAATCTGCCACTGTCGACAGCATGCTTCGCACACAACCAGCCACAGGCCTTGATCCAGCCTCCTTTCCTCTGCCGTGACCCACCGAGTGCATTGATTGTGCTCAAAGGAAGATGCACCGTTCCACCTACCTCCTATCTACCTCTCGTGCAACCGCCCCACTTGACTTGGTTCACTCTGATGTCATGGGTCCCCTCCCAACAGAGTCCGTCGGAGAGCATGGTCGTTACGTTATGACACAGACGGAGGAATACTCTTGCTATCGCTGGGTCTTCTGCCCTCGGCAGAAGAGCAACATTGCTCCCACCATTTAGGACTAGCTTGTTTGTCCTGAGCGCGAGTGTGGTTGCCCCCTCCGCCGCTTCCGTTCTGATCGTAGGGGTACCTTTCTAGGGGAGACCACACTCTTCCTCGCCTTCCGCGACGTCCATCATGAGATGTCAATGCCTTACACGCCAGTCCAGAACAGCGTGTCTCAACATTGAAAGCGCACCATGGCGGATGCCATCTGCACCATGCAAGTCGAGTCTAGTCTCTCTCGCTAAGGCTGCACACCAAATCCTAGGATTCGTGAATCCGGATCCGGATTCGGATTCGGGGATCCGAATCCTTCATTAGGATTCGATTCGGGATTCGGGGATCTTTTTTCCACAAGTTTCAACTTGGAAAACATGGTTTTATGTGGCAAACAAGAGGAGTTTTACTTGCCATAATCGGTAGGATTCGAAAAAGATTCGTGAATCCTTAGGATTCGCGAATCCAGATTCGGATTCGTGAATCGAAGCCAGACTTGGATTCGGATTCGTGAATCCGAATCCAATCTTAGATTCGGGAATCTTACCCGGTGTGCACCCTTANCCTAGGATTCGTGAATAAGATTCGTGAATCCGGATCCGGATTCGGATTCGGGGATCCGAATCCTTCATTAGGATTCGATTCGGGATTCGGGGATCTTTTTTCCACAAGTTTCAACTTGGAAAACATGGTTTTATGTGGCAAACAAGAGGAGTTTTACTTGCCATAATCGGTAGGATTCGAAAAAGATTCGTGAATCCTTAGGATTCGCGAATCCAGATTCGGATTCGTGAATCGAAGCCAGACTTGGATTCGGATTCGTGAATCCGAATCCAATCTTAGATTCGGGAATCTTACCCGGTGTGCACCCTTATCTCTCGCGGCTTCTACTTTGAGGCCATGACCTACATGACATGGGTCTGGAACCCGATTCTCCACGGACCCATTCCCCATCAGTCCACACCATACCAGCACTAGTGTGGAGAGCGAGCCGGCCAACGTCCGGCCCACGTTTGGGGCTGCGTGGCCATCATGTGGTTGCCTGCTCCACACCAGGGTAGCAAGCTTGAGCCTCACGGCCGTCCCTACACCTTCCTTGGCGTCTCGCGTCAATCCAAGGCATGGTGCTTCTGGGATCCCACCCGGCACAACATCGTCGAGTCCTGGGATGCCCTCTTCTTTAGGGACCTGTTTCCCCGTGACCTCGTTCACTCCGGCGCGTTGATGTTCCTTCCCTCGCATGGGGGAGTGGTGGGTCCGTCCTCCTTCCAACCACGTCCGGGCGTCCCATCATCTACGCCCGCGGGTCCTTCTGTGACGGCTGCCCCGTCCGTGTCCACCAGCTCCTAAGGGCCGACTGCCTCATCCATGTCCGCCAACTCCTCAGGGTTGGCTACCCCGTCCATGTTCGCCAGCCACTCAAGGCAGGCAGCCCAATCCGTGTCCGCCAGCCCCTCCCGTCGGGCTGTCCCATTCATGTTCGCCAGTCCCTCCAGGCCAGCTGCCCCGTCCACGCCTGCCAGTCCCTCCAGGCCGGCTTCCCCGTCCGTATCCGCCAACCCATCCGGGACGGCTGCCCCATTTGTGTCCGCCAGCCCCTGAGGGCCGACTGCCCAGTCCATGTCGGCCAGCCCCTCTGGGCCGGCTGCCCCGTCCATGTCCGCCAGCCCCACAAGGCCGGCTACCCCACCCGTGTACGCCAGCCCCTCCGGGCCGGCTGCCCCGCCCATGTCCGCCAGCCCCTCCGAGCAGGCTGCCCCATCCGTGTCCGCCACCCCCTCCGGGCCGACTGCCCCGTCTGTGTTTGCCAACCCCTCCAGGCCGGCTACCCTGTCCACGTTCGCCAGCTCCTCATGGCCAGCTGCCCCATGTGTGTCAATGCGCTACACACGTGGTCCGGGCAAGAGCCTTCAACCCAGACCGACAGTGAGCACTCAGGCCACCTCCTCATGTCCTCTAGTTCCATGACCCCCTGTCACCCTCCGAGGCTCCTTGCCTCCTGTCATACCCACTTCCACAGTCGTGAGTGGGTACCCCGGCACCAAGGCACTTGGCTTGGCCATGCTGTCAGTCATCATTGAGCTACATCCAGGGTGAGCTTTGGGCTATGCATTGCTCCATCACGAGCACCGGCATGTCATTGCGACCACGCTCATGCGTATGCCACCAGGGGCGCGGGACGCACACGTCCTTACTGTCCGCCCCACGGAACGACCAAAGGATCCAATCACACTATGTGAGGCTCGGGCGTCTCCCGAGGCCGCTCTGCATGTGCCGACGAGCTTACCGCTATTCGGCAACATCAAGTCTATGAGCTCGTCGACCTCTCCCCAGGTCGCATGGCCATCGGCGCCAAGTGGGTTCTCCGACAAAAGTGGAAGCCAAACGGGTCTCTAAACAAGTACAAGGTCCACCTTATAGCCAAAGGGTTTGCTCCGGTCCCTAGGATCGACGATGACCAGGTCTTCACCCTAGTTGGTCGATTCTTCACTAGTCAAGCGTTATTTAGCCTGGTTGCCCACCACGGGTGGGAATCTCATTGGCTCGATGTGAGCAACGCCTTTCCCCATGGCTCACTGGAGGGCGATGAGCTCTACATGGTGCAGCCTCCAGGCTCCGACGATGGCTCCGGCAAGGTCTGGAGGTTACGGAAGGCCCTTTATGGCCTCAAGCAGTCACTACGCTGATGGAACCAAGAGATCACTCATACGCTTCTCATCGGCGGCCTCCTTCGCAGCGCTGCCGTCCCTGCGCTGTTCATCATTCCGCGAGGTCAGACCCTTGTCGCTGTCATGGTCTATGTTGACAACCTGCTCATCGCATCGCCGGATGCAACGGCCATGTAGCGGGTCAAAGACCTGCTACATGTTGCCTACCAGATGAAGGACCTCGGGTCAGCACGAGTCTTTCTCCGGATGAAGCTTGAGCATGATCGCTCTATGGCCATCTTACATGTCCATCAGGCCATTTACGTCCAGACCTTGATTGAGCGCTTCGCTGAGGACCTACCCCTCATGCCGAGAGCATTCTCACCCATGTCGTCCGATGGTCAGACGATGCTGAAGAGATTTGATCCAGCCGTGGTAGGGGAGCCAGTAGACGTGACCACATATTTACGCGTCATCGGGTCACCGTTGTTCCTCGCGACGATGACGTGTCCAGACATTGCATTTGCCGTCAACCTCCTTGCACAGTTCTCTCAGGAGCCACGTCACCTCCACTTTGAGGCCACCATCCGATTATTACGCTATGTTGTCTCTACCCCACAACGAGGCCTCATGCTCCGTCGACAGCCATCCGTTGTGGCGACGGGATAGACAGACAGTGACTGGGCTGGCAGTCCGGACGGCAAGAGTCATACTGGCTGGATCTTTCTTGTTGGCCACACGTTTGTCTTGGCGCAGTGGCAAGTAAGGCTGCAATACGCGCAGCACAACTGAAACTGAGTATGTGGCCCTTGGTTATGGCGCTTGTGAGAGCGTGTAGCTGTGCCGACTGTTGTCCGAGTTGCATCAGCCAGTCCCGTCCATCACGTTGCATTGTGACAATGAGAGCTCCATGGTCATTGCTGACAATGAACGGTGCATCACAATCGCACAAAGCACATCAATGTCAAGTATTACTATGTGTGTTCGTTGCTGCATGACAGCAGTATCAGCATTGTGCGGGTTGAGACAGCACATCAGTTGGCTAACTTCTTGATCAAGGCACTGAGTGTGACTCCTTGAGGAAAGCTCCGAGTGCGGTCGGTGTGCGTCCGTGAGGTTCTCTCTCTCTCCCTGACTGCTTGGTCTCTGTACTCTCTGCCAGCCTCTCTACACTGCGCCTTTGAGTCATGGGGTAGTGTTGGTTTTTCACACATCTCTCATTTGTATTCTGTTATGTCCTCCCAGCTTGTGTACATCAGCGTGCAAATGACTGACGGCGAGACGCGATGCTGCTCAAGTGTCGTTTGGTGGAGCAGACGCACGCTAAGGCCTACACACACTTTGCTGGAGCCTCCTCCCTCCAACGTGCTCAGCTCCATCAGCAGACCTCCTTGGCAGTCATGCCGTAAGTAGCCACTGTTGTGCATATGATGTTTGCACGCGTACAGCGCCGTGTCTGACTGCACTGTTGCATTCGCAGCGCCATGTTCTGCCTAGGGTCTAAGTTTCATGATTTTCAGGCACTGTTGGTACCAGGGATTAGCGTAGACGCTGCATAGGTTTATGCTGCCAGACCTACTCACTGCTATTTTTCTAGTTGATTCAGACTGCAAGACTGCGTTTGCAACGTGCGTATTATGGTGTGGTCCAGTTTCCAGGAAAAATGGACGACGCCCGGGTTTTGGGTTGTCGGCCGTCTAGCAAGGGTCACCGAGAAAACCCCGCCTGCCAGAAAATAGGTCTATTTTCTGATTGGCTGGTTAGCGAAGTAACAAGCTCCACAAAGCTGGGGGGGAGCTAGAACTTGAAGGGGTCTCCCATTGTTGTTCATTTTCAGTTCTTAATCAGTCATTTCCAGTTTTCAGCTTTTGTCTAGCGCGAACTCTGGCACGCGCAGTTCTGAGTAACAAACACCAGAGCTCTCACACTTAGGCTCTCGTACAGCAGACTGAGGGGGCAGCTTAAGCAACGAGCGTGGGTTCCCGCACGCTGCATCAACAATGCTACTGCCCCAACTTGCTACTATATGAGAATTCCAACTAACTTGTCATCGAAGTACATGTACCGCTAATTATGAAATGCTCAAGTGTCCGAAATTCTAAATCGTGTTTCGCCTCACAACTCCTACCTGTTCGCCATCTATGCTCCGTTCAACGTAAGAGGGGCTGCTTTGCCAGCACAGACGCGAGGGGGAGCTGGGAAACGATTCTTGTTTATGCTTTCTCTCAACAAGGGCAAGGCGGACAGTGGTCCATCATCGTGGGCATGCTCGCCCGTTTATAGTCGCATAACATGTATACCAGTCTCGTCCCCCAACCCCGACCCCGCGCAAACCCCGTGAACACACACTCGACATTAGACTTTTGTGTTCAAGAATCCTATTTCTAGTTTTGAACTATGGACAAGCAATAATCGATCCTTTGCAGTCAATCGCGCACTTGTCCTGCCGTCATCTATCTATCATTCTCAAGCATTTGAATGTACACTCATTTGCACTACAATGTTGACTTAGTGACATCTCGTGACCGTTACTTGTCAAAGTTTTCTTGTCTCACTTACTCAATACCCGGGCACTGTACCTCGTGAAGTTGCTGGTAACCTTCCTAGGTCACACATGTCAGACCAACCATGGACACGCAAGAGACATGCCACGCCATGGATGCGGAAAGCTTGCTTCACTTTGTTCGGTACAACCAAGACAAGTGTAAGGGGGAGCGAGAGTAGCTAAGTCAACCGGTGAGCATGCCTCGCTCCGGGCATCACGCCTGAGCGAGTACACACCGCCACCCGGGGGTCGAGCCCGACCGCTTGGATATCAACCTCACGGCGGCTACTCACCAATGCACGGGAAAACCCGGCACAGTGGCCNAGACCAACCATGGACACGCAAGAGACATGCCACGCCATGGATGCGGAAAGCTTGCTTCACTTTGTTCGGTACAACCAAGACAAGTGTAAGGGGGAGCGAGAGTAGCTAAGTCAACCGGTGAGCATGCCTCGCTCCGGGCATCACGCCTGAGCGAGTACACACCGCCACCCGGGGGTCGAGCCCGACCGCTTGGATATCAACCTCACGATGGCTACTCACCAATGCACGGGAAAACCCGGCACAGTGGCCCCCTAAGGATCAGCACCCGGGAAATGCAGCTCCCCCAGAAACATTCAACGCAAGCAACATGATGCAAGGCACGGCAGTCAGAGTGTACGGGCCCTAGCATTTTCCACATCACAGAGTCATAAGAGGCACAAGGAGTTAGACGATGGCAACAAGTGCCTCAGAGGAAGCCCTTGGGTGAAGCTGCAGTGGTTGCCAGAAGGCATCAAACACTTCTGCCAGAGCTGTCACGTTTGTTGCTTCCCCAGGTTGAGCCATGTCATTCAATCTGTACAATGATATGCACAGTGTGTGATGGCAAGAGAGCACAGAGTTATGAGTGACCAACGAACTTCAACACTCCCCCATGCACCGCAGCCAATCACTTCATGCACGTGGGAACCACACAAGAGATAACGAGAAGAGATAACAGAACAATGAATCCGTCAACCTGGATCATGTGGGCAGATGAGACCAACAGAGTGGACAGCACTTTTGAACACATTACGACTGAGAGCTTTTGTGAGGAAGTCAGCTCACTGCGACCGTGTGTCCACCCAAGTCACCTGAACAATGCCAGCAGCAATGCACTCGCGAACGAAATGGTGCTCAACATTGATGTGCTTGGTGCGTGAATGATGCATGCCGCTATTCTCAGCAATGGCCTTTGTGCTTTGGTTGTCGCAACGCAGAGTGATGCAGCGAATGGGCACACGCAGCTGCTGTAGCAAGCGACAAAGCCAGACAGCCTCACACGTGCCTGCTCCAAGTGCGACATACTCAGCCTCAGCGGTGCTGCGTGCCACACACCCCTGCTTGCCACTTTTCCAGGATACTGCGGTGCCGCCAACAAGGAAGATGTAGCCTGTTCGGCTGCGGGCATCAGTGTCATGTGCCCAATCACTGTCGGTAAAGCCGTCCACTACCACCGAGGACTGTGCACGAAAGTATAGTCCGATGCGGGTGTGGAGAGAGCATAGCGCACAACCCGCAATGCAGCCTCAAGGTGCCGTTCACGGGGGCACTGTGAGAACTAGGAAAGGAAGTTCACAGCAAACGCCACATCAGCACGAGTGGTAGTGGCAAGGTACATCAATGAGCCGATGACTCTGAGGTAGTCGGTCACATCGACCATCTCACCCAGCGTGGACACCTCCCGAGACTTCAGTAAGGACTGACCGGCAGGTGTCATGGGTGTGGACGCAGTGGGGATGGATGTGAGGAGCGCTGAGAAGCGCTCCCCCAGACTACGTACATACGCAGCCTGATGAACGTGCAAGGTATGTCGCTGGCGATCACGTTCCAGCTCCATACCAAGGAAGACCCAAGCCGGGCCAAGATCTTTCATCTTGTAAGTCGACTGCAAAAGAGCTTTGAAAGCTCTGACTGAGGCCGGATCGAGAGAGGCGATGAGGAGGTCATCCACGTAGACGAGGATGGCCACAAGTGGTTTGGTGGGATCACTGAAGAACAGGGCAGGGTCCACGGGGCTTCGTTTGTAGCCACCCTTTTCAAGAGTCACAGTGATCTCTTGGTTCCAACACCGTGGTGACTGTTTCAAACCGTAGAGGGCCTTGCGCAGACGCCATACCCTTTTTGTTCCATCTGAGAAGCCGGGTGGCTGTGTTGGCCTGAGGGTGAGTGTGCACCCTGGAGGGTCCCTAGCAGTGGCTGGTTCACACCACCAACTATTTTTGGAGAGACTGAAACTATGGAGGCAACTGGTTCCAAGGATGGCAGAAAACTAGTCAGAGAGTGTGGCAACAGTTTTGGCCTCAGTTGACTGGGAATGAACACCTTGATCAAGGCTCACAAGCAGTGGCATTTCATAGCCACTGATCTAAGCTTTCTAGAACACCAAAGCATGCCAGATTTGGAGCTTCCTAGCNCTGGAGGGTCCCTAGCAGTGGCTGGTTCACACCACCAACTCTTTTTAGAGAGACTGAAACTGTGGAGGCAACTGGTTCCAAGGATGGCAAAATCTGGTCAGATATTGAGGCAATAGTTTTGGCCTCAATTTGACTGGATATGTACACTTGATCAAGGCTCACAAGCAGTGGCATTTTATAGCCACTGATCTAAGCTTTCCAGAACACCAAAGCATGCCAGATTTGGAGCTTCCTAGCAGATTCTATGGCTTCTAGAGTGCTCCTTGGTAGGCTGTCCTTTTCCCACCTAGGAAGGC
>SZWC01000736.1:297089-307610 GCA_023375785.1 Penium margaritaceum
GAGATGACTCGCTTCTGCTGTGAGGTCCGGCAGATGGTGCTTGACCTAACTTGCTTGGATGTACATTGAACCAGCGACCAGGACCGTGTGAGCAGTGGTGAGGTGTCTCACCTGCTCTGATACCAGAAGTTTCTGGTAACCTTCCTAGGTCACACGTGTCAGACCAACCATGGACACGCAAGAGACATGCCACGCCATGGATGCAGAAAGCTTGCTTCACTTTGTTCGGTACAACCAAGAAAAGTGTAAGGGGGAGCGAGAGTAGCTAAGTCAGCCGGTGAGCGTGCCTCGCTCCGGGCATCACGCCTGAGCGAGTACACACCGCCACCCGGGGGTCGAGCCCGACCGCTTGGATATCAACCTCACGGCGGCTACTCACCAATGCACGGGAAAACCCGGCACAGTGGCCCCCTAAGGATCAGCACCCGGGAAATGCAACTGCCCCAGAAACATTCAACGCAAGCAACATGATGCAGGGCACGGCAGTCAGAGTGTACGGGCCCTAGCATCTTCCACATCACAGAGTCATAAGAGGCACAAGGAGTTAGACGATGGCAACAAGTGCCTCAGAGGAAGCCCTTGGGTGAAGCTGCAGTGGATGCCAGAAAGCATCAAACACTTCTGCCAGAGCTGTCACGTTTGTTGCTTCCCCAGGTTGAGCCATGTCATTCAATCTGTACAATGAGATGCACAGTGTGTGATGGCAAGAGAGCACAGAGTTATGAGTGGCCAACAAACTTCAACACCTCGGTATGGGGCGCGGCTGGTAAACGCCGGAAATCGACGCCAACAACGATTTCCAGCGAAATCAGAAGTTGCGCACCATCTTCCGCCATGAGCCTACGATTGGAAATAATTTTACGACATGCAGGCCCATGCAAAAACGAACATGAGCTCTGTGTGTGAGTGCGATGCAAGACGGCAAGAATTTGGCTAAGTCTGGAACGTTGAATATAAAGAACAAGGAGAAATTACAATTGAGCCCCTAGCGGGCTTATATAGGGGCGCCGGCAGCTAACCGCACCGGGCCCCGTCACCCCTGCTGAACCCAAATGAGTCAACAGGGAGAACACACTGCATACACCACGAGAGTAACAAAGGTCGTCTCCTCGAGGCACCGGAACAACTGTCCGAGTGCCCGAGTCTCAACCACCGAGAAAATATGAGTAGTGCCAAAACATCTCGGAATCAACGTCCAGACATCACAGACGGCTTTCCGAACATCGGAAGCCCCACAATAGCCATCGGGTCTCCTCGTCGCACCGGTGCAGTCAACCGGATGCGCGGGTCTTAACCCACCGAGAAAACTCTCCTATCTCCTGACAGGCCCACATGGCTGCCGGAACGCATCGACCGCGTCTCGCCGGCGATGTCGTAGGTGCTGGAGAAGTCTCGGTGCAGTCCAGAGGCCCATCGTGTCTTCACGCCCTCCTCTGCCATATACCCCGAATGTGGGTATATCGGTAAACTAGCAGTGTCGGTCGTGACGGGTGGAAGCCACACAAACCAACACTCCCCCTGGCTGACATAGCCGTCCACGCCAGAACGAATGAGCGAAGGCATGGAATAACAATGCATGGCAAGCCATAACATGCATGAGTCAACTCGCACAAACACACACACACACACACACACTCGTCTGCTATCCATCCATGGTCTCCCTGGACACTGGCACAGCCCACCAAGTGTCTGGGTCTCGACCATGAGAGGAGTGATGCACACACACACAAACCAGTGTAATGCACATCATACACATGTCAGAGGACAAGATGGTCTCCTCGTGACACTGGCGGTACCAGGGTCCGGGTCTCGACCACTACGAGCAATCAAATTCAATAGTATCATCATCCAAACACAGGATCAAGGGAGGATCTCCTCGTAACACGGGTGCAATGCACCACGTGTCCGGGTCTCGACCAACAGCTCGCATGCACAATGTCACACGCAGTATAGCGACACACTAAGACACACGATCACATGGTCTCCTTGTGACACTGGTGCAATGCACCAAGTATCCGGGTCTCGACCAATAGCTCGCATGCACAATGCCACACACAGTATAGCGACACAGTAAGACACACGATCACATGGTCTCCTCGTGACACTGGTGCAATGCACCAAGTGTCCGGGTCTCGACCAACAGTGTGCTACCATCTGTATGCAGCTGTGCACACACGTAGCGTGAGGCACATGCGGGATGCTGTAGATGCTCAGAACAGAGCATGGACCTCGCCATGCATCTCCCATGGCGTCGCGTCAGGTCGAGGTCCACACAACACTCCCCCTGGGCAGATGAACCTGGCAGCGATGTCCTCGATGGAGATGCTGATGTCGTAGCTGAACAGATCCTGGGAGATGAGTCATGTAGTTTATCCATCATGTAGAGACAGCTCCCCCTGTCACCTGTGAGTCGACTCCCTCCCTCAAAGACGAAGTGGTGTCTCCGGTTACAACTCCTCACGTGAATCTGCATCACCTGGGGTATACCAGTCCTCGCGTGACTGCCAAGGGTCCCAACTCACAGTCTCTCCTGCCTCCGCACTTCCGCGATGCATCTGTGGACGCCGGAGGAACGGGAATGGGCGAGCAGCACGCGTGTGTGGATGAAGTGGCGAAGCTGGCCTCCGATACGGGATAGGAGACCCTGAGACACAAGGGTGTACTGCTAGAAGAGGAGAGCTGGAGCGATGAACCGGATCACCACTCGTGGATGAAGATGAAGATGGGACAGGTGAGTCGGGTGGATGAAGGTGCGTGACGGCAGTAGAAGAAGGAGAAGCCATGATGTAGTCGAAAGGAGTCGGGATGGCGGAAGCCGAAGGCACGCTAAGCATCACTACTGCTGCCGGAAGGCTCCTGCCGGTACCAATGATGCTGCCCTCCTCTGAGAATCGCTCACGCGCTGCAACCATCTCCCGCTGTAGCATGACTACACGCTCCTGCAGATCAACATAATCTGCCTCGGACATGTCGAGGTGGCCCATGTCGACCTGGTGTAGAATGAACTCTGCCTCACTGGATGTTGCACATGCAGACTGCACAGCTCGTGAGTACAGTGCCATTTGCATCTCTGCTGCTGAAGATGATGGAACAGGTGCTGCTGCATCCTCCTCGGGGTCAACCAAGGTCGCAATGTGCTGAGACGCTGGAACATCGGATGCAGCTGCAGGTGTCGCATCCACATCACAGCTCGTGTCTGTCATGCGAGGAGTGAGCGGTCACATGCCGAGAGAGAAGGAGAAGGAGGAGTCGTCAGAGTCCGTAGAGCATGTGGAAGCGTCGTCTGTGCAGGTACTACCACTCTCGGCGTTGATGTGATCGGTAGCGTCACCAAGAGGTGAAATTGAGGGGGCAGAACTCAGCTCCTGCTGACGAGGTGACTCCATCTGCATGTATGGATCTGCTCCGGTGTCCTCGACTGCCGCCATAATGGACACAGGTGTACAGGGCTCCGGCTCAGCAATGTCCGTCAAGGCGACCAACAAGCGCAGCTGGCGCTCACGCACTGTCTCGCCGGGAACGCTGGTCGCTACCACCTACTCGATGATAGAGTAAGGACCATCATCTGACTCCGTCATATATGTCGCTGCTCCGTCGTGGGTACGGGAATCCAAAGACTGTGGGAACATGGACGACTCCTCACGCTGAAGCTGGTCCTCAAGTAGTGCAGATGAGGCGGTGAAGCATGCTGTGTCTGCTGCAGCATATGTCTCGGCGCCATCTCTCAGAACTGCTGCTCTCAAGAACGCCTCAACCTCTAACAGACCAGCCGGTCGACTCTGCTCATGTACAGCGACCGCTGTCGGGCTAGTATGAGTCCTGTGCGCCAACGCCCCTGGAAATCTGTATGGGACATCCCGATCTGCACAATACTCCTCTGCTGCCGCCAGGTCGCTACTGATCAGAGTCGCGAATGGCATCACCAAGGCACGTGAGACCTGCCCTTCTCGTGATGCAACCTGCTGCTGCAAAATGTCTGGCTGCTGCCCCAGCGTAGATGTCGACCTCGATAACATGCATGTCCCAAGTACTCCAACATCTGCCGGAGTCGTGTGAGTCGTCTGCATACTCTCTCCCGAAAGTCCTGGGCCTCCACCGGATGGAGCTGGGAGTGGCACAGTCCACGGACACCGTGCCTGCACTCCTCCTGAGGTAAACTGCTGCTGCAGAACGTCCGGCTCCTGTCCCAGCGTGGATGTCGACCTCGATGACACGCATATCTCCTGCACTGGAACCTCCGCCGGGCTCGTGTGAGCCTGCTGCACAAACTCCGCCAAAACTCTGCAAGAGGCATCCCGATCCGTACGGGACCCCTGTGCAACCGCCGTGCCACCACCGGTAGGAGCCGCGAGTGGCACTGCCCACGGATGTCGGGCCTGCACTCCTCCTAACGCAAGCTGCTGCTGTATAAGATCTGGATCCAGCGCGGACGTGGAATTCGAGCTCGATGACACGCAAGTCTGCACCATGACCTCCATGTCGAGATCAGACTCCATGCGATGTGTCACCGTATCATCTGAGTCTACCTGTGCTGACGCTCCGGCAGCACGGCCTGGTGCGAGTGCGAATCCTGTCGCTACGGTCACATCAGGCAATGCACGGTGACCACGCTCCCCCTCGACAGGTACAACAATGGAGCCCGAGAAGGTGGAGGATGTATCAACACCAGCGCGAGCACGCCGTGCAGAGCGCTGACGCCGACGTTGCAGAGTCTCTCGACTGGAACGAATGCATGGAGGTATGTCATCGCGAGATGGCGTCGTGGTCATAGAGTGAAGGATCGACAGGATGGTGGCAGTCTGGGACTCGCTGGCAGGTGGAGCTTAAGGTACACCATCGGATGAGGAAGGAGGAGAGGAAGGAAGAGATGTGATCGAAGAGGCCATCGACGAACGAGTAGCAGAAGCATGCTCAGTAACAACAAGGTCACAGAGCCGCTGCACCGTCTGCCGGAGGCCGTGGATCTCAGCGAATATGCTCGCCAGAGATCCAGCTAGGGGATCAACCAACGCCGGCAGATCCGTATGCTGTGGAGGACACAGGCTCGAACGAGGCTGTAGACAAGGTGGATGCCAGCCGGGAGGGCGCGTCCAACAGCGACGCCAACCATGACGTCCATCACCACAGTAGTAGCAGGCGAATGCGCAAGACGCCTGCTCAGATGTCCGCACACTCATCTCATGCGCTGAACGATGGATAGGTGCCGAGGGCACCTACTCCCGGTGGTAAACACCAAGCCACGGGAGAGAACGGGGCCAGTAGGTACTGTCACTCCTGGAGGTCACGGCGTCCGGGTCAGCAAACGTGACCAGACGGGAAGAGTTGCACTACCACAGCACGCCCGGAGACGACAGTCTGACTAACTGCGGCCACTAATGCTGCTGCCACTAATGGAGCGAAGACTGCTCCAAGACGAGAAGGGGTGGCGGCTGTAGATGTGGCTGCTGCTCCAAGCGGTAGACGACCCAGCCCTCGGAGCTGGTAGGACTCGAATCCGCCGTCGATCCTACGGGGTGAAATGCGCGCACCAATCCACGGGCCCCAGAAAGACGCCGGTCGAGGACGCGTCTAGAAGCGGAGATCGTTGCCGACGACCGTCCGCAGTCGGCTGAGAAGACGAAAGCGGAAGCTGTCGCGCAGCCGCTGCACGATGTAGTCGTCGACACTTTACCGCCTGATGCTGCTATTGCAGCTATGAAACTGCCGCTGTTGCGGCGGTGGTAGTTGGAAGATGACCTTTTTTTTCTGGTCGGTATTCTCTAGTCCTCAGGCCCCCCTTTCTGTTTTTCTTTTTCTTTGGCCTCACCCGCCACCCCCCTTTGTTTTTGTTTTGGTTCTCCCCTCTCCTCGCCTGAAGCCCTTGCCTTTCTCTTTTGTTTTTTTTTCCTTCTTTTTTTTGTTCTTCTGTCAGGACTACCCCTTTTTGTACCTTTCGTGACTCGCCCCCCCCCCTTTTCTCGATTGCCCGGAAGGTGGGCGAACGGTGAAAATGAGGAGGGGGGAGGGGGGGGGTGTCCGGCCTGTCCGGCTCTCCCTCCCGTGCACGCTCGCTCGCTCGCTCGCTGAGCGAGCGAGTGAGCGAGTGGGTGTGGGGGGGGAGGAGGGAGCGAGTGTTAGCTACTGAGCTAACCACCTCCGGCAGAGAAGCCGCGAAACCGAAAAGCTCACAAAGGTTCTTACACCTTCTTTCTTTGCAGGTATGTGTCATGCACCCCAAACTTAATCAGGCATACACTTCACCTTCAAGAGTACTAACGCCTTAGCATTACATCTCAAGAAGAGCTCAAGTCGTCAATACGCAAGAGAGCATCAAGCAAGGGTTAATTGATCAGCATGCAAGACAAGTCCTTTTATAGCTGTCTGTCCAGTCCTAGAACTCAAAAGCACATTCCTGGGAAGTGGCCTGAACCAGCCACGTCACCAATAGACTTGCACTGTGNAGTGTCAAGGTGACAGACCAACCATGTAGCGTCCAAGAAGCTACGGACTTTCTTTCTTGGAAGCTTCCACAACAAACAAGATATGCATGGGGCCAGGATCGAACTCATGACCTCTCACTTGGCCAAATCAACAAAATGGCCAGGGCAACCACTCACCCACATGGTGTACTCACAGGTCATATCTCACAAGAGACAGAGCATAGTTGAGTCACACTACAACGGATCTAGGGGTCATACCTCCACAAGGGGCAGAGCATTCCTGATCCGTCCTACAACACTGAACAAGGGGCAGAAACATTTAACAGCGAGAGGGGGGGGCTGTCCGCCCCTCTGACCCGGCCCCTCCGTCGGTCGACCGACGGGGCCGACGGGGCCGACGGGGCCAACGGGGCCGAGGGGGCCCACGAGGCCGACGGGCCCCGTCCGAAGGGCCCCTCGGAGGGGCTCGGCAAGGCCCTCTGAGGGCCCCCCTAAGAAGAGGAGGAAGGGAGGGGGGGGGTGCGAGCAGGACCCCCTCAGAGGGCCCCCCCGATCAGAGGAGGGTTGCGAGGCCCTCCTCGTAGCGGCAGCAGCGGCTACAGCGGTAGGTGCAGCTGCGGCGGTTGCTGCTGCAGCTGCTGCTTCTGCTGCTGCTTCTGCTTCTGCTGCTGCTGCTGCTCTGCGCAGCAGCTGCTGCTGCTGCTTGCTGCTGCCGCCGCGGCTGCTGTTGCTGCACGCTGCTTCTGCTGCCGCCGCTGCTGCAATAGTTGCTGCTGCTGCTACTCTGCGAAGCAGCAGCTGCTGCTGCTGCTTATTGCTGCCGCCACGGCTGCTGCTGCTGCACGCTGCTGTTGCTGCTTGATGTTGCCGCCGCTGCTGCTTCTGTTTTTTTTTTCCTTTCCTCGCTCTGCACGCTACTACTGCTACTACTGCTGCTGCGGCTACTTCTGCTGCTGCTACTACTACTACTGCTGCTGTTGCTGCTACTGCTAAAGTTGCTGCTGCTGCTGCTGCTGCTTCTGCTACTGCTGCGTCGCTGCTTGCTGTTGCACGCTGCTGCTTCTGCTCGCTGCTGCTCCTCGCTGCTGCTCCTCGCTGCTGCTGCTCGCTGTTGCCACGGCTGCAAGCTGCTGCTGCGTCGCTACTGCTCGTGCACGCTGCTGCTGCCAACGCGTGCTGCTGCTGCTGTTGTTGCTGCAACTTCTCACCGCCCCTGTGGCATTCGCGTGCAGTCGCTTTGCGCTCCCTCACGCTGCTGCTGGCGTGGCGCCACGTGGCGCGTTCTCTTAGCGTTCCGCCCACTGCTACTGCTTCTGCTGCTCACACGCCCCCCTGTGCTCTGATACCAGATTGGAAATAATTTTAGGGCATGCAGGCCCATGCAAAAACGAACATGAGCTCTGTGTGTGAGTGCGATGCAAGACGGCAATAATTCGGCTAAGTCTGGAACGCTGAATATAAAGAACAAGGAGAGATTACAATTGAGCCCCTAACGGGCTTATATAGGGGCACCGGCAGCTAACCGCACTGGGCCCCTGAGAAACTGCTAGGAAGCTTCCTAGCCTTGCTGCTGCTGACGTGGCGACACTGTCCAGTCAGCTGATGCACTAGCAAGCAGGCAGGTGCAAGAAACAGCAAGGATCAGGCTAGGGAGACGCGCAAAGTCTCATAAGCTTCAATAGCTTAGTAAATGCAGAGAGAGATGACAAATGACAGGTCCAGGGCATAAATACCTGCCGCGGCGCACGGCGGGTGTCGCACGCGGCAGTCCAAGAGCTGTCCTAAAACCGGCCCAAAACCACTGTTTTGGCCGTAACTCTGCGCACACATGTCAGAATCCTACGCCGTCTGAACCTAGACGTGCAGAATCAAAAGACGCACGCAACGACTGGTCACATGCATGCATCCATCGACTGACAGCGAGTATATAATGCAAAAACATGCAAATGGGTCTCATGCCCAGTCCGCCGAAAGGCGCCTGCAAGACGTAGAAGGCACAACAAGGAGTCCCGGTGACATCTGGGGCTCTGGAACAGTAGTCGGTCAGCTCCAGACGTGTAGGCCGCCGCCTGTCGCCACGCCGGTGTCACAAGGGCCGCCTGCCTCAGGGATCTGCACGAGTATGGACACGGCCGAGTGGTCACAGTAAACTGTACAGAAACGGCACAAATCACAACACTCCCCCATGACCCGATGGTACGCATGTCCATACGCGTGCAGCACTGGTACATCCACATAGTGAGTGACACAGACAGATGAGACAGCAACGTACATCCCACACTCAACCACTGTCACGCACGGGGCGAAGCCCAACAGAACGAATGGCCACCAGGAACTTTCCGCGTGCAAGTGCCTTCGTCAAGAAATCAGCTCGCTGCAAGTCAGTGCCAACCCACATGATGGAGATCACGCGTCGCTCCACCAGATCGCGAACGAAATGATGCTCAACCGCAATGTGCTTTGTGCGAGCATGAAAAACACCAGAGTTCTCCGCAATGGCGAGAGCACTCTGGTTGTCGCAACGCAGCACAATGGCGGGTACTGACTGCCCTAGCTCAAGAAACAGGCGCTGCAGCCAAACTGCCTCAGCAGCCCCTGCCCCCAAAGCCACATACTCTGCCTCCGACGAGCTACGTGCGATGCAGCCCTGCTTCCCGCTTCGCCAAGACAAAGCGGTACCACCGAGCAGGAACACGTAGCCAGTGCGACTGCGCCCGTCGGGACTCCAAGCCCAGTCGCTGTCAGTGTAGCCGTCAAGGACCACCGAACACTGCCGACGAAAGCAGAGTCCGAGATACGGTGTGGAAACCACGTACCGTACCACTCGCACAGCCGCGTGAAGGGCTCTCGCACGTGGAGCCTGCGAGAACTGAGCGAGGAGGTTGACGGCGAACGCGATGTCGGGACGCGTGGTCGTGGCCAGGTACATCAGAGATCCGATCAGACGGAGGTACAAGGTCACGTCCACTGTCTCCCCCAGCTGTGTAGGGTCATCCACCTTCAGGGCATCCTGCCCATCAGGTGTAATGGGTGTGGAAGCAGTGGGCACTGCACCGAGGAGATCGCTAAAGCGCTCCCCCACGACTCGTGCATATCGGGCCTGATGCAGCAGCAGTGTCCGATGTCTGCGATCACGTACAATCTCCATGCCGAGAAACACCGATGCAGGACCGAGGTCCTTCATCCTGTAGGCGGTCTGCAGGACAGCCTTGGCCTCCTTCACGGCCTCCAGAGATGGAGACGCAATCAGAAGGTCATCAACATAGACCAGGATGGCGGTGAGACGCTCGGGTGTCGGCAGGATGAACAGCGAGGGGTCAGCCTCGCTCTGTACGTATCCTGCACGAGTCAAGGTGCCTGTGATCTCCCGGTTCCAACACCGTGGAGACTGCTTGAGGCCGTACAAGGACTTGCGCAAGCGCCAGACCTTGTCACCGTCCTCAAAGCCTGGTGGCTGAGCCACGTAGATCTCCTCATCCAGAGAGCCATGGAGGAACGCGTTGTTCACATCCATCTGGTGTAGTTCCCAGTCATGCTGAGCCACTACACCGAACAGAGCTCGAGCTGAGGTCATGCGGCCGACAGGGGCAAAGGTGTCAGTGTAGTCAACTCCCTCAATCTGAGAGAACCCCTTGACGACCAAGCGGGCCTTGTAGCGTTCCAGTGAGCCATCAGGCTTCACTTTCTTGCGAAAGACCCACTTGACCTGAATCGCCTTCCTCCCGGGGGGAAGGTCGACCAGCTCATAGACTCCGTGCTCTCGGATAGCGCGAAGCTCATCCTCGCAAGCAGCTCGCCAGGCATCAGAATCCTGCGATGAGAGAGCCTCTCTCAATGTGCCTGGATCAGGGGCCAGAGAGGGGGAACTCTGCGTGGCAAGTGCAGACGCCACCGTGTCAGGCCTGACAGTCACGAGGTCAGCTGCTGCGTCACAGGCGATATGGAACTCGCGAGTGACCAGATCGTGCCCGATGGGGCACGCTGGGTGTACCTCTGTAGACTCAGTGCGGGCACTCAGGCCTAGGGCCTTTGTGCCTGGATCACCGCTCGCGATGCTGCGAGTGGGGCGCCTGGGTCCCGGACCCGACGCCCGCTGAGCTCC
>SZWC01000736.1:311485-342760 GCA_023375785.1 Penium margaritaceum
CTGTCCTAAAACCGGCCCAAAACCACTGTTTTGGCCGTAACTCTGCGCACACATGTCAGAATCCTACGCCGTCTGAACCTAGACGTGCAGAATCAAAAGACGCACGCAACGACTGGTCACATGCATGCATCCATCGACTGACAGCGAGTATATAATGCAAAAACATGCAAATGGGTCTCATGCCCAGTCCGCCGAAAGGCGCCTGCAAGACGTAGAAGGCACAACAAGGAGTCCCGGTGACATCTGGGGCTCTGGAACAGTAGTCGGTCAGCTCCAGACGTGTAGGCCGCCGCCTGTCGCCGCGCCGGTGTCACCAGGGCCGCCTGCCTCAGGGATCTGCACGAGTATGGACACGGCCGAGTGGTCACAGTAAACTGTACAGAAACGGCACAAATCACAACAGCCCCGTCACCCCTGCTGAACCCAAATGAGTCAACAGGGAGAATACACTGCATACACCACGAGAGTTACAAAGGTCGTCTCCTCGAGGCACCGGAACAACTGTCCGAGTGCCCGGGTCTCGACCACCGAGAAAATATGAGTAGTGCCAAAACATCTCGGAATCAACGTCCAGACATCACAGACGGCTTTCCGAACATCGGAAGCCCCACAATAGCCATCGGGTCTCCTCGTCGCACCAGTGCAGTCAACCGAGTGCGCGGGTCTGAACCCACCGAGAAAACTCTCCTATCTCCTGACAGGCCCACATGGCTGCCGGAACGCATCGACCGCGTCTCGCCGGCGCTGTTGTAGGTGCTGGAGAAGTCTCGGTGCAGTCCAGAGGCCCATCGTGTCTTCACGCCCTCCTCTGCCATATACCCCGAATGTGGGTATATCGGTAAAGTAGCAGTGTCGGTCGTGACGGGTGGAAGCCACACAAACCAACACCTACTAGGGTTAGGGGTTGAGTGGGGGGGCGGCGTTACATTTTTGGATGGACAGGTGACGTCCGGAGGCCTTCGCTAGCTCAAATGTCGTCGCCTGGCAGAGCTGTGCTCGATGTAACAATTGCCCAACAACTGTTAGGCTTTGCCTAGATGAACTGCCATTCATGGGGGTATGCTCCATCGGCAACAGTTTGGCAGCCATTAAACAAGTGTCATGTCAACTGTTGCATGGGAGGTAGCGAAGGATGTACCTTTAGAGCAAAAGTCATTCCTTTGCACATGTACAGTACATAATGCAAACACGACCTAAGTTCATGAAAAGTGTCAAAGCTGGCGGAAGCACGTGCGAACACCGATGTTCCAACAAACGATTTCAACATCCAACCGCGTCACAAAAATTCGACGCCAACAATGACGTTCAGCATTTACCAGCCGGGCCATGGTAAAGCGGTATGAAAGAGGGGTACCCTGTCAGGTTACCATACCGGTACCGGGTAAAAAACAATATTGTACTCCGGTACGGCAGTCCTGCGGTTCAAAGATGCGGTGTAGGTAGTGGCAACTAGCCAACATGGTGTAGTATGTGTAAAACACAGTGTGCACGCTGCTAAACCTGAAAAAAGGCACAATGAATGCATCCATGGTGGCATTCCAGGAAATGTTCCTAAGTGGCCAAAATCTAGTAGTACTCTGCTCAGAACAAACACTAAGGCGATGATATGATGAAGTAACCCTTCATCTAGTAGCCTACCCACAGGTTGGTGCCTTCATGGAGGGGACATTCAAAACAACCCTGGGGCTGCTGTCCATGCTTGAAGAACACGTATGTATAGGTACAGAATTCGCCCCAGAATGGTTTCCAACAGAATCAATAACGCTCTGGGCTCACGTCCGCCATCGCCCCAGCGACCATGGCCGCCCTGGCGTGCAGAAGTCCGGGAGGCCCTAGCGCGCGGTCAACGGCTCCCCAATCAACCAACCCGTGAAGCTCTGGCTCGCTCTGCCAAGGCCTTGACGTAGCCCCCGGCGCCGCANCAGGATGTGCAGGAGCCACGAGCCTGTCCGTTAGCAAGGTATATTCCATGCCACTGCCAACGGCCGGAGGGTGAGGGAACCCATGAAACTCGCCAGTACGCGGAAACAGTTGCTGCTCCCGCCCCGCCAGGTTTCGCTCCATTTGCTGCGCGTTGGGTAAGCCCGCGATGGGAGAGGAGAGCGCGGGTGTTCGGCTGTCCCGGGGTCCGGGACCCCGTCGCCACCCGGCGGTCGGTTCTCCTTTGGGGCAGTCGAGGGAGCGCCTGGCGTGGGGCGTGGTTGAGAGCAGCGTGAGGGCGTACTCCGACAGCAGCAGCGAGTGGGAGTGACGCGAGGCAGAGTCGTCTGCGTTGGAGCGTTCAGCGTGCAGCAGCTGCGTCTCGGCAGCCCACGCGGGAAGGGCCCTGACGCCGACGCTCATGTCCGCCGTGCCTGACGGCCTCTCCAGGCCTTCCAGCTGTAGCGAGCGTCGCGCGCTGTTCCCTCGTTGAGAGGACGAGCGCCGGGAGAGGGAGGGGAAGAGGGTGGACTCAAGTTCCATGGCGGCTTCAACGCGCTCCCGATGAGACCTTGCCATTGCTTTCAGGCTCGAGGTGTCGGGCCTCGGGGCAAGCTTGCCAGTGTACAGACTTCGACTCTCCTTACGTGAAAACGAAGTCAGAGGTGAGTGAAGAATGAGCCGGAAATGAAGGACTGCTTGGCTTACACCAACGTTGGTGCTTCGGAACCTTGACGGTCTGGGGGCATCGAGCAATGGCTAGAGGGTGCTGCTGGTTGGTTACGAAGTTGATGAGAAGAAACATTCCGACATCGATTTCACTCAAATCAGAAGCCGCAACGAAGGGAAGGATGAATAGGTCGGCTTCTCCAAACTCAAAATGTTTCCATTTGCGATGCCTTCCCTTACACTTTCCCCGACTACAACGGGACAACCCCTTCTCTCACTTGTATCGGGGTGTAGGTATTCGAATCGGAATCGACGGAGGCGAGCGCATTGCAAACAAAGGGTCCATTGCTTAAGCTCTCACGACATCGCCAACTAATGCCTCTACCTAGAATGCCTTGAAAACTATTTCCATTCCCTAGAGCCAGAGCAACTTTTTTCCGCTGCCTAGAACTAGTTTCGGCGCTTCGAAAGCCGACGAAGTGCGTCCAATCAAATAGAGCAGACATTCAAAGGTACACCAAATCTTGCGGGTCACAAGAGGATTTCTCAACGCAAGAAGGTGGAAAACTGTACATACGAGCCATACAACTACGTGAACATCAGGGAAGAAAACGGCGAAAATGTTAAAATTAAAGTGAAAATAAGGTCAAATTCATGATACTGAAACGTTTTTCTCTCATAATAAATGGGCCCTGTCAACTCTCACGAGATAGATAATGGAGAAGAGCTTTTTTGAATTGAAAAACCATTCAACTTAAATAACGAAGACCATTTAAGTCCACAAGAATTGGTTTTTTTACATCTATTTTTAATTTTATTTTTTTATGGAAATTATGATGAAATGGAAATAATGCAAAACTTGAAAAGAGTGAAAAGGATGAGTTATTAACATCATGATAGAAGTATGATAAACTTTATACAAGATTCCTATTAATTGAATTTTTAACTAATAAGATTATTTAATTACCCATATTCATTACTTTAAATAAACAAAACAAATAAAAAATAATACTCATATATAAATACTAAAGGTTATTTATAAATCAGATCTCTTTCATTTAAAACAAACTAAAAACATTGTAATAAATTGTATCATTTACTAAATACATTTTCTCATAAATTAGTCTCAATCCGTAAGCTTCCTTTAACGAAAACATTACTTATACAAAAGAATGTATATATAAGGAAAACGCACCATAAACAATCATTACTTTTTAAGAAGTAAGATACAACTTAGTTTCACATGTAATAGAACAAAATTTTCTATAGATAAAAGAAGAAATAATAATGTGTTCACTGTATGTAAAATCAAGATATTCGAATAATGATATACGAATAAACTTACTTCTAAAAACAACTATGTATATCATTAACACAATTCTAGAAGGGAATGGAAGACATATTAAATATTGATTTTGTCTTAAAAATAAAACTAAACATATAATAACTCTAATGAACTTGAATGAGTGAAAATTTCTACTTTAGGTTGAAAACATTTATCTTGTATGTATCAAAACAAAAGTACACTATTCTTTAACGATAAACTATAACCATAGATATAAATCAAAAGATAGAAAATAAATGCATGTTTCAATACCTTGGCCCTACACATGTTTCCAGTTATTAGTTATCTCATTGTGTTTGAGCAATAGGTTAGTAAGGCCTTTGAAACGTACATACAAGTGATGGTAATCAGAATGTCCGTGAAACATCTATCGCAAATTTCATAAATATTAAAACAAATACTATATGTAAAGGCATCTATTTTTATCATGATAACATATTTCAAGAAAAGTGACATGAAAACCTTGTTGTAAATCTAGTTTTTCAATGCAATTTTGATGAATTAGGAATTTTAAATGTAAATCTAGATAAGATTATCCTTTCATTTAATTTCTATTGTTTGTTCCTTAATCTAAATGAATTCACTGAAAATTGGTCATGTATTTTTATGTAATTTTGTCAGTCTTATCCCAAAATATCTTTACTTTGGTTAGGTCATTACTATTAGAACAAGGAGAATTAATTTACAAAAAAATAATATAGTGTACTATTACTTAGAGATTCATAAAAAATAATCTTATAAAGGAATACATTCCATGGACTCTTAGTACTACATTTGAAGAACCATTGACATGTCATACTTAGAAAGCACAACAAATCCAAATAAATATCCGTATGTTGGTTCATTGAAATGATTTTTAATATCATTTATTATTAATGGATTCATACAATAGTATTGTTTGAAGGTTTTTCATGTTTTGGTCTACTTATGAGGTATTATTCAGAGATGTAAAAAGGAGAGTTCATAACTTAATGTGACCTAGTGAATACATGAGGATGTTTTACCATAATTATGTCATCATGAAATCATCATGAAATTCCCTTCTAATAAGAAAACATTGCTTTTAAATCGAAATTGAATAAAATGATCTCACTCTACATTAGTAAATTTTTAGTATGAAATTTCAAAGACCACCAATTTTTAAAGTATACCATGAATACATTTCTCACTTACTATCCATGAAAAAGTAACTATTCAAAAAATCATATGCTGAGTATTCAGAAAGTTGAAGGGACTTTGTTAAAATGAAATAAGTGTATTCCATTCATCCTCCCATCCATTGCCTTTAAAAACGTTTTTATTTTTTCCTCTTACTTTCAATGTCCATGATGTTTGTTGGATTTTGTACTTTATTGATTTGTTTCCAAATGCAACTTTTCCAACTGAATCAATGTTTTTACCTCTGAAATTCCTTTTTGTTGCATGTAATGTATGCTATCCGGAATCGAGGCCTAAACAATGGTTCTAGGCACTGCAAATAAGTTACGCTTGCTCTAGGCGAAAGAAATAGTTTTTCAAGCATTTTAGTTAGAGGCATTAGTTTGTCAAGTCGTGCGAGCTGAAGCAATCAATCCAAACATTTATACAGTATAACGTAAAGCATCATGCATAGAAATACAACATCAAGATGAATTGTTACTGAATTCATGCATCTTGGTAATCATTTTTTTAATTCTGCTCCATCCATGACCAACCTCCCTCATATCTTTCAATCTATGGAAACGATTGGATGTCGCTTCACAATCTTGCAGGCTAGAAGAAGATGGAACTCAACACAATGTTGCATGAACAGGTCTTACAAAACATAGAAAATCAATAACTTTCATTTAAAAGATAATACTTTGACCCGTGAAACCGAGCTGATATCTCTAAGATATCCAAGATTGGCAAATTATAAGAACTTTGTCCAAAATCAATGAATCCATATACAGAATTGAGAAACATGAAAACAAACATCCGTCAAACCCTAAATTCAAGACATTACTCCACACACATTAAAAAACTAAATCCCCTGACATATAGTCAATGAAGGCTTAGTGTGAGTATGGTGTCATTGTAATTTCTTTTAAATCAAGGTTCTATAAACCACTTCAAATCTAGCACACGCTGATTTCGTCACCATTTCTAAATGTTTTCATGGTGAAGGCATCATATGCAATGGTAGCAACAACTTGTTTAGTAAGTGTTGGCCAATCCCATTTGGCTAAACATGACCTTTTGAATTACGTCCACGCCTTTGTGTTTTTAAACAAGGGAGGGTTGAAATGATTCACTCTTTCTCCATGTTTCATGTTACCGATTACCATTTTTGTTCTATTTATACACAAGATTTCGATCAAAAGTAATCAGTGTATGACATGCCATTCAAAGAATATCATCATTGGCCGCTTCTTGTCATGGTTCACCAATGGTCTCCTTCAACGAGCGTTACGGTCAATGTTGACAATGTATTCTCAATGGGGGGGATCATGCAAGTAGTTCAAAAACTTTTTTTTCTATTCAAAAGAATGTAGAGAAGTGCCTCATGGAATGTGTAGAAATCATCAATTTTAACCCATTTATCAATGGTATGCAATTAAATACGAAGGATATGGTGGTAAGGAAGTCCCTCTTCTATGCTCTAGTTGTTTTAATGCAATCACTTAGTAGTATCAAATGACAATCTCTTTCATCTCATACCATCTATTAGTTGGTCGATTGTCGATAAGGAGGCGAGAGCAATGATGCACACTAAGACTACACCTCCTAACACATTAGATCATGTATTAATTCAAGGCCTTCCTATGTCATAGCCATCAGTTCCTAAGATGGCTTCCCAACTGAACTTGTCCACAAAATCATGCACTTAGGTCAAAAATCCATCTGCTTGTAACTTCATCATTTCATACCTTAGAGCCACTCCTATTTAGGTAGGTCTACCCTCCAAACAAGCCTATGACAAAATATTGAAGCTTGAATACTAATCTAAAGGCCTTGTTATCTTTTCTAAACAAGTGTTTCCTTCAATCTTCATTTCTCACATTCGTTGCATAGGTGTAGAATTGTTTCATTATGGTGGTAACCTACACAATTTTATTGCTTACATAACGTTTGATCATGTCCTCGTGTGTGCCCATCCTTGTATAGTGTCCTAGGATGACAAAGCTCAACCCTTGAGTGCAAAACTTACAAAGAAGAAAAACATCTACCCGCTTAGGATATCACTCCCCAATGAAATTGAAGATTTTTTTTTCATGGTTGTGATATGCTCCAAAAACATGTTAAGACATACTACGTATCGCAAAAAATCATGCATCGCTTGCCATTTCAAACTCATGGTTGCCATTGGCAAAATGTAAGGCCAATGTGGAGGAAAAAGCCCTTCTCAAATTCTCAAAGGCTTCTATTTTCCTAAACTCGCAATCACACTTGCGATCATTGTAAAGGGGATCATAGTGTAGCGCTGATACTTGTGCATAAAAACTAAAAAACTCTAGTATTAGTTGCAAAACCCAATGAAATCTTACTCAATGTGCATAGTATACATCTTCAGAAATCGTACACGATAGACACCATGCTAATGTCCAAAGCAAGCTATCCATTGTTAAAAATGTGTCCAAGGAAATGAACGTTTCCCACAACCAAGTAGCACTTAGAGATCTTTGAAAAATACCTTTCCTCCAGCAAAGTCTTTGAAACCTTCTTTACATGATATTCATACTCTTTTGTCAACCAGCAATGCACAAAGCTTTCGTCAAGGTACACCAACACGAATTCAACAAATAATGTGTTAAAAATACTGTTTATTACTACAATAAAGGTGGTGGCCACATTGTTCAACCTGCAATACATGATAAGAAACTCCTGGTGACCATAGTAGAAGGTCCTCTTCTTGTCATCATTTGGCAAATGTGAATCTCGCAAAAGGTCATCTTCTCATCATAATTTGCTAAATGTAAGTGAAGAAACGAGCTAAAATAAGGTGATCAAAAAGCTCCTTCACACATAGAAACATGTACTTCTTAAGGGGTAAATCAATTACTGTCCCATCTATATCTACACAAATGTGATAGGTGTAACTTAAAGAAACCAGGGTAAGCTCATGAAGCCCTTCTAAATCATCTTTCAAATCTGCTTTTGAAGCTTCAAAAGTTGCGAGTTGCTCATGTAGTATGTTGCACAAACAAAGAGCCATGCTGTTGATTTTATGTGTATGCAATGCCATATGTGCTATACAATAACCTTTGAAACCCCCATAACCCCTTTAAGGCATGTGGCTTGGCAATCAAGTGGCACTTCGGGCTATGAAGATCTGGTTGTACCACCATATCCTTTTTGCTCTCGTTGCTTCCCAACATCTATGTGTATTTATCTCCTTCCTTTCAAGATCCTTTCAATTTCCCTTTCCATCAACGCATGTTAATGCCTTTCTTTGGACTCAAAAAATCATGTGCAATGTGGAAAGCCTTGCCATAGTTATTGCACTTGCACTATTGTATTACTTTGATCAATATGAGCATGTTGCAATACTCATCCTGCTTGCCATAACAACCATTAAAAAGGGATAGTGATTGGCATGAACAAGTTTCAAGCTCGAGTCACACCACTTTGCTTGTCTGTTCTCTTTAGCACATGGTCATTAAGGTATGTTATCACTATCAAAATGCCAAGCATCATTTTTTAGGTTGTTATACTAAACGTACAATTGAAAATAATGCATGTAATAGTTGGTAATGATCTTATTCAACCTTAAAGTGCAATGTAGAATGCTGCAAGTGTGACATAACTGATATGGCTTGGTGTATAGTTATTTCTCACGTTGCCCATAGGAGATACCTTCAAGAATGAATCCATGAATTCCTTTACGAAGTTCAACCATTTTTTTGACAAGGATGCAACTGATGCAAGGCGGAGGCGATGGGGTTGACATCTTTGTCGTAGCCATAATGTCACAAACAAACGCAGCTCCACAACCATATGGGTTGAACCGTGTCATAGGGCCAAATTATCCAACACTACCCTCACAATAGGGTCCCACCATCTTTGCGACATGTCTCATACCTTAAGGCATCCACACCAATGGAAGCAAAGTAGCCTTGAGTACAATACTAGCGTATTGGTGTTTGATGGGTCGAACGGATTTTTCCTTTTATGACCTTACGATTCCCATAGTAGCCTTAGATGTGATTAAAACTTTCGCTACTGTTGTCAAAAAATAGTTTACGGTGTTTTGATAAAGGTACGTATTTTGTTTCTCGAACATGGCAATATTGGCCTACATGTTTGCATGTAGTTTTTTTATACAGTACCTATAGTGAGTTCACCTTCTTCTCCAAGTGTTAAACCCATTGCGTAAAACTAGAAGGTATTCATCTTGCGTCCGACAAATGTTTTCCTCAACATGCCCTCCGATTAACCTCTTGTCACGAGTGTGGTTCTCCTTGGACATAGATCTTCTAAAGAGAAGAGATGCATATAGGTCTATGCTAACAAGAAGAGGTTACCATGTAAATGTTGCTTTCCCTCAGTGAAATGTGGATCTAATAATAAGTGGAAATCAAACGAGTTGTGTCAGCCTCATCTAAATGGTGAATCCACAAACTATGGGCTATAATGGCATTTGAGCCGCTCATGCACACTTTGAAATGAATGAGGAAGCCAAGGGTTATCTTTCAGGAACATGAGAACACATGTAGAAAACTTGTTGCTGAGTTTACTTGTTGTTCAAGTGTACAAACATACAAAATTTAATGTACATGATGGTTCATCAAAAGAGAATCAAGATCATTGAGACATGCGTGACCCCAAAATGGTCAAGGATGAGATTGTTTACTTGAGCATCATCTACAGCAAATTTTGCACATTCCGGTGCATAGTGAATCACATCATACCTTGAAGGAAGGGTCGATTTGGCTGTTTTGGTGAACAAAGAAATTCCATTCGTACTATCACCAATATTTATCATTATGTAGGGCACTCTTTCTTGTAACAACACAAAAAATCACCATTTTGAAGTAGCATAGGCCCTAAGTGATCCTTGATTCATTCACACAAAAGCTTCAAGGCACGATTTGTCCTTGGGAAGCCTTCCAACGGTCATGCCATCACCCATAAGAATGAGTTACCATAACGACACATCCTCATTCGATCCAAATTTAAGCTAAGGATAACTTCCTCCATTATTCATGGGTAGACCCTGTTCATAGATCAAAATCACACGGCTTCAGAAGAATATTCATTATTCACTTTTTAGTCACATGTTAAAGGTGAGCCTAAATATTAATATGTGCACATGGTACCATGCATAACATAGTCCACTAGTTTTTCATTTTAAAAAGAATACGCTTGGTGAAAGATCAAAATCACGTGCTCATCATCAATCAATTCTTAAACTCAAATGATAAGAGACTGCTCATGATGTCAATCGTTAATACTGGGGAGAAGAGACAAGTTAATAATGTTTGTTTTTTCTTGTCTTTGGCATGTCCCATTGTTTTGTAGGAAGAACAATGAGTGATGTGACATACGAAAAATTATTCTGAGAATAAAAACAAGGAGTAATAATTGAGATCCCTACACATTGAACATTCTATACGTAAAAACTCGAGGCAAAATCATTCCAAATTTAAAACCCATTGGTTCTAACTCATAGCCTACGCTTAGAAAAAGACAAAGTGGAAACGTTTACAACATGTAAGCTCCTTTGTACTTGTCAAGCCTACTTCCCAAAACAAGGATCGAGATCCACGAGAGTTTTGTCTTAAATTACTTCCCCCCCCAAGACTTATTTGACACACCACCTCTAATGATGTACAAGAATAAAATGACTACAATATTATTGTTGTAAAATCTATACACTTCTAATCCTTATTCGTACTCTACATGAGGTTTCAATTCTTGCTTCTAGACTGCTAGAAACTGAATGACAAATCCGTGGATAGTTTACCCCAATGCAAAAATCAAGAATGTCAAATATGTCAATCAACAACTTAAAAAAGGAAGTGGACAAGGGGCTTACAAAAAGCAAGCATCCCTTGCTCATCCATATGCACATCTGATACAATATAAATAGCATACCTCAAAGCAACGTAACATTGCCTCACATTTTGAATGATAACATTGATGTCTTCATAATTTCTATGTGTCGCTAAAGAAACATGTTTGAGCTTAATCATGTGACTGTTTGTGTATGTTTTTCTCACAACCATTCATGACAACGGCTTAATTAACATAAATTTAGGTTTTTTATGCTCAATTTTCATAACATCACATACCTAAAATAGTTTTTCTTTCTATTATGTTATGAAAGTGTAGCATATGTAGCATTCTTACCATTATAAATGGAAATAAAACAGGTATCGATTGCTTTGAGTACTCGAGGCTCTTGTTTCCAGGAGTCAACGCTTAGATAAACAAGANGATAACATTGATGTCTTCATAATTTCTATGTGTCGCTAAAGAAACATGTTTGAGCTTAATCATGTGACTGTTTGTGTATGTTTTTCTCATAACCATTCATGACAACGGCTTAATTAACATAAATTTAGGTTTTTTATGCTCAATTTTCATAACATCACATACCTAAAATAGTTTTTCTTTCTATTATGTTATGAAAGTGTAGCATATGTAGCATTCTTACCATTATAAATGGAAATAAAACAGGTATCGATTGCTTTGAGTACTCGAGGCTCTTGTTTCCAGGAGTCAACGCTTAGATAAACAAGATACGCTAGAGTCTTCTTTAATCTTGCCTCATAAATACTGATGGCACGATTCTACATGATAAGATGGATGAGATAGAAAATCCATCGCGTCACTCCTCCTCAACTCTAAGTTAGATGACGATTTTGAGGGCGTATGTTTTGGTTTTGCAGTAATTCACAAAAGAACCTACGACTGTTACATTGGCATCGGAGCCAAAATTTTGTAAAATTCAAATATTCATGTCCATCTGACCATCTCTTCCTTGTCCGAACTACTGTTGCTTGTCCATCAAGCAATTGCAACGAGAGGATTCTAAACTTAGGCAAAACGCGACGGGACAATTGCACTTGCAAGAGTGAAATTTGAAGTGTCAGGGAGGAAGCTCCGACAAACCGATAGCCTTTATAGCGTGCGAAAGGGCCAGAGTGCGAAAGAGCGAGACAGCGAGACACCGAGACACTAAGCGAAGTGAGCAAGCAAAGAGGGGGACGAGAAATAAAAAAACTAAGAAAAATGAGTGAGAGAGCGAGCAAGAAAGGGAGCAAGAGAGTGAGCGAGAGAGCGAGCGAAGCAAGTGAGCTTAGAGTAAGAAATAGAAAGGATAGTTTGCCAACGAGGTAGGGGGAGGGGCCAACCGACCCTTAAGTTTGTTTTTTCCGGTGAGAGTTGAGCACAAACCACATGGTTTGCCTGTTTAAGACAGGACGGCAGGCTTGATGTAACTAGATTCAAAGAGTGAGCGATATTGAAGTTATAGAGAAAACAGAGAAAAAAGGGAGGAGAAGGTTGTTGTGTCCTGATAGTGAAGGGATTGAGAGTGAAATGGCATGAAGATCAATGGGAGAGATAACATTCAGAGCTTTTTTGTGGCACGAAGTGGGTATCGCATCCCTTCTTGGATCAGTGTCAAATACTCAACGTAGTGTTTTGTTATAGAACTCAGCATGGTTGCATCTTGTACAGGTCGGAAGGCGAACCCACATAGGACACACTATAGTAAGCATAGAACGGGATTCACAAGGGCTAGGATTGATTCTCGATACAGGCACGACACACCACATGTGCTCGGATAGGAGTTTTTTTAAACAATGTATGCTCTGACTATCATATTTGCTCTACAAAGAGCTTTAGGAGAATCGATTCGAGTAGAGGAGGTTGGGACAGTTCGTGTTTAGGGTAAAAAAGGTGAGGTGTGCCTGACTGGGGTCCTTTATGTCCCAAAACTGAGGATGAACTTACTAACAGGATCAAGGTTGGATTTTACAGGAGGATTCAGTATCAAACAGAGGAACAGCTCGTGCAGCATATGTCAAGGTCGTACGCATCTTTTAGGGGGCCCACTTGTTAGTGACTTGAACAGTTTATAGCCTCGATGGATTACAACTCATCCACATGCACACAGTTACCTCTTGGCAGGGGTCAATGCCAGCACTTTAGAGATATTGCATCAGAGCTTAGCCCACATTGGACCACCTTCCCTTCGAAACCTCACTTAAGCACGTCCAGCCAATGGCCTTGATCTTGATATGACCCAAAAGCAGCAGAGATCACATCCATGTTTTGCCTGCAAAAGTGGCAAAATGACACAACAACCATTTCCCCATCTTCAACACAGATCCACGGCCCCCTTTCAACTGGTTCATATCGACATTTGGACTCCAAGCCATCGACACCCAACAGCAGCAATAGAAGGTGTAAGATACGTGTTGATTCTCATTAATGACTATACACCAATGACATGGTGTTTCTTCCTAAAAGAGAAGGTGTGCGTGTGGTTGCTCTTTAGAGATTTAGCCTTGGTGTGTGGAGAGCACAGTCGGAAAGGAAAGATAGACTTGGAAATGTGTGGAAAACAGGGTTGGAAAACATATGTTAATCATAATGAGCAATGTACAAGATGTTTATACTCTTTGTCGTCTACTCAAGTCTTAACCTACTGGTCTCCTAGCTTTCCAAAAATCGCACCTATGCCCCCAAAACTTGGACGAGCCCTAAGTATGCCAGAAAATAGGGGCACTTCATTACATTCAACCCCCCCGTCGGAGGCATGACGTCCCGGCGCGCATGAGGTACTCGTGGAGAGTAGTGTTGGTATCTCAACCATGAAAGTTGGAATCTGGCTCCCAAGAGTTGTGCTCCGTTGGGTACGCCTTCCACTACACCAAAAATTCACACCGTTGTCCCCTCATGAGGTCCGCCAGAATCTTCTCTACCTCAAACTCCTCACTTCCTTCAACCTCAACAATAGGAGGTGCAGCTGTCCCACGACCTTGAAAGAAGGTATTAGGGTCGTGATAGGCATAAAGCAGGGAGATGTGGAACATAAGATGGATGGTGTAGTGAGCTAGCAGCTCCAAATTGTATGAAACGCCTGACCGCTACTTCAAAATGCAGAATTGACCCACCCATTGTGGTTTCAGCTTGGGACTCCAACCTCCCATTAGCTACAGGTTAGTAGAGTTCAGCATCACCTGGTGTCCTACTTAAAACTCTTCCGTAGAGCAATGCTTATCAGCCTACTGCTCCTATTGCTTCTATGCCTTCAACAGCCGTTGCTGCACCACATCCCAAGTTGTGGCAAACCCTTCAGCAATTAGGTGCACAACCGGAAGAAATGTTGCCATAGTAAGGGCTACTTGGCACAGTGGCAAGTGGTTGTACACCACCTCAAACTATGAATTCCCTGTGAATGCTGACACCGTTAAGTTGTAGGCAAACTCTGCCACTCCGAGCTTTTCCTCCCAACCCTCTCCATCTGGTGGGACCATACTCTGCAACAGCTGCTCCAAAGTCTGATTCGTGCGCTTTGTCTGCCCATTGCTTTAAGGGTGATATGCCATGGTCAACTACACTCGCCTATCTAGCTTCTCCATGAGATCTCTCCAGAATCGCGAAGTGAAGAGTGGATCGCGATCTGAGACCACCGACTATAGCACTCCGTGCAACTTGATGACATGACTGAAGAGGATTTCAGCTGTCGCGGCAGCTGTGATGCTCTCAGGACGTGTAATGAAATGTGCCATCTTGGAAAAGTAATCCACCACCACCA
This sequence comes from Penium margaritaceum, assembly GCA_023375785.1. Classification (NCBI taxonomy): domain Eukaryota; kingdom Viridiplantae; phylum Streptophyta; class Zygnematophyceae; order Desmidiales; family Peniaceae; genus Penium; species Penium margaritaceum. The sequence continues at coordinate 326,152 of SZWC01000736.1, forward strand.
ACATTGTGTTGTTGCCTTACTGCGTCACAAGCAACCTGCCAATGAAGTCAAGCAAGATGATTTTCCATGGCTTCTCTGGTACAGGCAATGGTTACACCTCCCCTGGTGGCTTGGTCCTCTATGCCTTGATGTGTTGGTACGCATCACAGCTGCTCACAAATCTCTTGCAATCAGTTGCCATTGACAACCACCAGTATTTGCATGCCAAGACTTTGAGCGTCTTGTCGAAGCCAAAGTGACCCGAGTAATGGGTGTCATGCCCCTCCTCTAGCAACAACTACTTCAATGGCGCATAATCTCGCACGACAATCATCCGCTCTTGCCCCCTTTGCCAATACAATCCATCCCATGTGGCTTCTTTCAGCGTACCAAATGTGAACTTATTGTCCACGCCATAGCCATGCTTGAACATGCTATGCATGACTGGAGATCAGATCAGCACTCAGATGACATTAAGGCTTAAATCAGGCCTCCGCGACAGAGGATCTGCCGGGTTCACCTTGCCACGCTTGTATTGGATCTTGTAGTCAAAACTCCCTTCGAAGAACTCCATCCAGCGAGTCTATCGGTGATCGAGATTCGGTTGCGTCTTCAGGTAATTCAGGGCAGAGTGACCCATGAAGACCACGTAGCATCGTGACTCGCGGAAACACCTGAAGTGCTTGAAGCATGGATCACCACCGACATCTTCTTCTCATGGATTGCGTAGTTTAGCTCTGCCCCTCGCAACTTGCTAGACGCATACGCAATCAGCTACAGCCCCTTTTCGTGATCCTGCATGAGCACTGACCTAATGGCATGGTCGCTTGCGTCCGTCGCCATGACGTACTCTTTGGATGAATCCAGATGCATTAGAACCGAAGCATCACACATTGCAGCTTTAAGCCCCTTCAAGGTCTTCTACTCTTGATCGCCCCATTTCCACTGGTGATCCTTCCTCAGCAGCTGAATCACCGGCGCACCCTTCTCTACGTACCCCTAGATGAATTTTGGTAGTAGTTGACAAACCCTAGGAAAACCTGGATGTCATGTACACACTTCAGTGTCGGCGAGTTCTTCACTACATTCACCTTCTTTGGGTCCATATGCAGGCCCTTGTTGCTCACAATGTGCCCAAGGAACTCCACCTCTTGTTTCTCAAACTCATACTTGGAGAGCTTAAAAAATAGCTCCTCTTTTTGAAGAATGTCTAGCACCTGCTGAAGATGTTGCTCATGCTCTTCGCGAGTTCAGGAGTAGATAAGGGTTTTGTCAAGGAACACCACAAGGAACTAGTCCTAGTGAGGGTGGAAGATCCTGTTCATGAGGCTCATGAGCATTGCAGGAGCGTTGGTCAACCCAAACGGCATCACGAGGTACTCAAAATGGCCGTATCGTGTTTGAAATACCATCATCTCCACATTGTACTCTGCAATCTTGATCTGATGGTACCCTAAGTGCAAGACAATCTTGCTAAAGTATTGCGCTCCCCTCAACTAGTCAAACAGCTCCTCGATCCTTGGTAGCAAGTACCTGCTCTTGATCGTTTTGTTCTTAAGTACACAATAGTCCACGCACATCTGCAGCTCCCCTATCTTTTTCTTCACAAAAAGGACCGGTGCAGCGTAGGGTGACACCAACGGTCTAATCAACCCTTGCTCCGTCAGCTCCTCCAACTGCTTCTTCAGCTCACCTAGGTTGTTATTGCTCATGCGATGAGCATCTCGCACCGTTGGAGTTGCTACTAAAACCAGATCAATCTTATGGTCGATGTCCCAGTTTGGTGGTAAACCCTTTGGCAGCTGAGCAAGGAACACGTCACCGTAACTGTCTAACACGCCCTTGATGCCTTCCGACTGCTCTCCTAAAGGTGATTTCTTCTGTTTGCCCTTTTGTTGCTTTGCCTGTACTACTAGACTTCCACCTTTTCAACTGCTGCCTATTGCCGCACCCAGACAAGGTACACTTGGTCACCCTTGCGCTGAAAGCGCTTAGACTACACGTAACTTAACTACAACACGTTGCCTGCCTTGGAGTCCAGCTCTGCCCACAACGGCAAAACAATTTTCTCCCCGCACCTAGCTACACACCCAATCCACAGCCGGATTCAAGAGGTGGAGCTAGTCACGCCCCAACATGACGTTGTAAGTGTCCATCGGGCACGTCCAAAAATTCACATCGTATAACAGCTTGCCCAGATGGATCCTCAGAGGCTTCAAAGGCAGTGCGCACTCCAACTCCCCTTGCACCAACTTGGCCGTAGTTGGCTTCCCAGGTAGCCGTGCAAGCTTCAACCTTTTTGCAAGCTTGTCGCTAAAGAATGAGTGCGACGCGTTGCAATCCAGTAATGCTTTGATCTGGTGGCAAGTTTGGCGCCCCTCACCGCCCGCAAAAACAACCGATTATTTCGACTTTCATTATGATTCTGGAAATGCTCCCACTTCCTTTGCTCCGTAGCAATACATGTGGCAACTCTCTAGTTTTTGAAGAACTTTTGGGGCTCGTGTTCGCTCATGTGGACGAAGCTTTCCGAGCAATTGGCCACCTGCCACTCCCTCGTCGTTGCCGTTTCCCTGCTACTTCTTTTTGCTCTCCTTTTTGTGGTTCCCACGCTTACCACACATCCAACAATTCCCACCACGTGGCTTGCTTTGCTACTGGCCTCCTTGCACTACATCGATCTCCCTAGGGTCAGTTTGTTGGTACTGTGTTCGACGCTAGAAATTTTCCTACTTCTCACCAAACCCCCCTTGATGATAACGTAGTGCATCAACGCGCTCAGTAGTGACCACCATCACTTGGAACATCGTGATTCCACTGAGTGCCAGCATGAGCCGAATCTCTACCTTCAAGCCGTGATTGTATTTATCTGCCATCTCCGCCCTCTTATGTCGTTGTCCTCCAAGGACAACGCCGAGAAACGGCGTGTGTACTCCTACACCGAGGCAATCTTCTTCAGCTTCTTTAGCTTGTTGCATGGGAGCATGGAGGCGTTCACAAGATCGAATTGAACTCTGATGGCTTGCTCAAATTGCTCCCATATCGTCGGCATGCGCACTTCAGCTTGTCCCATGTCTGGCTGCCAGTACACGGCATGTTGGATAGTTGTGTTACCACTTCCACCTCGAGTGGCCACCATATTCAGCTGCCTCCACCACTCCAACGCTGCTCCGCGTAGTAGTGTCATCGCGTATGACAGACGCAAAAAACGTCCTCTGAAGGGTGACCCAGAGCCCCAAAGTAGCTGTTCATCGTGAACAACCAAGTCCGAACGCTCGCTCCATTGATAGAGGGATTGAACGCTTCCGGAGCCTTTGGCTTTTATCTTAACGGTTTCCTTGACCAAGCCGCCCCAACCTGTCCTGCGCCAATCCCGTCCAGCAGGTCAACCATCTGCCGATAAAGCCACTTGTTCTCAAACTTGAGGGCTCCCAGCTGCTCTAAGATCTGCTCGTGGGCTTGCTCCATGGCTCAGGATGAATTTTACACAGTGGAGATCCTTTGGAAAAAAATTGGTAGTGTTTTGGCAGCAATCGAAGAAAATAATCGGCAACAATTCGGTAGTCAAAGATGAGAATCTGGCGTCTTGAAATTGCATGGGAGTCAACCATTGTCTCCCGTGCGTGCATGGTAGGCCGTTTGGACGCTATAGAAATGTAAAAAATTTATCACAGGTTGGCTTCTACGTTGGCTTTGAAGTCTGGTCCGGTTATCTCACTCTTGATCAGCCTCGACGCTTTCCGACGTAGTCCGTGCCTTTGCTCCTTCAATTTTTGCGCCCTCTAGCAGCGCTTTTTCCCAACGCGTGGCTCTGGCTTTGATACCATATGTGAGAGTGGGTGCTCTTTGGAGATTTCGCCTTGGTGTGTGGAGAGCAAAGTCGTAGCGGAAAGATAGACTTGGAGTAATCTGGAAACCATAGTTGGAAATTACAGGATAATCATAATGAGCAATTTACAAGGTATTTATACTCTCTGGCTGGCTACTATAACCCTAGCCTACTTGTCTCCTAGCTTGCTATAGCAAGCTACTTGCTCCTACACTTGGTGTTGTACTTGCACCTGAACGCGATGCCCTACTTGTACCTCGTGTCCTATGTGAGATGTCCCTGGTCATCGATCGTCGAGATCAATGATCAATCTTGTCTCTTGGCAAGCCGCCTCGTTGCTCCTGATTGCCTCCCTGCGGTGGGTGTGGTCACCGTGTCAGACACGCCACCAGAGAACGGCAACTGTCGCACGGTCGCAATCACCGGTTTTACTATAGCCGTAAACCGCGTCCGTCGTCGGAGCTCCCATCGGGGAGAACCCGTCGACGGGTGGCGTCACCGATACACCACTTGTTGAGGGCACCAGCGCAACCCTCGGGTTGCGTGTTTGGAACGTGTGCTTGTAGCTGTGAGCGAAACTCCCCCTAAAGCCAGCGTACGCCACACGCCGATGCAAGTTCGCTCGCTCCTCTTCCTCGCATCGACAGTCGAGCAGAACTGAGCTTGATCGCTCACACGATTTTTGAAAATCGGAAAACTGTGAGCATGCCCCCAAAACTCGGACGAGCGCCAAGTATGCCAGAAAAATGGGGGCACCTCATTACAGAAGGGGCATGCAGAAGCTACAATTTGTGACTGCCTACCTCATGCAGAACATGAATGTGGACGACCATTGTGCATTCTTTGTAGCAATCGAGGGGGGGGCTTACAAGTCAAGAATTTGAGCATTTCTTGATGAGTCAAGGAATTCATCATCAGATGTCAGCTCCACGCACACCGCAACATAATGGAGATGTAGAACATTGGCACCGGACTCTAAATGAAGCCATTGAAACAATCATGATCGCAACAGGGGTCCCACAAAGTTTGTGGGGTGACGTAGTAAAGTATGTTGTTCGGTTACGAAACCGCATTCCCCACGAACACTTACAATTCACCATTACTGCATGGCAGTAGTGGTATAATGAAAAATCTGATCCAACACCGGAGCGAGTATGGGGTAGTATCGTATGCTACTGGCAGTCTCCAAATGATAGGACTTGAAAACGAAATGGACCAGAACGGTGGGGCATCTTCATGGGGCCAAGTACAACATCGAAGGCATGGTGATGTTATGACCTTGAAACTCGACAAATAGTTTAGTCACGTCATATGGAGTTGTATGAGCAGAGGTTTGCATCACACTACTACACTGCAAAGCAACAAGGTGCCCTCCAACACACACATCCAGTCGAATGTGCTCGACCTCCATCTACTCAACCACTAGGCATTGGTGACACGCCAGTCATGCTAGTTTCTTCTATCTTTGTCAACTCGGTACATGGCACTATCGCACATACTTATCAACCTTCATCCGTAGACGTCATGCCTGGGATGAGAAAACATACCAAAACTCAAGCATCTACATCAGCAGCACATGCGCCATAAGCACCATCAGCGAGAGGGGACGGATGGTTCATTGATTAGTTTGGGTCCTACAACATCACCATTTATTCCTCACATGTATAGGAAGGCAATGACATGTCCAGATGCTCACTTATGGTAGCAGGCCATTCAAGAGGAGTTGAAAGAGAGTCACGCATTTGATACGTGGGAGAAGGTGGACTTGCCACGTGCACGGAAAGAAATCGGGGTGAAGTCGGTGTTCGTGATCAAATATCATGATGACGGCATTTTCACAGATACGAGGCACGTCTTACAGCACAAGGATACTCTCAGGTTCCAGATACTGACTTTTGGGACACTTTTGCGAGTATGGGTAAATACTCTTGTGGTCACGGTTTGTTTGCAACAACAACAGAGTTTAATTGGGAGATACATCAGATGGACGTGAAAAATGATTTTTTTCATGGAAAGTTACAAGAGGAGATCTACATGGTACAACCAGAAGGAGTGGACGATGGCAGTGGCAGGTTTTACCGCCTGAAGCGTGCATTGTATGGTCTCAAACAGTCTCCACAGTGTAGGAACAAGGATTTAGCAGCTAGCCTGGTGGATGGAGGTTTTGTAAGGAGCAATGCAGACCATACACATTTTGTTCGAGGAGAAGGGAGATTGCTGGTAGCAGTTCTTGTATAAGTTGATGATCTCCTTATCTTCTCTCTTTCCATCACAGAGGTCTCTTGGACAAAGGAGTTGCTGAACAAGCGGTACAAAATGAAGGACTTGGGAGAGGTTGGCACATTTCTAGGGATGGAGGTCAAGCAGAACAGATAGGAAGGGTGGATTGAGATTGGTCAGCAACGCTACATGAAGATTTGGGCCACAAAGTACACTGCTATCCTAGAGGGTGTGCGATCAGTGGTAACTCCCATCACACAGGAGGGTATGAAGGAGATCAGTGATGCAACCAACGTCACCTTTGGTAGTGAGGTGGACACCCACCTATACCGGTCAATCATGGAAGCTTGATGTATGCATCTGTTACCAGTTGTCCAGACATCACACATGTAGTAAGCCTTCTCTCTCAGTATAGCAGCTCCCCACAAAGTATTCACGTGAGGACCTTCGTTTGTGTCCTTTGGTACACTATGGACACAACAGTTGTTGTTCTTTGATATCACCTCACACCTGATGGTCTTCAACTGGTTGGGTTAAGTAACAAGGACTATGCAGCGGATGTGGCAGTATCACAGAGCAGAACGGGGTACATCTTTAGCATTCGAGGGGGAGCAGTCTCATGGCAAAGCGCCAAGTAACACTGTATCACCACAAGGTCAATAGAAGTAAAGTACGTAGCCCTTAGTGAAGCTGCAAAGGAGGCGACATGGTGGCGCATATTTTGCATGATCTGCACATTCACATTTTGTAGGTACCCCTCATGTGTGACAACCAAAGCGCACTCAAGATCACTGAAAATCTGGTACATCATCGCCGTACCAAACACATCCGTGTTGCAAATCACTATGTACGACATGCACTACACATGGGGAGTGTCTCCCTCAATGTGCAGGATTCTTGGCTAAGGGCTTATCTGCGTCCTTATTCTATTCTCATGGACATGTTGCAAGGCTTGTGTGGCTTGTACTCTAAACAACAGGGTGCAAGGTGGAGTGTTGCAATAGATAGGATTTGCCCCTTGTTATTCTTCTTTTTCATATGCCTGACATACTTTGTGCTCTCGGGCTAGTTTTGGGACAGGTTTGACAATTTACATGCCGTTTGTAGGTTCCCCATGAGCGCCTTGCTCATGGGGATCACGGAGTGTGTCCCTTAAGGCGCATTCCTAATTACATGACTCTTACCCCATTTATCATCCCTCCTCTATAATTAGAAGGCTAGGCATGCAGACTATCCTTGCTTCTCTAGCACTTGTGTTGTGAAAGCACCTTTATGGGTGGCCATGTATGTGTCTCTATGTGTGTGTGTGTGTGTGTGTGTGTGTGTGTGTGTGTGAGTCAGCATCTGCACTTCATGACTGGACTGTCACTCATAGGTGAATGACAGGATATGTAGACTTGAGTAGGTGTTCATTGTAGTTTTCACACAAGTCGTGATAGCTTGTTGTAAAGCATTGAATAAAGCATACAATCTATGTGTAAAATAGTTTTACAGACAATCACATTAAGCATGTTACTTGAAGCGCCTGAAAATAGTCATCAGACATTTAGGAGGCAGCTTGATGAAGTTGAGAATGGTCATCTCTTCAAACTCTCTAAATAAAGAACCGACATGCATGAGTAGAAAGAACCATAAACAACTGTGGTTATGAAGTGTACGCCCCAACAATGTTACAAAAATGAAGCGATCTTTGTTATGACTGATACTGACAACAAGTTTTACTCAAACGATTTCCCTTACTTATAGAAGTATGGAAAGATACTTTGGTAAGAAGTACAATCCATCATCTAAACTGTAAATGACAGGTGTGAAGAGGAATCTGTCATCATGTTTGGACCGTGCAAAAGGTGAACAAACGCCTCCAATCCAAAGATGGAACATGCTAGAAAATCCTAGCACATTAAGAACTTGTTCAAAAACATGCACGAGATGCATTAATTTAGAAGGTCAAATTGCATGACCAAGTTGTGGAGATAATTATCTTTCTGATGGGTCTACATATGTGAATAACATCATAGCACTTCAACAACATGAATTTTGGTACACGATATGCTCAAAACACTTGCATGACATGAACAAAAAATGTATCCACTAAATGGAGGTGTGTCAATCACAACATCAAGCTATGGATACACTTGACCAATGAATATCCCTAGTTTTTTGTGTCATTTGAAAAAGATGACGATATCACAAGATAACTTGGATGAAAATGGCGGCACCATTTCACCAAACACGTATTTCAGTGGCTACATGACATGTTCTACAAGAGTTGCACGTCCCATTGCTACATTTTTCAAAGAAATATGTATTTCATGAATACGCCCATATGATGACCTTGTGATGAGATGTGAAATAGACATGCTCTGTTACCATCCTCAATTTAATCTTTGAGGATTGACATCACGCTACATGTACATAATTTTTTTGCAATGTATCAACATCTTTTGAAAGTTATGTGGACCATTAGTCATGGTTGATGTAACCATCCATCCATGATTGAATGTGTCAAAAATGACACCCTTCATAATGTAGTTGGAAACTCGAGGAATGATGTCCAGATATTAGATTACATGTGTTCACAATGTTGCAAGGAGGTACCATTTCAGAAATAAGGACCAATGAGAGATTACGTCTGAATGAAATGGGAAGTGATGTGTGAAGGTGGATGGTTCTCTAAGGGACACCTCATCTATTGAATGTAGGAACCCTCCTTGCAAAAGAATATGATATGTCACCACAACAGCTTGCTAAAGATGTACCTCACAAGATGTGAGGAACCTCATCCCATGACTCCTCTTCCAAACTGGAAAGACATTGATGACAACGTACGTCTCAAAAGGCATCGAAGATGCCCCTAATATACACATGTGATGAGTCTTGTTAAAGGGTAGGCAACAATTTTCAACAACGTAGAAAGATTCTATGCGTCTTATCTTCATAACAGCAGATAGATCATGTGCTAAATGTTGTACCTAAATGATCTTAATCATGTGTTGTCTTTTTCTGCGTGAACGTGATGCTAATGCATTGCGAATGACAAGAATTTGCACATGCAATCTTGTTGGCACTGTTAAGATTTGCGGAAGGTGGATGGATGAAACTAGACTGAAATCTTGGAAGGGCAAGGCATGGTCGGTAGAATGTGAAATATATTTAGGAATTTTTAGATCACTTGGAGAAGTACATGAAGAGTTCCCTGAACCAGATGCACCGATGTAGCCACAAGTGCAGACTTGTGGACCCATAGGCCGCCCGCCCTAGATGCCTTGAGACTAAGTCTGGAAAACCAGATTTGTTACAGATAAATTATGGAGCCACAAGCTTGCACTGAACAAGGCGCACGCCTTTGTAGGAGGTGCGTCCCAAGGTATTGGCTTGTACTGTTAAAGGCTGAGGCTTGGAGTGGTAGACTCTGGAGGCATCAGAAGGAATCTGATGATGAATGGAGGCGTTGTCAAGGCATTATGGATTGAATGGACTGAGCCCCTTAAGTAGTCCTGGGAGGGCCTCCTTCGAGGCTCTGGCCTTGGAGGTTGTAGGTAGTTGCATGATTACCTCGGTGGCTACACAACCACCCAGGCAAGCTGAAAAGTCACCTGGAAGATGAAGGTTCACTGGCAGCCACTAGAGGTTGAAGATGCACTGGTAGTTTGTAAGAGGTTATAAACCAGCCACCTTTCAGCTAGAAGCTGCAGGGTCACATCCCCTAAGGTCCTCCAATGGCATCTTTAAAACTTGTGGAGGCAAGGATTTGAGCCTCACTTCCCTCCATTTAAGGAGGTGAATTTTCTAGCCCTCCGAAGCAGATAAAATGCACCACGAGATGCATTTTTGCAAAACTTGACCATCGAAACTAGGTAAATCTCAACACCGCCCCTCAGTTGATGATGGCCGGTGTTGAAGAAGAACCTTGCAGACATTTAGGAAGGATTTTTTACTTGAAGACCGATGATGTAGTTGTTTTCAGTGAAGAAATGTACTTTTGCGATGATGGTTACAGAAGTGGAGTAGTACTTGCCTCAAACGTCAAGGGGCACGGATGATGCTTCGCTAAAATGACGATTATTGGGGGTGTCGGATGCGTTCTCCCCCCCCTTCTATCTTTTTTGTCTGCCGCGATGTCCATGGATGTCGCAAGTGAAATTTGGCTCGCTCCTCCCCCCCCCCTTTCTTGCTATCCGCAATTATTTCGGTCCTCGCAGTATCCGCGTGAAAGTGCGATGGTCGCAGTTTACATGAAAACTGCGAGGAATAGGGAGGGACGTGACCTTGCTCGAGCGAGGCTCGTGCGTTCGGTCGACCTGTCGCCTGCGAGCGGTTGGTCGAGTGAGGTCGTCGATCCCTAGTCTTTTTCTTGCCAGCGGTTGCTCGAAACCGCCAGATGAGACGCGGTTATGAGGGGGAGGTTTGCGCAAACTGCCCCGCCGGCCACGAATAACGAAGACCGCGTCGCTTGGAGGTTCTGGTCTTGTAACGTTGAAGTTGTCGGGGAGGTTTACAGAAACGCCCCTTTTGTTAGAGAAGAAGTAGGAATGTTGGCAGGAAGTTGTGAAAACTGTCTGGGGCGGTTTTTTAGGCTGTGTTTTTTTTGTTGCAAGATGGAGGTGGAAGTTGCCGGTAACTTCCAAAGAAGAGGATGTGGGAGCTCCCACATCCAGTCATGGTGCTCCTGGAGGGTTAGTTGAAGTCCTCCAAGCCCACTATTAAAGGCAAAGACTCTGGTGTTTCAAAGCCATCACTCAGAAATGTGGCCTTCAAGATTGTGAGGAAAAAAGGCGAAGATACAATGTTCTCTTGCAGGCACCCTGTGGAGATGGAGCGATCATTGTCCTATGTGAGATGGAATAATGTTGTGGCCAATGAAGATATCTTCTACTATGTCGAGATCAACGGATATTCTCCATCAGCTGTTGCGACACAAAGAACACCTCCAGAGGCACCACCGACGAATGATTTTCCAATGTCAAATTTTGTCAACATGGAATTTGACGATGACCATTGGTGGAGGCCTATTGTTGTGGACGCTCCAAGCAAGGAAGATATTTTTTTGCTTTCTCGCTCACTTCTCGTGCTCCTGGAAGGGGCATCGATGAAGGAAGCAGTAAGGTGGTGTCCAAGAACGTGGGGAAAGTGGAGTCATCAAGTCATATTGTGCCGATGGGTGAAACTGAGTTGGAACCTTCATGCGATTTCTCAACCGTGGATGATAGTCCTCCACGAAGGAGTGAGAGACAAAACAAAGCGCTGATCTTTGGCTTTGTTGTACAAAGACAGTGCTACAACAAGTGTTGTGACGATGGTCGGAGATCACAGAGATGATGACACCGCTGGTTCGATGGCTCCAGGGTACACCGTGCGGCAGTGGGCACGGCTTCGGTGGCAAAGGCAGCTTAGGATTCCTTGATGGGTGATTGATCTGACAGTGGAGATCCTATTCCATCGGTCACTCATGATACAAACACCTAGGAGAGGTGGTGGTTGTGTAGGGTCTTCTGGTCGAGCTTGTGATTATTGTGATGATAGATGTTGGCTCCTACGATGTAATGCTGAACTTCAGACTCGATGATTTTTCCCTTTTTCCTCTTTTCCTTTTATCCAGTGCTCTCTGGAAAAAGTTTCCAACTCCACAGGAAGTGGTGGGCAATGTCGCCAGCCTTGATAAGGAAAGGAGAAGTGCTAAAAGCCTTCATCGAGACATTGAACATTTTGCTGCACCTTGTTGGCAAGGGGGAGTGGTGCCACTCGAAAGCTTTGCTCGCCATAACAATCGGCATATTGGTGAGCTGTGTCTGAAAGCGTCGAATGGTTGCGCCATGACTAGCTTAGTTAGCTAGCATTGTGTAAGGTGTTGTAGCCGTGTCTGCTGCCTTTGTGGACGAATCTGCTGCCGATCCAACTTCGTTTGTTGGTAATGTGACAAATGTTGCAGCCGTGTCCGCTGCCATATTCGACGGATCTGTTGTCGCTTCGGATGTGTCAGTCCGTTGTGTGTCCAATTCTTCATCTATGTCCGTTGTAGAAAAATCTGCTACCGCTCCAACTTTGACAGTTGGAAATGTGAAGAGTGATCCATTGGTGTCCGTTGATAGATTTGCTATCGCTCCAACAAAGTCAACTGGCTTAGTGTAGGGATTTACAGTCGTGTCCGATACTATTACAGACGTATCTATTGCGACTCCAGCTTTGTCAGCTAGAAATGTGTAAAGAGTTGCAGTCATGTCCGCTGCCATTACGGACAAATCTGCTACTACTCCAACTACGTAAGCTAGCAATGTGTAAAGGGTTGCAGCCGTGTCTACTCCTGTTGCAAACAAATTTTTTGCCTCTCCACCTTTGTTAGCTAGCACTGTGTAGAGCATTACAGCCTCGTCTACCGCTGTTGCAGACAATTTTTTTTGTGCTATAGCTTCGTTACCAGGCAATGTGTAGAGGGTTGTAGCCATGTCTGCTGCCGTTACGGACACATTTACTGTCACTCCAGCTTTGTCAATGGGACATGTGAAGAGTGTTATAGCCATGTTTGCTGGCGTTGTAGACACATTTGCTATCGCTCTAGCTTTCTTAACTGGAAATGTGTACAATTTAGCATCCGTGTCCGCTACCGTTATGGACACATATGCTGCTGCTCCACCTTTGTCAACTAGCACTGAGTAGAATGAAGCAGCCGTTTCTGCTGCCATTGCGGACACATCTGTTGCTGCCCCAGCTTCGTCAACTAGCAATTTGTAAAGTATAGTAGTCGTGTCTGCTACCATTGTGAACACATCTGCTATATCCCCACGTTTGTCAGCTGCTACTGTTAAGATTTTTATAGCCATATCCACTGCCATTGTGGACAAATCTGTTGTCGATCCAACTTTTTCAACTGGCATTTTTCTCAGTGTTGCAGTCGTGTTTACTGTCGTTGTAGACAAATTTGCTGTTCCTCCACTTCGTCAACTAGCAATATGTAGAGGGTTGCATCCATGTCCATTATCGTTGCACATAAGCCTGCTGCCGCCCTAGCTTCGTGAGCTGGGAATGTATGAAGTGTTATAGCCATGTCTGCTGGCATTGCGGACATGTCTACTGCCGCTCCAGCTTCTTAAGCTGGAAATGTGTAGAATGTTACAGTCATGTCTACTGCCATTGTGGACACATCCATTACCACCCAAACTTCATTGGCTAGTAATATGTAGAGTGTTGTAGTCGTGTTTGGAGCATTTCTACATTGACATGTTGCTTCTTGAGCTTTGTCAGTAGGTAGTGTGTAAGATGGAGTACATAAATGTGCTCCTTGTGCCTGCCGTGTGACTTGTTTGTGCATGATTTTGATGTCAGCCTCAAACTTGAGGCGGAGATCCCAGTAGGGCAAGACAAAAAGAGATAGGAGTGCATAAATGTTCACTATCTAATGCACGTATCAGGAGGGTAGGCTTGTGGTCAAAGCCTGTTGTTGAACGCGTTCAAAGTCAGCAACCACATCCACATTGTATCTGTCTTCTACCTTACTTTCCATGATTTTGCACGCGTGGTGGAGCCTTTCTTGTCTTTGAAGGCCGTTGCCATGCTCTGATACCATGTTAAGATTTGCATAAGGTGGATGGATGAAACTAGACAGAAATCTTGGAAGGGCAAGTCGTGGTCGGTAGAATGTGAAATACATTAAGGAATTTGTAGATCACTTGGAGAAGTACATGAAGAGTTCCTTGAACCAGATGCACAGATGTAGCCACAAGTGCAAACTTGTGGACCCACAGGGCGCCCACCCTAGATGCCTTGAGACTAAGTCTGAAAAACCAGATTTTCTACAGATAAATTGTAGAGCCACTAGCTTGCACTGAACAAGGCGCAGGCCTTTGTAGGAGGTGCGTCCCAAGGTACTGGCTTGTAGTGTTAGAGGCTAAGGCTTGGAGTGGTGGACTCTGGAGGCATCAGAAGGAATCTGATGATGAATGGAGGCGTTGTCAAGGCATTATGGATTGAATGGACTGAGCCCCTTAAGTAGTCCTGGGAGGGCCTCCTTGGATGCTCTAGCCTTGGAGGTTGTAGGTAGTTGCATAATCACCTGGGTGGTTACATAACCACCCAAGCGAGCTGAAAAGTCACCTGGAAGATGAAGGGTCACTGGCAGCCACTGGAGGTTGAAGATGCACTGGTAGTTGAAGGGTCACCAAGAGGTTGTAAGAGGTTTTAAACCAACCACCCTTCAACTGGAAGCTGAAGGGTTACAGCCCCTAAGGACCTCCAATGGCATCTTTGAATCTTGTGGAGGCAAGGATTTGAACCTCACTTCCCTCCATTTAAGGAGGTGGATTTTCTAGCCCTCCAAAGCAGATAAAATGCACCACGAGATGCATTTTAGCAAAACATGGCCATAGAAACAGGGCAAATCTTAATAGGCACATCTTATTGAACCGTGTGCATCATGAAGTATACGGTGATTAAAATTTTGTAAGCAAAGACGAATCAGGATTGTTCAAAGAAAATGGGTGGGAATGTAACGTTCGAATCGGTCTTACCGTAAAAAATGGTCGTTGCAAATTCATTGAGTGCTTTGGGTACTTGAGGCTTACATTTCAAGGAGCCAAAATGCAAAACATTAGTATGGGCTACAAGCTTGTTCCACCCCAACCTAGAAAACATCACTTGGCATATTGTAAGTGAAAGATGTGCGTTGGTGGAAAATTCATTGTGTCATTTTTCCTCAGCTCTTAACTTGGCACAAAGGTCTTTTTCCATTGTGGATACGCCACCTAGAAGGAGTAGGGTAGGATCATTGTTTTTTTTCCATGCCTTGTGACGAGTATGTGTGTTTTTGGCGCGATTGATCCCAGCTCAAATTGCCGAGGCGACCATTTTCCCAACCCTTTAAGACAACCATTTGGAGGGCTTATGTTTTGATTCTATAATTCATCACAAAACAGCCTAGATATGTTACAAAAAGATATGATTATCTTTATGCCAAGTCGTCTTCAATTGTGGTAATTACAAGAACTTAGGATCATAATTTTAAAAGTGCTTTCCTTACGTTTTTTCAAGCTGTGATTCGATGTTTATAAGATCCTTGTAATGTGAATCAACCGAAAACATGAACCAATTTCATGTGTAGTGAACGGATGTAATAGACTCTACAAGCTGATTTTGGAGCATTTTTTTTCATTTAAACGATATTGAATATAAATCTCTTTTCCATTACTTCAGATGTTTGTTGTGGATTGAGGATTAAAGAAATGGGAGCTAAGGTCATTGAGTCGTTGATGGATTTACCTTATCGACATGAAAATCTCAATCAGTGATTCCGAATTTTATAATTTTCCCTTGAAATTGAACTTGTTCATAAGGTTTTAGTTTTGGCTATCCTTTGCTAGTATTTTCTCATCCTCGTCTTGTTGATTCTCTGGTGATTTCTATATTCATCCAAGTTTCTCCTCTGTAAAACATTGAGGGTGATGGTGAAGATTTCTTTTCAAGTGAATATCAACTTCTTTCTCCATTACATTGGTAGCCTTCTCTTGTATGTAGATAAGAAATATATACTGTTTTTATTACACCTTTCATGTTGGGGCAAAGACGCTTTGTGATATCTTTATCATAGTTATGCTTAGTATCCATGATTATGATTGATTTGATTTTGTATAAACAAATTGGTTGGAAGGGATGTGCTGTTTGCATTTTTTATTTTTATGTTAGATTCATATCAACATTAAACATCAGTCATCAGATTCCAATAATACTTTACAATGATGGTTTTTTAGAATTCGTTTTACCTTAAGGTAGTTTAGAAAATATTGAGATGATTACGAATCTGAGAGCTTTTGAGATTTCATTGATAATCTAATGTTTTTAAATTTTTGTAAAAACTCACGTTAGAAATGATTGAAGACCATGAGTTTTATTTTGAAATGTTTTGAGGCCATAGGATGATGTTTGAATGACAATATGAATACCAATTTTTACACAAGTTGTTAAGTTGGCAATGTAAAGGAGGCAAAATTTAGGCATTACATGTGAAAACATTGAGTTTTTGGTGGTAGAACTAAGGGTTTCGTGACACACAGCTCTGTTTGTAGATTGTCGAGATGGAATGTCATCACTCTATTCACAGAACTATGTATGTTAGACTTTTATGATATCACTTTCATTTCAATAAGTGATAATGTGGAATGAGATTTTTCATTAACTTTTATTTACCTATAATTTATTTATTCATTTAGTTGCATTGGAATGGTAGTAAGACCAAAGGTTAAACATTTTCTTATCTTGACTATTTGTGAAATTGTTGAATAATGTATGCTGTTTGCGGAAACAAGCTTCTGATTGTGATGGATTGTCCATTTTGAACTGTGCACGGAATTTCCCACTTAACATTCGGATCCTCAAGGATGGATCAGTGGAGACAACCAGGGGCTTCTGTTTTCCCTGATCGGTATTCATCCGAGGTTGTTTCTTGCTTGTTCTCTTATGGACTTTACAGCAATCTTCACAGATCACGGTCCTCCGCTTGGTTCGACAGCAAGTTTGATACGTTCATCCATTTGACTGCTGATCGTTCGACGAACTCACCACAGTCAGACCATGACGAGATACGAACTGATTATT